>CM052330.1:11625227-11700242 GCA_028455615.1 Lasioglossum zephyrum | reverse complement strand
TGTTAGTGACACCATCGCCATAACGTTGCCATAGACACGAATTTTTTGCAATCACCTCGTACTTGCCCCAGGGGGTGATCGGGGTCAGCCGGTAATAATGCCCCGGGGCGCAACAATGGCGGTCGGTTCATCTCGCGCTCCCATTACACCATTATAAATCATGCCTCCACTCATTTTCGTGATTCGAGGCTGGGCCACGGCTCGACGTACTTGACGTGTAGGGTCACGGGGTCGTGGACCAGGTAAAATACTCGGAAATACAAAGTAGAGAGTCGATTCGTTCCGCGCGATTCGGTATCGCGGACGATCACGCGCGCGGAATCACGAGATATCAACGGGACGCGACCTCGCGTATTGTAAATCGCGTCGAGCATGGTCCGGAATGCGGTAATAACGAAAACGGGCTACGTGAAATGCCGATGAAATGGCTCGAGTCGATTTATCGTTCGATTTTACGCTTGCGAGATGTGTCGCCATAAACATTTAACGCGTCGGAAGTTCATTTGCGTGAATGTTTATCGGAACCCACGTATTACTGGTTCCGCGATGCAAATTGTGAAAGGAGAAAATCGAATTTGGGTTTAACACTTGATCATAGGTTGTTCGTACCATATTCAGAACCCTTTCTTCTTTTTACTTTGGGCATTACACTGTTGAACAAATATTGTGATGTTATTATATAAGATATTGTATTGTTCTTTACAGCAAAAGATTAGAGACATCACCTTTGCACACATTTTTGAGGATATTTTTCAGTTTATATAAAAAATAAGGGTCCAGCGAAAAATCTAATTTCACCACGCGATAGAGCAGACTTTCTCTTCTTGAGAAATCACCCTTTCAAGTTTCCAACGTCGACGTTTTTTTCGATTCAGAGAGCAAAATATCTGTGCCCGATACGGGTTGCTCTAGTATTGAGTGTCATTGGCGGCAACCCATGTCGGGCATGGATATTTTGCTTTCTGGATCGAGAAAAACGTTGACGTTGGAAAGTTGAAAGCGTGATTTCTCAAGATAAAAGTCTGCTCTATCGCGTTGTATAATTCGATTTTCCGCTGAACCCTTATTTTTTATATAATTGAAAAATATCCTCAAAAATGTGTGCAAAACTGGTGTTATTCCGTCTATAATAATTGTTTAAACATGTTTAAACATGTGAATAACTCTATAAGATCCACCTAAAAATTATATGGAAACATTTTTGTTGTTGGACAATTGTTAGTTGACATTTCAGATTTGAGCACAATACAATTATATTTCATTTGCGAATAATTTCATTGTACGAATGAATTTTTGTGAGTAGTTGTAAATGTAAACAATGTATTAGGAAATTATATTGTATTTTGAAGCTTCTACATCAGTAAAGTTCAGCTTTAAAGAAGCACAGTTACGTTCCCTTTTTTAATAGTTTATTTACTGGCTAATTCAAACGTAGCTTCGGAAATGAATTTCTGTAATTCATTACCAAAGTAATGAATTTCGTATTCATGTATTCAATTCTATATTTGAGCAACGTTGTTATTAAAAGAGTTATATTAATAATGCGGCGCTATCACGAGCAAAGTAAGAATTAATATCTCCCGGTACATGTGCCCAGAAATTAAAAAAGTTTGTCTCTCCTAAGGAAAAGCGAGCAACTTCCAAGGATTCACTTTGAAAAGGCAGAAAGCTGGCGCAGAGGAACTCGACGGTGCACGAATACTCCTGTGTGGAGCAGGTTGCCTGGTTCAAAGGGAGTTTCTCCCAACCGAGAAAAAACCCGACAGGAAAGTACATATACTGCAGACTACAAGAGTTTTAATAGAAATTCGAATGCCAGAGATTCCTGATTGAACGACGACTGCAACCGTGGCTTCCCGTAAGCCCACGTGTCCATGCCGCCAGATAAGATCCGGCGAGTCTGTAAGCTTTTAATCGATGCTATCCACTTAAAACTGAATTTACGGGACGTGTTTTCGATAAGTATACATTTACACACATAGTTGCAACGTTCAGCCACGATTCGGTGGAAGTTACGTTCGGCTTTTACAAGAATGTCGTACGGATTATGGTTGGCCGACGAGACATGTCAGATGGAGTAGGCCATTTTTCAATGGCTGTTCGTTGACAGACCAAATAAATCTCGAAATACGATTTTTGAAGATAGAGACATGTCAAAATGATTTATATTACATAAATTTCTAACATCTTTGGAAGTATACATATCGAGAGAAAAGTCCATTTATTTATATTAAT
This sequence comes from Lasioglossum zephyrum, assembly GCA_028455615.1. Taxonomy (NCBI): domain Eukaryota; kingdom Metazoa; phylum Arthropoda; class Insecta; order Hymenoptera; family Halictidae; genus Lasioglossum; species Lasioglossum zephyrum. The sequence goes on along the minus strand of CM052330.1, from coordinate 11,698,007 downwards.
TTATGAAATTGTGAACTCGTAATAATATATCTTTAATTAAATCTCGAAATACGATTTTTGAAGATAGAGACATGTCAAAATGATTTATATTACATAAATTTCTAACATCTTTGAAAGTATGTATATCGAGAGAAAAATCCATTTATTTATATTAATTTATGAAATCCTGAACTCGTAATAATATATCTTTAATTAAACTAAATTAATAACAATTGTATGAATTATATTATGAAGGGTAGCTATGAACCAATTTAAAATCACATTTTACCACATCGAATTCCAACTACCGTTAAATAGCATACAGATAAAAAAGATTGTATTGATTTCTTAAAAACAATTATATTGTAGAAGTAGGTACATTGATTAGCAATTTAGTTGTTAGCAATTCATCTTTCCTGAAAATTAAAGGGAAGCTTTAAAGAAAGACTAACAGTAACAATTCTATTCACATAATTCAACGACAGGCAGTCTGAAAAACAGAAACATTAAGAAAGGTATTTCTGTATATTTATCAGATCGAAGGAAGACTAAGTAACAGTAAGAATTTTATTCGCCTATAATTCAACGACAGAGTGCCTGAGAAATTGAGACATTAGAATTACCGTACTGCCATGTGACTTCCAAAATTTTCTGAAAAATATGTCAAGTTTATAGTGGCGGAGAGGATCATGTTACCCGGCATCGGAAGCGTGAGAAGTGACTCATCGATGCTATCACGGTCTATAACCCGATACAGCTACTAGACTTTCTGCCTCCTGCTGCTGAAGGTAGCTTCACATTGTCGAAGAGAAAAAGGTGTTCGTCTCCTCTCGCGCATCCCGTCACGCGCGCGCGCGATTAAGCTAAAAATTAACCAACATAAAATTTTAATTAAGATTTCCTAATTCCACGGCGTCGTCCAACCCGTTAATTACAATGAAACGTTTAATAATCGCTTCGCGCCGAGATTTACACTTCAAGCCAGGCCCCGTTCCGTAAAATTTCAATCACCATAAACTCTGGTGTTTGCCCTCGCCGTGGATTATCGTCGTTTTCCATGATTTTTACGAGCCCCCGGTAATGCTCGTGCAATCTACCGGCGATTAATCGACCCTGTAATTTCTCGAAATCGACTATTTCGGAATCCTGACCGACCTGAACCCTGCCACCCCTAATTTTCGATCGATCTTCGATCGAGAAACGTATCAGATAAACCGAGAAGGAACAAGTATTCCGATCGTGATCTTTATTGGCAGTGATCGAGGCAGTGCCGACCGTTTTCAATTATTGAGCAAATTAGTATGAGACACAAAAATACCATTTCATCTCAAGAGACTTTGCACTGAAAATTATTGTTAAATGAGTAAGTGTAATTTAAAACAGTGGACAGATAAATGAATTTAATCGGAAAATTATTAATTAATAAAATTTTTATTTGCCTTATGTTACAAGTAATTTATGTAGACAATTTTTTATTTGGAAAAAGATCCTTAGTCAAATAATTATACATAATCACAGAGTGCTTATTACAATAATATTATATTACTAAATAAAATAAAACATATTCTATAGTATATTTATTTCATTTAGAGATGTAACAAAATGAACTTTGTTATAATAAATTCTCGAATTTCTGGGAATTGATTCTCGCGTACTCAAATTTCACCAACACAGGTCTTAAGTTGTGATAAATTGTTGCACACAACATTACAGATAGCACTCATTTATATTAAATTGCATAGCAAACAGATTCGCCGTTAAAATCGGAGTTCTACAGCTTGAGAAAATTGAATTCGCAATACGATGGCGGATAGCGATTACGGGAATGGAGATTTAATGATTTTCGTGGCGAGGTACGCGTTAATGAATATCATTTTTCTGGGAATCGACTTCCGTGATTGGATTCGATTCAGTTGTTACTGTATAAGGAGAGAAACTCGTCCTTCGGAACTTCGTTTCACGAAAAATGCGGAAACGCCGAGGCGGTGTGGTGGTGTAACTCGAGTAGCGTAACCACCGGCTTGATGAATGAACAACGATGCATTCCGTGTTTCGTATGGGTACATGCTGCGGTGTGCAAGCTAATTTATTTCCCACAAATACCACTACACCCACGATAAATTGTAATTCCCTTATCGACGGGCCCTATCGTCGCTGTACGAATCCGAATATCAATGAAATTACTCGCTACGCATTTACGATCGCCTACTTTCTTCCACCTCATTTTTCATTCAGCAACCACTCAATTGAACCTTTTTATGTATTCCCCTTTGAATAATTCGACCGCTATATTATCAATAATTGAATGATTCAATAATATGTTACCAAGAATTCAATGATTCAATATACAGTATTATCAATAATTCAATAATGTTTTAGTAATTCAATAATTCATCTATTTTTTTATTCAGCAAACATTGAATTGAATATTTTTATGTATTCTCCTTTGAATAATTCGACCTCTATATTATCAATAATTGACTGATTCAATAATATGTTACCAAGAATTCAATGATTCAATATACAGTATTATCAATAATTCAATAATGATTCAATAATTCAACGATTCAACGATTGAATAATTAATATTGAATTGATTGAATAACATCATTAATTTCACGCACTGTATAATCCTCATGTAATACGTATCTGATAAACATAGCCGTTTAAATCCATTCTACGATTACACTGCGGTATTTCCAGCAATCCTAGGATCCATCGCGGAATAAACCAAGCTAGGATATTGTAAAAAGGCTGCCATAAACTCGAAGAACACCACGTCCCGTAGTTAAACTCTTGTTCCATGACGAAGCACGATTTTTCCTTGAATTTCTGTCTGCGCGATGTTCAAAGAAAGATATTGGTATAGAACGATGCACGAAGCAGAGAGGGAAGGGTGGAGTAGCGCCGTAAAATTCTTCCCCTACTGCATTGAATTTATACAAATTCACAATAACCGTGTAAACGTTTCATGAAGCATTTTATCTCGTGGATCGCAATCATAAAATGCGCATTCATAGCGTAACTCCCTGGTAGTTTCACCGAGCAAGTGCGCGAGAGGTTTACGATGATTTGACTGCATCGCCGATGCAACGCCCTTTCCATGCCCTCCCGTAGGATTCCAGGAATTGCATAAGCGTTGCGTCGAGGCGCGTGGGCAACACGATGCATCCTGTTGAACCGAGGCTCGAATGCACGTGGCCCGCTCGGGCGGAGGTCAGGCAGGTGCGTGCCGTGGGGTCATGCAACGAACATTCACTGTCACGTTGCGGATATCATGCCGCGTGTCGACGCGTACGCACTTTCACGCGGAACGCGTACACAACTCGCCTCAATGTATATACGATCAGTGTTGAAATACTCCGCGGCGCACAGTGGGCAATTCGCGCGAAATTTGTTTCAAAATCAAAAAACTTTCAGTAGAAATGAGATTCTACAAAACTTTGTAGAATATGGGAAAAATAGAGAGATTATGGTACGAACGTTTTTTAACCTTGATAAAATTCGTTAAGCTTGCACAATTGCAAGAAAATCGTAGTTTTACAGTCTCATGCGCGGAACAAATTTTTTTTTGAACATGCTATACATCATGCCCGGTAGATTTTTTCACGCTGATTTCAAATCTGGTCTCAAAATTTGTCTACGACCTTCGGAATTTGAAAAAAGTCGAATTATTGTTAAAAATTTACATTTCTATTTTATAAGGTAGACAAATTTAGAAAGCAGATTTGAATGCAGGGTGAAAAAATGTACTGGAAATCAAGTATAGCATGTATTACAAAAAAATTTTCCGCATGTGGGACTGGAAAACCACGATTTTCTTGAAATTGTGCAAGTTTAACGATTTTTTCAAGGTTAAAAAACGTTCGTACCATAATCTCCCTATTTTCTCCATATCGTACAAAGTTTCAGCTTTAATTTTAAAAAAATTTCATCGCTCTATCTTATTTCTATCGAAAGTTCTTTGATTTTGAAACAAATTTCGTCCGAATTGCCCACTGTGTGGCGCCGAGAAAGCGGGGATCGAAAAAGTTATGCTACTCTCTGATGGGGTAGACCACCTTGATCTATGTTTTCCGAATTTAGTTTCAGAATTATTGAGAGAGTTCCATTTTTGACAGTGACAATAACATAACTGTTAACTTTATTCTCGATTTTTATCGGAGCAAAATATTGAACAATGGCAGAGCTATTCTAGTTTTAATTAAAGAATCGGTGAATATTCGGCGAAAACTATAAGTGCTTTTTGAATCATATTTCAATACAACAAAAAAAAAACGAAGTTTTTAATCAATGTTTCAATAGGAATTTTCATTATCGACTTTATCAACATCCGCCAGTTATTTTATTTAGCGTTTCACAAATTCACAAAACGATCACAAACAAATTTATAGAAAGAACAGGACAACGTCTGTCGGATCAGCTATGTTATTATAAAATAGAACAGTTATTTAACCTGGTATGATATTCTGAATTTTAGAGAACGTTGGGATTATTAATAAGAATTCATAGGCTATTTGAAATATTGTAGTAGGAAAGAGATTTAACGAGCCATTTTTTATTAAAAGCTTGAATGAAAAACTGTATAGATTAATAAATATCTGTAACAAATACTAAAATAGTTGAGAATTTTCCTTGAAATGCCATTAATGTAAATAGAAGTGAAAAATTGATGCAGATAAATGCAGAATAGAATATTTTTCTTAATGTTTGATAGATAATGAAAATGTTATTCAGGAAGTAAGACAATTTTTTCCAAAGTAAGAAAGATACGGATGGTGTATAATAATGAAAATTATGTTCGAGATTTGAGACGTGCGGTCGTTTGGCGAACGAGAAAAGGGGGCCAAGGCTCACGAAATTGCAAGCGTGATGGTCGGGCGAACTGCATTAAGGTGCTTCTTCTGCACAGGAGGGAGCCTTGCTTGATTCAAACGCAACAAGCGCAGCAATTAGCACAGACAGCTCGAATAAAAATGGAAAATAACTACGTAAATATTATAAATGTTATTTACTTTGACTTCGATACCTCACATTCTCCAAAAAATAGAGTTTACTTTAATCAATTTAGGAAATCTCTATTCAATATTAATTCTTAAACCTGTATTAATAACAACACACTTTCTAAACCTTATTTCGAACATGTCAAATTATTTCTGAAAAAAGAAAAGAAGTTATTCCCGCATTATTAAAATTATTCAAAGAAAAAATGCACTTTCATTGAACTTCTGTTCCGTAGATCTGACAATTTTTATTTCGCATAAAAATCCGCAGTCTAATTATAAAAAAGATTTCATTGATCGAATACGACGATCGTAACCGAATCCAGTGATTGTTTCATGAATGAATCGGGTAAAAAAAAGCCGCAGTTAATCTTCGTTGAAGCTTCTATTCTATCGTTATTGCGGCTGCAGACAATTATGACATGTTATAAATGCAAGGAAGCTGTGCCCAGCCAATAACACTTCGTTTTACGAGGCGAAGCTTCTTTCGTCCAAGCGAAACAGCCAATTCAATTGGCTGATGGTTAATCAATCGTCAGTTAACCGGCACTAGGAAGCTCGAGGAGCAGTTGACCCGAGTCGACAGCTCACTTACAGTCGACAGTACCCTCTCGAAGTTTAATACCGGACGGCTAGTCATGGCTCTGTGATCTATAAGTTTCACTTCCTCGTTCCCACACCGTTCAACTTAATGGCGAACGGTTCGATTAATCAATCGACCGTACAACACCGCTGCAATCGATTCGCTCGCGCGCCGAACATGGCTATCGGGCCCGATCCTCTCTTCCGATTCTGTCCAAGTGTAAGGTTCTGCAATTTTATCGCGGATTCCTGCGCTGCACTTACCGCGCGACGTGTTAATTGATCGCGAGGATTTATCAAATTGGATGCCGAATGTACTTCTGCACGATCAAAGCAATTTCCCATTGCCACGTTCGCATCCTTGATAATGCATTATTGAAATTAACTTCTCTCAAGCAGATTTGATCATTTCCACCGTTTTAACTCTTCTGTTGAAATGGGAAATCGTTAAATATAATGGGTTCTGATAAAGATACTGGTAATGGAGAAAACTTATATCTTCTTATCTATAATTTTAAAAAATTATTTTATACACAGTCGATAGTCCAATCGGCAGGTCGAAAAAAAGACGTCTACTTGGAAAGTATTCCGAACTTAATGAAATTTTGACACGTCATTTAGAGGTGCTCTGGGGTGTCGAATCTGAATTTTCGATCTCGAGAACACTGTGCTAACTTGGGGAGGGCGAAAAAACCACGATTTTTATAACCTTGTTTTGGTTTTTCGCCTATTACTCAAAAACTATGAGTCCTAGGAACTTGCAAATTTCACTTGTTAAACGTATTTTTTGACCCAATAGGCACCGAGACACGGGCGTTCAAAATTAAGAAACTCAGTAGTAGGAAATGACGTGTCAAAATTTCATTACACTTACAGAAAAATGATTTCGTATGTCAAAACATTTTATTACCTAACAATATTTCAACAGATTAATTGTAACAGTAACACACATTAAAGGAAATATAATAAAGTAAGACACAACGTTTATAAAAGTGTTAGTCTTGATCTTCCCTTAAGATTTCTATAAAAAATATAAACAAACGTGAATAATTAAAGTGTGTACCTATGCAGCTTATTTTAATACAAGATCCGCGATAATATAAAATAAAAAGATGAACATGGAATAATTCCAGGTGGCTGATCTCAATACGTAAATCCACGAATTTCGAGGAGAACGTTTTAATTACAAGCAGAACATCAAACGCAATGACGGTAAATTTTAATAAGGAGGTAGGCACGATATTCGCCAACGCGAAAGAGCGTTTTCAAAGGGGAAGAGAGTCGCGCGAAGGAGCAAACTTTAATAACAGAAGCGTAGGCTAGCCCAAGTTCCGCGGGGATTGTGCTCTTTCTTAATCATTAGTCTCCTTGCAAAAAGAAGGGGATCGTTCGCGAAGAAGAGGAAGAACGTACAGCGAGCGTACCGGCTGCCTTCATAGCCGCGAGTGACGAATTAAATTAATATTAATCTGGAGCACACAGAGCCATCAAAATTCCGGCGTACGGGCCCCGCGATCTGCATAATTCCAGATTTCACAGAGGCTCCCCCTTTTTATTTCAGCAATTTCTGCCTTATGAACAAAAGATTGCTGCGGCAGCATAAATGTGCGCCAGAGAAATCCACTTGAACGTGTATTGTTCTGATCCTTATATCATACAAGACTCGCTTTGCAGATTTCAAATAAAACCCACTGAACACGTACATCATTAATAAAATAAAAATTGTAATTAAATCTTTGAGGTGTTTATACTCTTCTGTATTTTTTACCACGCTTGAGATTTTCAACATAGCTCAGACCTGGATGACAATGCAATATTGAAAAAAAATTTCTTTTAAATACCTGAGCGTTTATGAGATAAAAACAATCTCAGCAGAGTGTCTCAGCGGGAACCGAACTCGGGCCTTACTAAATACGCTCGGTAATAAAGACTAATAAGTAGAAAATAATAAAAAATATATTAAAAAAACTTTTTAAAAACCAGGCTTATGTTAGTATGCACTAATAAAAGGAGAAAATAATATTTTTAGATATTAGTAACTATAAATAAAAACGTGGAGCGCTAAACTATATTAACGTAATCTTCGTGGACGCTCCACGTTTTTATGTATAGTCACTAATATCTAAAAATATTATTTTCTTCTGCATTCTAATATAAGCGTGGTTTTTAAATAGTTTTTTTATATATATTTTTTTAATTAGTTATTACAGTGACAGTTTTAAAAGGACTATAACTTTTTAAATATCAGAAAATGTAAATCGCCCTTTTAAAAGTGTCCGAATATTACTGTGGTTCACTGTACAAACCCCCTTTAAACCGAAATGAAATAAAATTCCATTTTGAAGAACTTGAACCTTTAAATCTCGTTCTTTCAACTCGATCTTTAAAAATAGCGGAGACGTTAGTTTGTGACCGAGTTGGTTGGGCACAGTGTTACATGAGTTCCCATCGAAAGGATTTTATCCGGACAATTAATTAACCGCGTACGGTTGTTGATGGAAAGCGATCGTTCCCGCAGAAAATACCGATCGTCCCGTTCGCTCTATCGGGAGATAAGGGTGCCGGGCACGCATTTGATCCATTTAACACCAGCGACGAGTACGACGACAACGCTATGTCCCCGCGGGATGATTTGTGGCTGCGTCGATGCCCGGTTTCTCGTTTTCTAATGCCGCGGCTGGGAACTGGGCGATAAATTAACGGCGATACAGCCGGCGATAAAGCGAGAACTCGATCGCCGCGCGAGAATGAATTGCGGGCGCGTGTTCCTCGCGGAAAACGAAGAAGGATGGGGCGCAGGTGTAAATGCCAATAGGCGTAGGAAACTGGAGAACACCGGGATCCGTCTGTAAATCTCGGGGGCAGCCGCCGCCGCCGCGGGGTTTCCACCGGACGGATTACGAGCACGCCATATAGATCTGCAATTATAATTCCCGACGTGGACAAGACGCGGGAGTGGTTGACACAGAGGGGAACATGATCCCGCGGAACGGCTACACGCTGATTCCGATGTTCAATTTATGACCGTGGCTAGCGCCGGTAATTAACTCGTTGGACCCAACCAACGGAGAAATTGTAATTTTATTCCTGTGTCTTTATCCGGCCCGGATCTGGCGAATCAATTTTCACGCTTGCTCCTTGTTCGATGGAAAATGCAAAATGGAGACACGAATATGCAGTAGCCGTTTTATTGTTTCTGGTCGAGGCTCTCGAAATAGACGTACCCAGTGTCGGGGAAATTGAAGGGAAAAGGTTACCTTCGCTCCGCCAGTAGCGTGAAGATACTTGCCACCAAAAACTAGAGGAATAGTCCTAATCGGAGCGTACTTATACATATATTTATTTCTACGCGGGATGTTTTTGTTTGTTTTTTGAGATTATTAATTTTGGGTATTTAATTTAATAATGCTTCCGGCGCAACCGTTTCGATCACTTAATAAATTTAGCAATTTTGCAATAAACTTTTCTTCTTTCTTTTTTGAAAAATTGCGTCTACAAGAAAATATATTGAATCAAAATTACTTTTTTCTTTTGAAAAAAAGTTCATAATTGAACCGAAATGTTAGGAAAGAAGAAAGTTTATTGCAAAATTGCTAGATTTATTAAGTGATCGGAACGGTTGCGCCGAAAGCATCATTACACAATAACATAAACATTTACTAACATGTATGTTCAATAATCGGGATTATATTAATTTTGATATTCCGCAAATTTATCATATAATTAAAAGTATTCCCTGACTCGAAAAAGGTTAAGAACCACTGGTATAGAGTATAGCCGGGCAAAGCAGGGTCCAAAGAAACGGGACAAAAATCAGATTTCCTCGAGGATTGGGTACCGACACCAATTATAAAGCATCCTCTAATGGTGGCGGTTCTAGCAGGCAGTGGCATGGCAGCGGTCGTCGGTAGGACCCGCCGCGGCAATTTACGCCTCATTATGCGGGGTTACGCTAACAAGACACGGTGTCTCGTGGCAGATAGCAGGAGCTGCGGCTGGCGTTCAACTCTGAAATTGCGGCCGCACGATGACAACGTAAACTCTCGACGAAAAAGGGTTTTGTCCGAGTCCGCGGTAAGATACGGTCGCGTACGTCCGCGATTAATTCGTCAGGTTATGGGCTCCCTGGTTCTCGTGGCAGCGAGCGTAATATCCGGTGAAGAGGAGTTCACGCTGCGGCCTGCGACGACGTCGAAAACGCACAGCCGCCTGTGAGACATTATGAGCACGCAACGGGGAATCCGCAAAAACGAAAAATTCCCCCAGGCTTCGATCGTTCCGGTCTCCAGGCTGTTTTTTGGGCCTCTCGTTTGCGGGACCGTTCCTTTATTTTCGTACGGCGTCCACCTCGTGGTCGTGCGCCTCATAACGCGTCCCATTGGTATATTGAAATTTTAGGGGTGATCATATTTTCTACACGGGACCGTTAGCTTCTTGCTCGTCTCTTTGGCAGGGACCTCGTTGCGATCGAGCGTTACTGCTGACAAGGGAAATACAAGACCTTCGACGATTTCGTTGGGACATTGTAGTTTTATAGATTTTGCTCGCTTCATTATGGAAATGTATCGTTATACCAGCAAATATTCCAGATAGTAATTGGGGTTATTGCTTGGGAACATGCTTCGGTGGAACACGACATCTACCGGCGTCATTGGTAGCTTTATTCTTATTTTTACGGTGCGTTCCATTATTCTGCACAGTTGCCATGTTTCCTATACTCTATTATATTTCTTGTGACATACTTTTCTTTCTTCTCTAGAAACTCTGGTCCTGTGTATGGTGGATCGTGGATTTTTCTTAATTCACGTCCAATTTTTAAAATGTTATTCTGGTTTAAAAGTTTCAATACTTTCGCGAGCAACTGTATGAATTGGTTGAACGGTTGCAATTGTTTCTTTAAAATAATGTAACTTTGCAAGATGTTGCGAACTCGTTCATCAACTTATTTGGACGAGTTTGGTCCTGTGTATGGTAGTAAGTGGATCGTGGATTTTTCTTAACTCTTTAAAAGTGCCATTTTTCTTGTCTGGCGTAATTCACGCCCAATTTTTAAAATGTTATTCTGGTTTAAACGTTTCAATACTTTCGCGAACAACTGTATGAATTGATTGAACAGTTGCAATTGTTTCTTTAAAATAATTTTGCTTTACAAGATGTTGCGAATTCGTTCATCAACTTATTTGGATGAGGAAGTCCGTACAACTTCGTCGTTCCTGAGAGATTTAGCGGTTTCGTCATAGTTCGAGCGGTCTGTCACGAGAAGTAGCGTTCCACAGAGAAATCGCGCGTTTTGTTGACGAACGGGGTCGATTCCGCCGACCGACTTGAACTTTTCGCGAGCTGGAAGTCACGACTCGGTCCGGCGAGCACGAGTGGGCAGCAGTTGCAAGCGGGTGGCTTGCGGACGTGACTTTATGCGGCGTAGGACTCGGTCGCTCGGTACCGATGATATAACGTGGAAGAGACCGGATACAATAGAGTGCCATCCTCCGGGGCACAAAAAGGAACGAACGTTTCTCCGGCCTGCTGCTCGCAATTGATGATCGCGATCTGATTCTTAGAACGTTGCCGTGTTCCTTCCGCTGCAGTTCTCGCGCGAGACTGTTACTGACGTCTGCTTTCGAAACGCGCCGATCCAGTCACGTGCCATCTACATTTTTCATTTAATTTAAATCTATCATTTTCACTGAAAAACTAAACTACAATTTTAACACATATTTTTTATTTAAAATCTAATCGAAAATGTCTCTACTCATTTAACTTAGACAACTCACTTAAACAAAAATTTACATTAACGATTACAAGAACTGTTGCCTTCATCGCGATCAAGAACTTGTAAATAACTAAATTGATGTTTTCGGCGCAAAGATTCGATCCTATGTTACTACCTAAGCAATTTTACAAATAACTATAATTTTTTTCAACGTTTCGGTCTAGTTTGAGACCATTATCAAGAAATATATAATTACGTTTGCTAAGTGAAAAATTATTCAAGAGTTAGTATTATAAACACGTGCTGACTATGCACATGCCGGCATAATACAGAGTGAAGCAAAATTGCTTAGTTAGTAACATAGTATCGAATCTTTGTGCCGAAAACATCAATTTAGTTATTAATGATTACTTCATGAAAATAACAAGAATATGCCTATCCCAATTTTTCATAACATATCCAAACAACTTAAAACACATTTAATGATTTACAATACCTTTATCTACAATGGACATTTGTGAACCGGTGGAAATTGACAAACAATTTACGTACCAATTCGTCACAACACTAGAGATCAATATCTTCCCAAATCCTCGAATAAAGCACGAATTCACTTTAACTTTACAACAGACATTTCTGAGGAAGTTGTGAAACAATTTCTGTACTAATTCAATCCAACAGTCTTCTTAAATTCACTAAATAAAATTGACACGAATTCGCCGTAATTCCACAACAGACATTTTTTTTGGGCGTTTTAGGTCATATGCACCTTGTAGGTTATTAGTGACCTCAGTTAAGTTACCGAGTGGGGTCAGCCATATTTAGAGCAATTGGTATACTTTAACTTAAGGACATTATTGCAGGATTCCATATCTCGTAAGATCGTCAGTGAGTTTTGTAGCTTATGTTGAGTCCTCTTCGTATTGTATTGGGGGCAATTTGTCAAGATGTGTTCAATGGTATTTTGTACATTATAGGTGTTGCAGAAATTTGGTTCCTATTCTTAATCCTATTCTTTGGTTCCTATTCTTTATCCTATTCTTAATCGGGTTATTTTTACTTGGTCTTTTCTATTTAGTAGTAGCGCCGAGTTGAAGTCACTTATGTTATTTCGAACTTTGTGTAGCTTGGTTGGTCTGCTATTTTTCCATTCTTCGTTCCACATTTGTTCCACAGTCTTGATGAGTTGTCTGTTCATATTCCATTATATTTGTGCTAGAGCTAGAGCTAGCCAGCTTTGCTGCTGTGTCAGCTTTTTCATTGCCTTCAATACCAATATGAGAGGGGATCCAGGAATATAAAACTTCTCTTTGGTCTCGTTTAAGGGTTTCATTTAATTCGATAATATTTCGGATTATTGTGTTATTTGTTTCCAAATTTTTTGTAGCGAGTAGGGTGCTTTTGGAATCAGTTAAAACGATGAATTACAACAGACATTTCTAAGGCAGTTTCAATACAATTTCTGGACATGATATCAGCCGAAGGACGTACAAGGGGACAAACAAATTCCACGTGGCCCGATATGATCGCGGGCCATTAACATTAACAGGATCGCCTAAGCACGCCTCGATTCACGGTCGTGTTGGGCGTTCTCGGAAGTCAGGTCACCGTTTAAGCGCGTTCCAATTAAGGAAGCCACAAGCTGGATCGAACAGGAATCTCGACGGGCGCAGTTTGACGGTTCGAGAATCGCGATTGTCACGGCACAAGCGCGCCCCGTGACGTTCGACTCGGTTTACCGATTCCGGGGAACGGAATCACGGCCGAGGGCAACAGATCCGAGACAATACCTAGCTGATTTCTCCCACGGTGTCAGCACGAGGTCCGTGAAAATCGTTCGGTGATGCCTCGAATCGATTGTCGTCGAGAAAACGAACGTAATCTCGGTGGTCCTTCTACGGTCATGCTCCGGGAACCGCGAACAAGGCTAATCCGACCGTTGACAGTTTTTACTGGAAAATCTGATAATCTGTTTTACCACTGCTTCCTTTTTTCATTCTCGCCTTCGTTTTTTTTTCTATTCTAGTTTAGCCGCTAAGTGACAGCGGCCATGTTCAGTTCCGACGAGAATTTCATGTTCCTTATGTCAATTTCATCCTTTGGACGTGAGAAATTTATTTTACCACAATCCCGTTTTATTTTTTGAATTTATATTTATTTCATAGGAATTTTTTGCAGTATACTTCCCAATGGATCGAATGCATTAGGCTATTCCAAATGTTTCTTTCGTACTATGTGCACTCGATATTGTTAACACGTTCGCTAAATTTATTTTAGCAAAATTCTTCATAGTTACAATATTCTGTTAAATACAATCTATTCTCTAATAAAATATTGTCACAAAGAAATTATAAACTTTCCGACTATGATGTAAAGCATTATAATTAATAACCTGCAGATTTAATGCATTTCAACAAAATGTAATGGTGTAATAGATACTCCATCTTTAACTTATATTTATACATTATAAAATTCCTGAATAATATAACGACAAAAAAGAAAGTTGTACCATTTAGGAAATAATGGCGTGATAGTCAAATCTACGAAAGAACAGCTGAGGAGCCCCATTCGAAAATCACAGATCGCGAATGTTCGTCTGCGAGGATTTGCAAATTACTAGTTATGTGGTCGGTTCTCGTAGTCGTGAGAGAGCGCGGGAAACAAAGTAAACGGCGGAATGTAAAGTTTTAGCGCGAAGATCAAGGCGCGGTGCGAAAGTTGCGCAGATTATCCAATTTAGCCGATTTATAACGAGACAAACGAGGTTGCCGTGTGCCAGATGTCACGGGACAACGTGGCGATCGGGCGAAAGAGGCGGCGAAACTTTGATGTATACTGGCCTCGAGTGTTTCTCGTGTCACGCACGTGCTCGCGCGATCCTTTTTTTCACTCGGATACGTTCACGTTCATTTTTGTATCCTTGAACGGGTAATATGTCACACGAGAAAGTCCGTTTCGAGAAGAATTAAAAGCAAATGAAACGACACAGCCCAATCCGAGCGAATATTCATTATTTATACTCTCGATAATTATAGGGTTGGTCTTTCCGAACCATTCGTTTAATTTCAAACCTTTCTCCAGCATCGTTTTAGTTTGATGTTGCAGCATTTATTGATCTTATTTAAACATATATTAGTTCACATTAAATAAAATAGTGGGTTTACTTCTGTTTCATACAATAAATAAATTTTCTGACTAAAGTTTTTTTGTAGAATTTAACGTTAGAAAAGTAATATTAAGTTTCCTTCATCTATAATATTAATATAATACACCTGCTAGATTGTATAGCAAATTATTACTTTCCTCTGTAAAGCAAAAATAACAATTTCATGATTTTCTTTGTACGATATTCACGGTGAAAGTCATTTAAAAATGAAGAAAGAATTTTTTCGAGGCACTCTTTCGATTCGTGGTTGAAACAAATGGCGGGACGTCAGTTCCGGAAATCGTTCAGTATTATTTTCGCTGGAAGGGAGAAATTGGGCTGGTCCAGGGCATGTGTGCGAATCTGGGGCCGTTCGGAAATAATTTTAGAGAAGCTGTTGTGGGCAACACGAGTCACAAATTAACCTGGCACCTCTCGCGTGATCCGGACGTTAGCTTAATGGGCGATTGGTCACGCACCGCGGACGTGCCACGACACACGATTTATAATCCCACGTCTTAATCGTGACCCGCAAATTATCACTTTAGCCGGTGAATATCTGGCCGGACAATGGGCTTAATTCGCACACCGTGTTCTCTCGTTTTTCGACGGTCGCAGGCTGTGCTTCTCGCACGGAAACTATCGCTCCGGGTCCTTAGTCCGGTCCAGCTCACGAACATCCTTCACGAACAAAGGAATGCGTGAATGCTGCAGACTGTTGCCAGAAATATGGCACTTCTTCTGAATCCAAACATTTTTTAAATTGATACGTTGCTGACGCTGCTGTGTCTGATTTTTTAAACTGCGGATTTAATGCATTTATGACAAAAATGTGTATATGTAATTCAAAACAAGAGAGAGAAAGATTAAAAGGCTTTAATAATATGGATATACTATCTCGATCATACCAAAATTATTAATGTAAATTTTGTTTTGTATAAAAATCCGCAGTCTACTAATTATTCTTTATGACTTTCAGTAATTGTTACGTCATTATCACCATCAGTAAATTGCGGATCTTCATGCAAAATGATCTGCATTTATTAGAAGATATAGAAGCCATTTCTTTAAACAAATTAAAAAATGTTTGAAAGACATAGGTGCTTTTCATCATTTAATTATCTTATTAAACTAAAACAAATACATGTAAAAGAGTTTTTCTGTCTACTGGAGACACTATTACTTTTTGTGCCTGGTCGTCTTTCCTATCCCAGTCTCCAATCTGCACTTCTTCCTTATTGCACGTGGCCACACGGTATAAGTCGTGCGCCTTTAGTATAATTGAGACTTGGAATTTCCACATTTCCATCAGACGCAATCATTATTTTCTTGAAAAGGATCTAAACAAAGACCGAAACGTCGAAATTAATATAATGCAAAATTGCTTTCAATTAGAATGATCGAACCGGTGCGCCAAATACACCAACTTTGTTTAAACATACGATCGACAAATAAAAAGAGAAGTCAATATACAGTGTCTTAAATTGCCACGGAAGTTTGTTGCAAGATTAGCCTAAGCACTAATCGTATAATCAAGGAGTGCAGGATCAGTATCCGAATAATTTGGTGTTCCCATGCACCGGCTCAATAATACTCGGCGCACCCTAATAAATAACGCGAGCGATAGCTTCGAAAATTCGGGTATCCTAATTTCTAATCATTTCTAATACAGGCCGAGGCCTATAATCATCACTCGGGAGTGGCGGATGCCACGAGAAGGTTTCCGATATCGGAAATAGGCAGGCCTTCATAGAATCAAAGGTGGTATGTCGGTGCCCGGAGCAAGAACCTGCAGCAGCAACAAGTAACCTGGCAAGATGTTGGCTACCCTATGCATACAGAATGCTGCTACCAACCTGCCGGGAGGGAAGAATTTATTATGTGATCTAATTTAAAGCCGTGTGATATATGAAGGTGCTCGCCTTTTCACATAACTTCGGCAGCCTGGAAACTTTATGATTCGCCGAGTTACCCGCGAGGCTTTCAGCATTTCGATGGGTCAGCGTTTCTGCATTCTAGCCGCGATCTCTCTCTCCGTAAAGGCTCCGCCGGGAAATATTTTTGCGATCACGCCACTCGGAATCGGTTCAAGGCAAATCTCCAAATAGCACGTACGTACAGGAAATTCAAAGGACGTTTTAGAATGTTAGATCGATAGACTGTGGAGTTTTAAGCAAAGTAAAATTTGTCTAAGTTTATTGTAACTAGCAGAAATTCAATTAAAACGTACTTTCTCTTTTAATAATTTTGATGAGTCAAATTTTGTGTAATAATTGTGAAAAATACCAACAGAATATATACATATTAAACGTATATTTGAATTCAAAGAAATACGATGAATTGCAAATGCTCACAGATTTTGTCTAAGTTTATTGTAACCAGCAGAGATTCAATTAAAACGTACTTTCTCTTTTAATAATTCTGATGAGTCAAATCTTGTGTAATAATTGTGAAAAATGCCAACAGAATATATACATATTAAACGTATATTTGAATTAAAAAAATAAGATGAATTGCAAATGCTCGCAGATTTTAAGAAATGAAGATCTTTAAAAATCATTAAGTACACACAAATAATTACTAAATTGTATGGTCGTACGTCTAGCAGAAATATTCAAACAAGCTTAATCATAAATGTTAATTTCTCAATTTGAGAACGACTTCGACACGACGTAAAAACAAATGTTTGATTTGCTGGAAGTATCGAATAAAATTTCGACTATCAGAACCGAATAAACACAGCTTTCGCGAAGCATCATACGTCATACAGGTGTCCCAATATTCCCGGGAGGCAAAATCGACTCATCCAAAGAACTCTTAATCGTTCGAATATACTCCTCCATAATTCATAATCACTGGACATCCTTCTGCAAGCACATCTACGTAGAAACCGAGGCTACAAGCAAACTAAGAAAAAGTTGGGAGACGCGTGTTCGTACGTCCTAATAATAAATTTAATAATACATATAATAAATAATATATAATCGCGCTGCTAATCAATGCGGTGGCTATACATCAGGCTTAATCGTTTCCTGCAAGGTGTTCAATCATAATATTTACGCGACAAACTTGAATTAATTGAGAGGATTTCGGGATGAAATTCAGAAAGAGGCGGACAAGACCGGTGCAGATCTCGAGCGACCCTCCGGAACGTATAATTTTCCATGGGATCCCGTGGTGTCCATGCTTGCCGTTCGTTTTATTCGCGCGCACCCTTCCATCTTCCTCGTGGAAACGTAAACATGGGGTACACGGGACATTCGGACTTAATTTCGTCCGTAAATTCATGGATACCGCGGTGAACAGCTTCCTCAGTGGCGCGTTTTCTCGAAAGGACGTTCGAAATTGAATTTTCGAAGCATATAGTAGCTTTTTGCTGCAGTAGCGAATATATGTGTGTATACAAATTAATTCTTGGCCCCCATAATCAACCGGTAGGAACTTTACTATAAATCCAAATTTTTTATCCGCTAAAAGATTAATTATGTATACGGTGGAGCAAATGCATCGAAAGCGATGTAGATTATTTTCAACGTTATTGTCCCAAAAAGTGCTTGCAATCTGTGCGTTTAATATTGTTAGGGGACTAATGCATGCATAAACAGCGCCACCTTTTCGTTAATAAGTGAGAATATTTTAGATTTATTAATGCTTTAAACCAGATGGTTTATTTAACGAATACAATGTTATTTAAACCAGCTTAAAACTGCAAACTTTCATTGTGAGATATCGTATAAAATAATAAATGTTAGCCAGGTTAAACCTTCATTCCGAATTCTACATTTTTGGGAATTCAGCAACTCCAAACAGGGGGGACAGCAATTTTTATGCAAATCGTATAAAATTATGAATGTGGGCCACCACTGCGGTGGCAAAATTGGTCGATTCAGAAAATTTGCGGTCGGCGCCGCGAAATTCGTACATGAAGACGTAACTATGGCCGCCGGGTGGACAGGGTTGATCCGTTGCACTGCTGCACCGTGTGTCGGTGCATTCCGCGGGCGACGCGGCCGGAAACGTTGCATAATTGCCGCGCGCACCTGAACGGACCCGGTCCGGCAACCCCATTCGACTGGACCAGCTACATAAATTGTCCAAGGGCCGCGTTTACAACGCGTAATTAGTCGGAACTCGAAAAATCCGGCAACCCGAGCCATGCCGAGTGAACAGAAAGAGTATATCGATTCGAGCCGCGTTGCGAAATGTGGATCAGGGGAGAATAATGCCGGCGGACACACAGGGTGCATTCCGGTTTGCTGCGTTTTTTCATTCCTGCCTGCATAATTGCACACTACGCTGTACAAATTGATATCGATTCTTTCGCAGGAGGCTTTCGGCAAGAATTCCCATGGTACATGTGAATGAAGCACTTGTACAAGTAAGAATAATTTTCTGGAATAACTTTGCTAATTATTTGCATTGGGGGCTTTCTCACCAATTTTTATGACCTTGAAATATGTTGTCAGGGTCATCATTCTGAACAACTTTCGCAATAGAGATATTCGCAAAAAACTATTGCTAATGCTGTATTGAATTTTTCGTATTCCTGCCCGCTCTGTGGCAACATAAGTTATAAATAAAAGTGCAAACACTGTGTTGCAGTTGTACAATAATTATGGACAATGCCAATATGCACCATAAATGTATTCATCAGATTGTGACTTTAATAATTTGATCACCCAGTGTAATATTGTGGACATTTACAAATAATTGGCCACAGAAACCACATGGAAGTATATTCCTCTCTTTTGCAGTGGTAATTATTATTACATTAGGGGCTTCCTCACCGATTTTGCTGATTTTGAAATATGTTGTCAGGGTCATCATTCCGAACAACTTTTCCCTATACACGTTACCGTCGCTCGATTTTAGTTTTCGAGATATTCGCAAAAAACTATTGCTAATACTGTATTGAATTTTCTCTCTTGTATTTTCGTATATCAGCATAGGCGATTGCTTAACGGCGTTTCTAACCAAACGCAACATGAATAACACAGGTATAGAATATCCAACATATATACAATATAAAGAATTTGCATGCAGGAATACGCAAAATTCAATACAGTATTAGCAATAGTTTTTTGCGAATATCTCGAAAACTAAAATCGAGCGGCGGTAACATGTATAGGAAAAAGTTGTTCAGAATGATGACCTTGACAACATATTTCAAGGTCATTATTTTTTTTAAATTATTGGAATTTTTGTTTAAAATTATTGGAAAGAGAAATGAATGTGTATGTAGTTTCTGTGTCTTGTAATTAATGCAAGCAATTTTTACTTTGTATAAAAATCCGAAGTCAAGTGATCAAAGACTGTGGATGTATATGCAAAATATTTTCTGTCCAAATTACATCAGACAGAAGACATTTATTATCTTTCTAATATATTAGAAATGATATTGAAAATTCTTCCAATGTTTTCCCTGTGTAACGTCACACCTACGCATTGTCGCCATAAAATCCGCAGTCCGGTAACAGCGATAGGAGGCGGGCAAGAAGGTGTGGACACCGCGCGAGGGAGATAATTAAAACGTCGTCAGCGTTGATTTTAAACCCGTGGCACGCAATCTTCGTTCTTGCCGTAGGAGTCGGCCCGCGAACCATTAAAGTTCGATAAAAATATCACGGAAGATCGACTGGCATAAAGCTCTCTAGTCGCACGGCAGCGTCTGGTCAGGTTAATTTGCTTCAGAATGGCCGATACACGAAGCCCCGTGGATGGCACGGACTGAAAAAGTAATTTTACGCACTGTTTACACTGGCCTCGGTACGCAACGAAGCACCAGGAGTTGCGTACCGAAGATCCAAGAAGCTATCAACGTAAATCAATAACGGGAGCACTTTGGCGGCGCATCGGCCAGCTGCTGCCGCAGAGCCCTGGCCTGGCATTCCATTGGCTATTGCTTTTTCGAGGGCTTCTACTTTACAAGGAATCGTATCGACGACGCTGTAAATAATAATCTCGTGTAACTACAGGGTTCGACTTGCGGCCTTATACTTTCACCAATTAACTGACAGTCTCCGGGACATGGTAACCCCTTGTTCGGTGGGCATCCAGCACGCTGACAATGGACCAGCGCCATTGAGCAACCCGGCCTCCCTCAGTCATTGTCAGCGTTCCGTTGACCATCTCCGCTCCATGGACATGCTGCCTCTGCGAGACTCGAATATGCTCAGGATGAATTTATGGATCTATTATTTTTCATTCCAAGGCTGTTCTCCTAGTACCGCGCAAGTACGTTCTTTTCTTAAAATGTATAATATTGGTAACATTAATATGTTAATTACTAGTATTTAGCAACAGCCCTCAGATTATCAATTACAAGATACTGGAACAAACATAAAGTTTGTTTCTCCCTCCATGATTTTAATAAGTCGATCACGATATATTGATACTCTTCAATATTTTTGATTTTGCTATTGTCACAAACCGCAGCTAATCATTTTTGTTACAAACGCATAAAATCCTGAATCTTGTAATAAATACGTTTGTGTCAGCCACGATGCTTTATCAACGGTCGGCTCCATTTTGACTTAGAGTTAAAAACTTTTTTTTTTTAATTTGTAAGCATTTGAAACCCTTTTGGGTTTATTTTGTTTTACCTGAATAATATAAGTAAAGACAATAATGTAGAATACAGGAATAATACAATAAGAGTTCTATAATAATACAAGTGGATATAACAGCAATGTCAATTTTGGAAAAAGGAGTGGATGCTAATACAAGCTTATCAAAGCTTGTCAAATATCAATTTGACTTTGCTATAATTGTGTCTATATTAATTAATATAATTGTTTCACGACCCTGATTGCATTTATATACATTGGTTATCATTAATAATACCTACCCTCTCTAGTGAAGCAGCTAGATTATAATGATAAGAAGGCATTCTGTTAACTGTGACAACTAAACTTCTCTCGAGTAATAAATGGGCGTATCAGGGTACTGAGCTTTCATTAAAGAAGTTTTGAAAGTATTGTTAAAAACATTCCATCGAAATTCTATTTTTCTAATGGACAACTCAAATCGTTAACTATTTACGATATAATACATGAACTTATCGCATCGAGATAATTAATGTATACAATAAAACTAATATATTTTGGAAGGAGGTTACAAGCGAACGAAACATTTTCTCAATTCAGAGCTGTAACAGCCATTCTATTGAACGTTCCTCTCATCTTATAACAATGTTTCCGCAGCGAATATCTTCGGGCAGAATTTATGATTTCATGAACGGAATGCGAACTTCCGTAACAAAGGTGCCACTTGTCGCAATATTGAACCGGAGCCACCGAGCAAAACCGTTTACGATTAAATTCAAGCGTCCCGAGAACAGGATCGCATCCATTTTGTCCGAAGTATCGAGAATGGTCGGGCAATAAGAGCACGCGAATACTGTCTTCCTCTTTTTCGTCCACCGAAAGGCGAGGAGTGGGATAAAAGAAACATTCGGTGATGCTGAGGAGGGGGAGGGGGAAGCATTGAAAAGCTGATATTGAAATTACGTTAATCGATAACCATAAACTATAACTCGGACATACAAGTGTGACGCCGGGCGTAATTTATCTTTCGCATCCGCGAGAATATATTCAGTGATTTCGCATGCTGGTTCTCACGTCCAGCTGTGCAAAGAACGGCAGCGTACGGGATCGGGCAAAAATGATTTAGCTTCGACAGTCGCGGCCGGCCCGATAAATTGTGGCTCGATTTTCTTGTAACAGCAATCATAACTCGCGATAAAATACGAGACTTTTTTATCGTCCGGCTTGACGTCGGCGAACCACCACCGGGCCCCTCGCGAATCTTTTGCACCCTTCACTTTTTTTTCGCGTCCTTGAGGGGGCACTCTGGTCTTTGATTTTCGAAAAATCCATTTCTGCAAGTAGAAGTGATCGTCAGCGGATTTCATGCATTTATGAGAAATATGATGTGGTGCCATTTGAAACGGCAAAGACACTAGAACAATTTTAAAATACTGTTGCATTATTCTCAGTCTATTTAACGCTATAAGTAAAAAAATAAATTTTCATTTCAATCCAATTTGTTACCACCCACGTAGAAAATTTTTATTTTCTTTTAACATCATTAAATACAATAATTGTAATATAAGTGTCTCGCAGAACTTTTACGTAATTCCAAAGATAAATTTTTTAAACTTGCACCATTGTTGCATTGATAAAATGTTGCTTTAGGAATATCAGAAAGATTGTAGATGACAAGAATCTAATTGTAAAATACGATGCACATGTAATTACTAATTAACATAATTTAAAAAAATATGTGTGATGTAATTATGATTGCATTTACTTTAACAAAATTCGTACCTGAAAAATTGTATTAAAAACCGGAATGGTCAGTTAACAGTTCCCCACCCCCGACCCGTACCTTCCCAAAGGAAATTATCTTCCGTTTCGTGTCGGAATTGTACACCTCCGATGCGACAGTGTAATTGACACTGCCTACACGCGCGTTCAGCGCTCACTGGCACAAAGTTTATGATCATCGCTTGTAAATATCAAAGAATCGCGTGTTACGTCCGGACCGGTGGCGGTAAACCCACGGGAATCGTTCGTGACGACGTCCCTCGAGGCGCGAAAACTTAGAAATTCGAATTGTCGATTCGAAGATGGCCACAGACTCCTCCCCTTCCAAGCTATTATCCAAGCGAACGTGGTGTGATGTTACAACGTGTCCCACGGTTATGCTGCACACTACGGATGGGAGCAAGCTTAATATGCAGTCACGAACCAGAGTCAATTTCGATATCCGGCCTTCGTTTCACCGGACTGTGTGGAATTGTCCCATCGAAGCAATAATGTTTTTAATGAATATTCTCGGATGCACAGGTGCGAATGCATACTGATGATTTTTTCCATAATTTTTTTTGGGTGTGGAGGAGCTCGCAAAAAATGTTCGAAATGTTATGCGGATTTTATGCAAAAAAACTTTACCAAAACTTTACTACTTTTTATGCAAACAAAAACTTCAAGAATTTGAATGCACTGTTTTCAACTGTATAAAATTATTAAGAAAATAAATACACGTACATAGCTTCTGTAGCTTGGAGTTGGTACAGACAATTTAAAAATAATTTAATTTCACTACAATATTCTCTAAAAAAAATTTTTTATTTTTTATTACCTGAATTAAATTGTCAATTTATTTAAATATTGTTATTCTCTAACGTCACTCCTTCAGAGTTAAAATTGATTAAAAACATTTTTAAATGATAAAATACTCTCACTCCTTCAAAGTTAAAATTGATTTTAAAAAATTTTAAATGATAAAATATTCCTTGTTAAAATTAATTACTATATAAGTTAACTGTGTGTTCACTCTAGTTAGCTCCAATTGAGCCATAAAATTTTTACTTTGCAAAAACATCCGCATCCTACTTGCATGCAATTTAATCAGACAATGTTCGAGAGTACTTGCGAATTACTTGAGGCCATCTCTAGCGACCAGATTCGACTCCACCGATAAAATCAGCGGGTAAAGCTTGTTCAGGGCGTGTGTCACATAAAGATGCTAATACCATGGTATTATCGTGTACAGCGACCGATAGTCGCCGAGTTTTAAACGCCATCATTACTCCATGACAGGAGCCACCGAGGTGACGGTAACGCGGCGAGATTATCGCCGTTTTCGCGAAATTCCTGTCCGCACGTAACCACAGCTGTCGCGTGTAATTCGTACGAGACTCGCGAGCCACACGTGGAATCGTTGTTGCGAAACGTTCGCGACGTGACGGGTGGCGAATGAAGGAACCTGGAGACAGCGACATGGTATCGGATTGTTGAAGAATTATAGAAATGACTACGGACGTGGACGAATACACGCAATAAAACCGCTGAGCATTTATCGTAGACTTTATGATTTTGCAGGTATTTCTGCTAATATGCATTAGCTAAGTGAGGAAAGATTGCGAATTGCCAATAAATTATTACCAACATAAATGAGAGAAATGTTGCCGGTGTAACTACATTTACAGTGGACACTTTTAAAAATAAAATAGGTATGGTAATTTTTTCAAATTGGCGACATTTTTCGAAGCTATTTCAATTTTCAGGACTTTAAATATAAATTAATGCTCGGCCGAAATCTATTTCTCTTGTCGACAATATAATTATTATGGAAAGAAATAATTAATATTAAATACTTATGAATTTTTCGTTTTCGGCGCAACGGTTTCGATCAATTTTTAAATAAATAGCTGTTATGCAAATATGCCTGACGTTTCGGTTCCCGTTTGAACCTTTATCGAAGGTAAATTGCGTCTAAAAAAACAAAAAAAATGTATATATTGAATGGTGTGTAATGTAAATGGATTGAAAAAGAAGAAAATATTAATACATACTTGCTATTAAATTTACTAATGCAAATTAATATTAAAGCACACACAGGCAATTTTTATTTTGCATAAATATGCTATTAGTAAAATATCTGGGACAAGCGCATTGCCTTCCCAAAAGCAAAATAAATGTCTACTAGGAACACGGCCGATTGTGTCCGATCTGTGGGATTGACAGGGTGCACGGTAGCCCATTAAATTTCGCAGGCTCGAGATCGCGGGGGCTGGGGTGGTTGGCCAACACCTGTTGAAACGTCGGGCGCCATCATTATCCAATATCCCAGAAACAAATTGCGAGCAAACACAGGCGCATCCTCGGTTCGATTGATAAAGCAACGGGCGGGCGGGGGTGGTAGGAGGACGACTGGCGGCGTGGATTGTTGCGTGGGTGAGCTTTACGAGTTCCCCGATCGCCGGAGACCAGGGGGCCGGACATTTGTTGTCTCGCGTACGCTCGCCTATAACGATTGGGCCCAGACAACTCGGCGAACGTTATCCAGCCAGGGCCCATGCAAAAAAGGGCCGGTCAACGAATTGTCCTACGACCGAAAAAAATTGGACGGCCCGACGCGAGTGTAATTGGGACAGGCATAAATCTCGTTCGGGGACAATAGTTTTTCTGGGGTGGTGTATTTACAATGCATCTTGGTATCTGCAGCTGCCGCGTACGTCTCATTAATTAAGCCTCTCCGCTCGAGCATCCCACCCTCTTCTACCTGTTTCTTCTACCATCTCTCTCTCTCTCCCTCTCACTCTTCCTCTCTCTTCTTCTTCTCTTTCTGGTGAACCTGTTTCTCTCTTTTGAACATCGAGACCGGAGCCACTCGCCGCCTACACTCACTGTTCACCAACACGTTCTCGTACCCCCTTTAACAGGCTGCTCCCGATCGGTCCATGATGCTGCAAGACGGCCCTTCGAACGCCACCACGCGCTCAACCAGCCTCGGGATTAATTAAAAAATTCCTTGAACTTACAATACACGTGGAAGACAATTATCCTCAGTTCTTTCCCCGAAGCTGTTTCGCTGCGGCTGGCACGCTTTCGAACCCCTTTTACTTTCTTCCGGGATCCACGAACATTGCAAGCTTCGCGTGCCTGTCGAGCATACAACTTCGATTTAACCCTCTGATTTAACCTGCCTTGGAATATCGAGTCAGACTGGTCCGGAAAATCTTTTGTTTAAAATTTATTTATCTTTCTGTCGTTCGATATTTCAAAGAAGAACGAGGACGTTCGTATTTATTTTGTATTCTTACGTATTCTCTGGTGGATGTAGCATCGACAACTGGATTGACAATAATAATGTACATCATGTACCTCATGCAATGCTCTCATATCCAGACCAACGGTTGAAATATGTAAAATAACCTACTCGTCTCTGAATGCCCGTGAGTTAAAAATTTAAGAAAACTGTATAGTTAAAAAAAAACTGCTTGTTTACCAGCCAACGATTATTTATATGTAATTTGTACTGCATTATATAAAGTATAATAATGTATGGCAAAATAATCTCTACTTTAAGATTCTAATTGCATTAAATAATCAAAAATAATGTACATATCTATTAATACACAATTCTCATTTCTGTTTAATCTGTTTCAATGAAACGGACATCGTTCTCTCAATAACTCCAAATAAAATTCTATTTGTCCGTTACCAATAGAATGCAGATGTAATTTAGTACTATTATTTATTCTGGATCTGCAAAGGTTGTTCCCATGAACAATAAGATTTTATTCCAATCCACTTTTGTAAAATTTGTCTATAAAAATTCGAAATTTTATAAACACTCACACGGTCTCGTTATTAATAGACATAATAATAATAAAATATTAAGAATCAGATTATTGCGAACAGGTCAATACTGTAGGATTTAAGTCGTCAATAGAATAACACATCCGCGTAAACACAAACAAATTAACATTTAATTTTAATTATAACCGATACAATTAATGAAATTGTCTCGTTTAAATCTCCGTCTGAGATCAAAATACTTTACTTTTCAACACGTCAAACCAGAATGATAAAAATATGAAGAACGCAAATAAATTAATAAAAAATAACGCTGCGCCAGAAACATCAACTTTGTTTAAACATACGATCGACAAATAATAAGAAAAGTTAATACTGTGTTAAAATGTTAAAATCATGCGAGGCTGTAGAAGACGAAATTGAAAAAGGAAAAGTCCGTAGAAGGTTAAAATATTCACCGAATTTCGAGGAGAAATATTTCCAGAAACCAAGTATCCCGCAGGTTGAGTGTGGAGAACCAGAGGACACGGTTTGTAGCAACCCTTAGCCGTCCGAAAGAACCTGTTAATCCCGTGGAGAGCGCGAGCAGAGCCCACAGCAAATTCGAGATTAAATTCATCAAAATCCAATTCTGAGCTCCCCCCGGGCTGCATACTCGGATGAATAATGCATAAAGTGGCGTGGAACGTCTTGTCCTGCTCCGGGTCTCATCATTCACCGGGTCACCCTGACGGCGACTGATTAGACTTAGCGGGATGCATTTAGGAGCGTGTTCGCGTCAGGATTTCTGCGAGGGTGTTTCACGCAACGGAGGGAGCAACACTCGGAGGAATTAAACAGGGTATCGAATCAACGATACCGAAGTGGATGCGATGTGAGTGACTGTAATTACGAAACGGTAGCGAACCGCGCGAACTTCGATCGCCCACGGGGTTCGGCAAGGAAAGTAGGATAGTTTTCTCTACAAGGGACTCGATTTGTCCTTAGGCGAGTGTACCTGCGATTCGGAAGTTAAGCAACCTGACTGCGGCTTGCACGTGGCCTCCGTTGCGTCCTTTTTGGAATATTAAAAAGAAATTAAGCGGCCCTCGCCTCTCATATTTTACTCAACTCTTTTTAACGTCGACGGTTTTCTACCCTCCGGATGTACGATGTGTTTGATGAATGTTGCAGCTCCTTGCTTGCAAGTATTCAATACCGTTCGAGTCGCTGGTAAAGACTTTTTGAACGCGTTTACCCTCCAGTGATGCTGCGCTCTTTTGTTATTTTATAACACTCTTCGAACGAGTGTTCCGTAATGTTAACTGTTTGCTCGTTGATTAATGATTTCTCTCTGCAGAAACGGTTCGCGATTCTGGCACACACGTGTTTCTGTTGAGAAAGAATCGTGGAATTATTCTTGATAGGCCCTTCCGCTTATGGAAGGGCTAAGTCATTTTCTTTCCTTACAAGATGCAACCGTCGCACAGCAGATTTCATGCATTTATTACAACAACGAGCAGGTGTAACGAAAAATAGTAAAAACATTACAAGAATTTTCAAATACTATTATGTTATTTTCAACCTATTAAACAAGTTAAGAAAGAATTTGACTCCAGTGTGTTGAATGTCAGGTATAAAATTTTTATTTTGCATAAAGACCAGCTGTCTATTTGTATGAACTTTTGTGTAGCCAACCAAGTATCCAAGTACATTTACTGCATTTATTTCAACAATTCGTTAGTGCTCCTCGAAAATATATTAGAAAATTTCTCTGTATGTCAATTATTTACTCACTGATATTATTAATTTATTCTCTTAAACGACAATTTGTGCAAACATACTAAATACAAATAAAATACAAATATAAATAAAAGTTTTATTTTGCATAAAGACCCGCTGTCTATTTGTATGAACTTTTGTGTAGCCAACCAAGTATCCAAGTACTCATTTACTGCATTTATTTCAACAATTCGTCAGTGTTCCTCGAAAATATATTAGAAAATTTCTCTGTATGTCAATTCTTTACTCACTGATATCATTAATTTATTCTCTTAAACGACAATTTGTGCAAATATACTAAATGCAGAAGAATCGAAGAGTATATTGTTTTGCTGACACTACTTTATAAAACTACAATAAGATAACTGGATTTTTCGGACAAGTTCCATGACGAATCCTCGCGACTCCATTAAAGGCAGACCGCGGAGAACCGTTGAATTCCTGGCGTTGACCAAACAAGTACCTTCGGAGTCGAGGCATCAAACCGTCGAAGGCTGGTAGCTCATGGAGACGCGCGATGCTAATCCGGGACACCGTCATTTCTGCGGGTAATTGACGCAGCACGTGTCCGTCTCAAGTTCTCGGGCGGAACGGCGCGGATTTGTGTACGTGAAGGCGCCCTGCTTCTCTGCACCCGTGCCACGGATCCGGAGACCCGAAGCAAAGGTGGAAGGAAAGAAGGCAACAGAAGAAGAAGAAGAAGAAGAGCGAAAGGTGGGTGCCTTTTGCCTTTCCACTTCTTCCGCCCGAACGCCGAATCAGCGTGGATTGTATGCAAATTGCGGTAGCGGCTACTTGAGCCGGCGAATTTAAACGGCTCTCGGAAGGGCAGCAGCTCGTTTCTGCCCTGGCAGAGGCCCGCGGTGTCCCTGAATAAAACATCTCGCGAGAGGAATTCCAGAGCCCCGGCCCATCCTGAAGAGAAAGAAAGACGGCGAGGCTCGCGGCTTCCTCCGGAGTTGTTAAGTACACGTCGCACCAGCTGATGCTAATTAAAATGGGACTCACTTCGGCCTGACTCCCTTTCCCTCTCCCTTTCTCTCTCTACGTTTCTTTTCGCGCTCGCTTCTTTCTCTCCTCTTTATTCCCCCTTTTTCTTTCCTTCGATCTCTGTCCCTCTTCCTTCTCTTGTTCGATCTTTTTCTTGCAGGGCCTAGCGACCATTGCTGACTCGCTGCTCCGCTTCCTCTCGTGGCTCCGTCTCTGCCTCACGGCTAGGAATATAAAGATCCTACTTAGCCGTTATTACGAAACTACCTACGTGGGCAGATCATTTCGTGCCACCGCTTCTTTTTCGACTGGTTCGCGGCGTGGGCTCGCGCGCGACCAACGGTAGTCCCGCCTAGCGGCTTCACTGTCTGGCTATTAGCTAGTATTAGATATCGATGACTTGTTGGGTAATGATGGAAGATGGTTCTGACACCTTTGTGAGACGCGCTGATGAGAGACCGTGTCGACAGAAGTGTTCTTGGGAGGATAATGAGTGGAGGATAGGATAATGGCTGCTGCTGATGGGAACTGTTTGCTTCCCTTGATGGGAACAATTGTGTGGGCGGAAGAAACGATCTATGTCAAATTTTCTTTAAAATTCATACGAGCGCAATTAGGAACTTGGCTTGCTTTAATATTTAATGGAATAGAACGTAAGAAAAGTGTTTAAATTTTCTGAAATATAGACTGATAGACTGCATAGAGTCGTTCATGATAAAAATTAATAGATCATATATGCGAACTTGCAGAAACAATCGAACAGTTTAAAGATACCGTTGTTGTGCTTCTATATAAAAATATCCGTAACGTTTACAAATAATAAAATTCTGCGAACAATAGTCTAGTTAACTCACCAGCAACAATGAAAATCCTCCCCAGCGGCCGATCGCTAATATCATCTCGGTGATTATTTTAGCCGGAGCATTGTGTTCGCCATTTGCATCAGAAAAGGCTCCGAACAGTTTAAATCGAGTACCGTCCATCGATATCTCGATAGGTATCGCCGTCGATCATCGATCTCTCCTCGCACTTCCTCAAAAAACGATCACGAACCGTCCCGGGTAGGATGAATCGCATTCGCGAGTCGCGATCAAAAAAGTTTCGACTGGAAGAGAGACCGCGGCGACCTCGATCTCGTCCGGCCGCTAATCCCGAGCGATCGACATCGATCAAACGAAGAAAACGATCCGGCGAAACGATCCCGCTTTCATTTATCATTTCTCTGTTGATAATCGATCAGAACGCGGAGCTGCTCTCTGATCGACGATCGAGATCGAGAGCGGTTCTCGGTTCCCGAGTCGGTGCGCGGTGTTGGTAGCGCCGCCACTGACGTCCCTATATGTCCTTGCGTTTAGTTTAGCATAATTGACGGTAGATCGCCGAAAATACTATCATTCACCGATCTCCCGGTCTTCCCCCCCTGGTTGACATAACCGCTTATTAGCGAAGGGAGGAACGGCAATGCGTCTTTCCTCGACAGCCAGCTTGACTGACAGACACGACGCCCGTTAGCGAGCGTCCACGTCACCGTGGATTAATATTTTTCGCGCGTGATCCTGCCGCGGGACGTCTTCATACATCCGGATAACGGTTTCCTCCGTATGGTCACCAACTTTTCTTCCTTTTTTCATTCTGTTTCTTTAACGTCGCCACTTCACGCCAATTTCTAACAGTGACTCGCGACTTTCGTACTCGGACGACTCCACGTCCTGACATAAAAGGAGCGTCCTTTTACTGTGATAGCATTGTTCTGCTAATTTTAATTAGCGCACTCGCCACGACCCGCATGAACAGTCCATGTAATTCTGCTTTATGGGACAGAGAAATGCTGGAACGGAACTGCTTTCTTAGTTTTTTTCTGTGTTTCTTGGGAAATCGGTTCGTTAGGGAGTATTTCCAGGAGGAAGAAAATAACATTCTTCTAATTGGATCTTATGAGAATGTAACAGTTAACCCTTTGCTGTATAGTGTATCATGTCTGATACAGTCAACAAATCTAGTACAGTATTTTATCAATATAAGTCCCCAGCACGGGTCTTCCGAGGGACATTTATACGCCAGGGACAGTGTTCTTTGACTTTTGCCGAACGTAGAGAAGGGCAGCCGAACTCGAGAGGCCTCGGTCGCCGGGAATGTAAACATAGCTTATCCAAATTTCCAACTTGTTTATTTTTTATTATTTTTTATGGGACTTCGATGACCATATTTGTGGCATTTTTCTAATTAAAATCAGACCAAATATGATATAATTCCGATGATATTTAGTTGTGTAATGGACAATTAATGTTTCGGGCACGAGGAAGGATAGCGTATGGAAAAGAAAGAGATGAAGAGAGTCGCAGTCGTCGACAACTGTCCTTCCTTGCGCCCGAAACTTTAATTGTCTTCTACACAAGTAAATATCATCGAAATAATATCACATTTGGTATCATTTTTATGAGAAAGATGCCATAAATATGGTCATGGAAGTCCCATAAAAAATTAATGGGAAATAAAAAAGTTCGAGGGGGTGCACCCCGCAGTAGTGGGGATAGATTTAGGACATTTACAGGTCAGACTTCTGCGACATTTATGGATAAAATACTGCATATAGTACACTTATAATGTATTTTCTTGCTATTCTAAATTATGTTTATTTTTCTGAAAATGTTGTTCTCAGATTTTTAAATATTTTGCCCTTAAATAAAACACAAAAACTGACCTTCTTCCAATTTTCTCATCCCAATTAAAAAAATCATGCAGTAAAGGGATAAAAAGAAACTTTATGCATGCAAAGATCTTATTCAATTGGATTTCAATTCATTTATCAGAGAGAGAGAGATCTAATAATTTATTTCGAAGCCCGATTTTAGCTTACGATGAGCAGCATCCCGGTGTTCCACCACTGCAGAAGAGCTCGAACGAGTTTAGCAGAGGTTTTCGAGCAACACCGAGCGCGGTAACAGAGTTTTCATCTCCGAATGAAACTGTCCCGCAGTCGCGTCGCAGCATTAATAAAGGCTCACTATATTACGATGCAGATTTAATCACGAAACTGTTTCGCTGCCGGTCTCTCGCCTCTTTTTCTCATTTGAATACGGTTCGGCCGGCTGATCGATCAGAAACACGGCGCGTCATCACGTGACCTCGGTCTAAATGGAATTTTTTTGCACAGGTTATCGGAATCGAGCTAGACAATATAAAGCCGGCTAAAGTGGCGAAAAAAGGGGAACGGGAATGAGTATATGGTGGGGCAGAAAGTTCATTAATTACCCCGCTGACGGGGTCTATTACACACGCCCCCACTCTCGTTCGAAATTTTGATCCATTCGATAGCTATCTAAATTGACCCGCGATACCGTACGCGATGCATCGCCGATCCCGGAGGATTTCACGCTGCCTCGTCTTTTTTCAGGAGATCATTAATTAGTCAGGCGGGTATATATTTAGGGGTCTACACGCCGTGTGTTAGGAGTATGGGTACTTGCGAGCTTTGCATTATCCCCATTACCGGTATCTTTGATACGATCTGCGCACGCGATACTCCGCCTTAACGAGGCTTAAAGAGAGTTCTACTCTTCTGTTATAATTTCACGTCTGTTCTAGGGACGCCGTATTCGTTTCAGAGATAATGAGCGGTTTCTGCCGCTGGAAACTAGATTTGTAACGCTTTAATCACGGTGGAACTATGATGGATAAATGCTTTACCAATGTGTTATTAACACTGGCTACTGGTGTTGATTTCATGGTGTTCTAAACATCACGGATTTACATATGCTGTTAATAATACAATAGAACCATTAGACGAGTCTAGAATTGAGGGGAAATGATAACCTCTCTCTCTCTCTCTCTCTCTCTCTCTCTCTCTGTTCGTACTGGATTACTCGCGTTACATAGGGAAGGTAGAGTGAGGACTACTCTGATTGACTTGATTTTTCATTTTATAATTGGTGACATTGTAATAATACTTTGTGGGATGTTATACATACAGGGTGGAGCAATAACTTTGCCCATCTTGAATATCTCTGTTATTTGTAATAATATGGAAAAATGTTATCAACAAAATTTGCACGGTACAGAGGGGGACGTGTCGTGACAATGTCAAATTTTGTTCATAACTATTTTCCATATTATTACAAATAACGGAGATAGTCAAGGTGGACATAGTTATTATCCCAAAATTTCTATGAACGCAGTGTTGTTAGTTTAGTAGGATATTAAAAACCACTTGGTTGTAGTATTGTTAATATTAATGACAACTCTCCCCTACACGTTTCAAAATTTCGAAAACGTTCAGACTAGCACCTTCAGCGCCAGGGATGGTCAATCAATTCCATTACCTGTTCTTGTGGGTGTTCGTTGGTCCCCTCGATCCCGACAAATCCTCTCCGGACGAACTGGGTGGTGCCTCGGTAGAGCCATCCGGCTTAATGTATGCCGTTCGAATGGAAACTCCTTAGCGCCTAAAATCGTCTTATCGGCGATCGATAGCCGATCGATATTCCGCGGCGGAGTAGATGGGATCGCAGAGGGCCCGAAAGCGCAGAGATCGAAGAGATCCCATCGCGTCTGGCAACGAAGTGGAGAGAGGGGGTGAGGGGTGGTTGGAGATAAAGAGCGGCCCTATTGTTCTTCCACAGGGCCACGCCTCGTGTCTGTAATTACAGACAGGTCGCTCCGAGGGAGCCCTTTGATGTCCGCGCCCGAATGCGCGCGCCCTTCGTATAAAGGGGGCCCCGTAAGATCTCGTCCGCGATCGATCCTAGGCGAAAGGGACGATCAATCGATCGGAAATTAAGGATCCGCGATAAAGTCGTACAAGGTCTAGCATCTCGCCACCTGGATCCAGACGCGCACCCCTGTATCTAGGATCTATTCACTAATCTCGCTAAATATATAACAACCGCTATTTCATTCCTTCTTGATCGATCCTAGAATGCCTCACGGGGTTTCTCTGAGATCGAGGATGCTACGTGGCCAAATTTTCGATAGCTCAGACGATCAATCCTTTAGGAAGGATCATTGGTTCTATTGTTGATTTCTGTCGAAAAACTGTGGATCTTTGTACCAAATAAAAATTTATTACTAGTTTTAATGTCCGTAGCAAGTTACAAGTAATGTCTCGATTTTCTGAAGTTACTTTCATCTTTCAATGATAAAATACCTTTAATAAAAGATTTTCTATATAAATTTCAATGATATTAATAATCTAATAATAACCTCAATGATAATAAATTTTCTATATAAATTTCAATAATATGATAATTTAATACCAACTTCAATAATAATAAATTTTCTATATAAATTTCAATAATATAAAAATTTTCATAATAATTTAATACTACCCTCAATAGTAATAAATTTTGTACATAAATTTCAATAATATAAATATTTTTATAATAATTTAATATTAACCTCAATAGTAATAAATTTTCTACATAAATTTCAATAATATAAATATTTTCATAATAATTTAATATTACCCTCAATAGTAATAAATTTTCTATATAAATTTCAATCTTTACATATATCTTTTGAAATCACTCTCATTTTTGTCATAAATGTATAAAATCCATAGTCTATTAATCATAATCGTTTAATAGATCATTTAGAATGTTTTTCAAGTATGAAACATCATTTCCACAAAGTTTACACTTTCTTAGAACTTGAAGAATAACACCTTTCCAATATTTTAGGTGTCTGAGCCACCTAACATTTTATCTATTTTTAATATCCTCCTGTTTTGCTAGCACTTTTATTCAAGGCAACGGCATCCGTTGTTTACGACATCTTTGCAGTAAGAAGCTTTTCGAGAAGGAAGCCCGACACAGAGTCTCAGTAGATAAGAAGGAAGGACCACCTTATTTTCAAGTACTTAAATAATTCATCTCGTCGGAGAGTGAACCTTCAATACTCTTGCCTCTGGGAGTCCTGTAGTTAACCTTTCAAAACAGTCTGACTCTGATCCTTTGTGGACGGTGCAATAAAATATTTAAAAGAGAATAATCTCCTTCGACGTATATAGTTGAACGGAGGCAGGAAGGTCTGAGTGTGTATTGTTCTAAAATGTATCGGAAAGCTGCTGTATCTAAAAAATTAATTGGAAATTACAGTGACTCAGGTTTAGACACTATTTAAAAGAAACTTTTTTAAAGATCCACTACAAATTGAATATTTTTTTGAAAAAAAAATAGTTTGAAATTGCGGAGAAAATACTAAAAGATATTTCAAAGTTGTCTGCTAGCAAACTAATCCTACCTTCTCAAAAAAACTTCAACTCAATTAGTCCAATCTTAAAAAGATTATTCCTTCTGAAAAGTGTTAAAATATTTTGAGTCACTGCATTTAAATGTTTTAAGAGTCCAATTAAATTTGATTTACACTGCCATTAAATGGATTTATGCTGAAATGCCTCCAAAGTATTATTTGCATGGTCCTCGATGAAACATTTAAAAGTCACTGAAATTTGCATAAAGAAGAAATTTTTCGAGGTAAGAAGCAACCGTGAAACATAATTATATTTGAGGATACTCATATGCATAACAGGTTTGATTCACGCATAATTACCCATATAAGTGCATATCGAACGAACATTTCCAAGGCCGTGAGGAACTTGAAAAAATAATAATGAATAAATAAGCAACTCCCGGAATCCTGATCATACGTGATGCTCTTTTATAACTGGAGTCGATAATTGCAGAACATTAGCACGATCTCGGTGCAACAGACGAAAGAGACCGATGAGATGTCGATCGTCGATTAAAAATCGGCGATAACGTCGATTAAAGCGTGTCTAACTGGATATAGTTGGTCCACCAATTTCTGAAATTAAAAATTCTTGGCCGGACAGGGTCCGAAGGTAAGGGGATGATCGCAGCTGGGCCCGTTCGCGCGGAAGTTGCGTAAAACGAGCACGGCGAAGCCACGGAGATCGATCTCCGCGAGACCAGCCGAAGATCGATCGTTTTAAATTAAAGATTCCCGATAAAATCGCCGGTTCTAGACGCGAGTCTCCGACGCAACAGATCCTTGATTAAAGTGTCACTGTTTGCGCCACGGAATTGCCTTTCACGCTGATGGAGACAGCGGCGAGGATTAAGACGTTCTCGTCGGCACACTCTTGGGGCGATCTAGCAATCTATTGTAGATCACAAAAGAATCTGTAAAAATAAGTTCGATTTCCACGGTCTTGGAGCTCGAACAATAAAGATCCATAGCATCGATCGGTGGAACGAAGTTTAATGTTCGGGGTCCGCGTGCTGTTTGGTGAAATAGATCGAAGGAAATTAGGGGAAAGTCACACTATTCCTCACTTTCTCCGCTTGTCCATCTGCCGCAGATTATTTTCCAATAATCTAGCGATTGTTAGGCGAGGAGAGTCTCGCGTCTCGGGGCCCCCGGGACCTGAGTTATGTGACGCAAACGATATGTTTTCGTGGCCGGCTTGGAAAATTGGAACGGGCCCCAAACAAAGCGTTCCCGTGCTTTATGTGACAACTAATCGCCTAGGTTTCTCGGAGTCGAAGAAAATGGCATACCTGCTTCGGAATCGTAACTTTTCGGCGTAAGTCAGTTGGCATAGGCGTTACCGGTGGAAAGGAGGAGTTATGAGCTGCAGGGAAACCGGCCAACACCCGAAAGTAGCATCGGCGATGCGCGTTAAAGCGTGGCGAGGCGTTTCCGAGCCGCACAATGGACGTTGCTCAACGAAACCTCCTCGTAACTCAAACACCGTGGATCGGGAACGAGTTACCGAGATAGACAATCCTTCCTTTTCGGCGTTCGCGTCGGCAACATCTGTGCTGCAGCACTTCATCCATGAAGAATCTCATGCTTCGGCGATTGGACGCGCTGGGATCGAGCTGAGCGATATTTGTCGGCCTCCGGTAACCCAGAATTCATCCGAGATATTTATTTTTATTGCACAAACCGTCTTTTCGGAAAGCATCCGTCTGTAAAGACGTCTAATTCAGATGAAGAAATGTGAAGCATGTTTCTCTATATTGCTTAGCAAACTTTTGTGACAAATGATATAATTTATTTCTGGTTATGTAGTTATTACTTCATAATTTCTAAAAGAAATAATCTTAGTAATAAAATGTGGTCTTCAAGATTCTATCTTTTAGAAGAGGTAAACATGTCTTTCATCAACTGAAAAATTTTCTCAGAATATATAAAAATCCACAGTCTAATTGTTAATATTACTGTGATACCTGAAGGGATACTGTAATTAAAAATTTATAATGTCCACGAAAGTGAGTGAAGAAACCTTAATTAATTGAAATGTGATCTCTTACAGATTCGGAATTCTCACGAATCTATGTTGAATATAAATGTAAGTGATAATAAATAGTACAATGTCAGAATAAGTGTGTCATTGACATTAATTAATTAATTCAATATTTCTTAAAATCCAACAACAAAATTTTAGTTTTGTGACTGCAACAATTACGAAGCAGTGTAATTGCTGACGAAGCAATCTCAGCAGGTGTAAACCAGCTGGTTAAGTGTATACGTTCATTACACACTACTTAAAGAAATAGTTACAGATTAAGTTTCTTCTAGATTGCTTGGAGAGAGGCTCACATGTTTTCAAGAATGGAAGCCATCGCGTGGAGTGAATCTCAACAAGAAGGAACGCGATCGGGAATACTTGGAAGGTAGGGTAACGGCATAATCTACGATAGAAGGTGGCTTCGAAGGTGTAGAATTACCTTGACCTACCGTTCAGGCTTCTATATGCTGAGCAATAACCAGTAGCCGTCGAGAGATTATCACCGAGACGAATTCTACACTAAAAAGTTCTCCGACCGGAGTGGCACACGTGGTAAAAAATTCCTTTCACTCTACTGTTCGTTGGCTTTTGATCGGAGACCGCCAATATACTATCGACTATCGCCACTAGCCACCACCAGTCGACTAATAGGCACGTCTCCAATTTCAGTCGATAGTTTTTTGCGATCGTAAACGCGACCAGGATTAACTTTCGCTCCGTCGCGTAGCGCAAACCCAATTAAGAGTCAGTCGTATAACGCGTGCCCTGTGACCTCACCTGGGGTCTAGGTAGAGAATGCTGCGAACTGCTCTTTTAGACGAGAACTGTTCAACCATCCACAGTCAATTTTAATACTATAATGATGATGATATTCGATTATTATTGTACATCAAGATGTAGTTATGTCGATTCAAAATAATAATTTAATATAACAATAAGTGCTAAATTATTGTTAATGGTACATGTATATGATGTGCATACTTTTTTCTCTGAAAGGTTATGAATTAAGGTACTGAATTTTAACATGGCAGCACTATCATTGCTGAATAATTAAATGCAATTTCGAAACCTGTAATTTTATTCACTTCAAAAATTTACCGCGAAATTCTTTTATCACCACGCTTATATTAGCTTGCCGAGTTGTCGTTGTCGTTATCGTTGTTGTTGTATGCGTCAAATCTTGAAATCCAATTTTAAACCACTTCCAGAACTGGATGACAATGCAATATTCAAAAAGAATTTTTTTTAAAAGACTGCGCGTTTAGGAGATAAAGACAATCTCAGCAGAGTCAGTAATATCTAAAACTATTATTTTTTCCTTTTTAGTGCATTCTAATCATCCGGGAAATTTGTGTCTCTGATTTCCATGGGATCTCAATCCATTCTAGGAGTAGACTACTAAAAAATATATATTATGCCAGCTTAGGGTGCTTTCTACTGACTAATTTATGTACAGGGTGTCGATAAATGATGTGTATATCGGTGAAGATCTGGTAAAAAAGATTGGTACACAGTTGTTCGTGTTCTACTCGTCGAGAGGAACAAACTTCTAAAAGGAACCATATACAGGATTATGGAAAACATAATAACCTGAACCATTTTGTTTCTTACAATTGAAGCAGACAATTTTTATCTTGCATAAAAATTCGCAGGCCAGTAATTACGATGGTTCTATGAAACACAGTTTGATACGTAAAAGTGCAAAATTTGACTGACGACTACTTTGACCGACAACCAATCTAAAATCGTTTTCGGTCAAATTCGTTGTCGGTTAAAGGCGTTGTCAGCCAAAGTAGTCGTCGGTGAAAACCATGTTGGGGAAATTTGTGTCGGTGATTTCCATGGGACCCATTGCAGAATCACCGTGGAACGGTGGAAAGGGTTAAAGCGTGACGCGGTTTTTGGGGAAGGAATTTGGTTGTGCTTGTTCGAGGATCGTGACGCGGCTCGTAGCCGTCAGTGAGGATCGCGGACGGGGTGGTTTTAAAATTGGCCCGACCTTTTTGGCTGGATGGAATCATAAAGATCGGCGATCGCGAATGTAATGGCATTCCCTGCTGAGCATGCCTCGTCGTAATCTGTGGGAAACCGGGGTCCTGACCCCACCACGGCCGAACGTGATTCTGCGAGTGCAAGGTCCCCGCGATTCACGGTTCCTTTTCACGAGAACCACGCCGGTAACTGTTTCGCAGAATCTTTACAGCCAATAAAAAAATTGCTCGGTCGAATACCGGTCGTTTTTTATCGCAGCCAAAAGTGAATCGTAGCAGGGGAAGTATGCGAACTGATTAAATAACGAGCATTCCGAGAGGAACGGCAAACTCTTCAACCCGGGAAAGTGGTGGAAGCAACATGGAGAACTTACACTTAATCACGGCCTCGTAAAATGAATGACGCTAGTACCAACGAATGACCCTAATAACAATTTCATACTTGAAAAACCGCAGTTTAATCGAACGATGCTAATTGCGAGATAAGATACAGAGATCGTCTGATACCGAATACAGGATCATGTGCCTCCCTTTTAACTATTCTCGAGAGACGTAAATTATCCGGACACTTACTCTCCATTTTCTATTAAGAACGTAAATGTCTTTATAAATAATTCTTTATAAATAATTTTAATCTTTATAAATAATTTTAGTAGATCAAGTTTTATCAAGTTTTTGTTCAGAACGTAACAGCTTACCAAGACTAATTGGTATTGGCCTCGGCCAGGGCCGGTTTATTCGCAGGAAACCACAGGAGATGAAATAATTTCCCAGCGATTTTTATTTAACTCGTCCGATGGCCGCGAGGTGAGAGATCGCAGAAAGGGCGAGGCAAGAAGCAATCTTTTTTAATTGCAGTAATTACTCGGTCGCAGCGCGCACGTACCCGCGGACTATGTTTAGTGGTTTCGTGTAATAATCGAGCAGCACAACGGGCGGCTTTAAATTTTCCAGCAAGCTCGACGGAACTTGTATACGCGATCGCCGGAACGGCCGGTGCAACCCTTAATTGCTTAACCAAGAACGGCTTGTAATATTATCGAGTGTCCTTTCTTAATTACCTAAATCTGATATCCTTATAATTCCAATTAGTGACTGAATTGATTACGTAAGCCCGCGTTCTGCCAATTAAGGCGGGACCTATGAGGATGCGAGTCGCCCGGTCGCGTGGTGGGGCTGTCTTTTGCGAATGTTTTATTACGCCGGGCAGTCAAAGGTATGCAAATAAGTTATTTTCGTTAGCCGTTTATGCTCGCGATCGTCGCCGGCCAAGTGTCTCGCTCGGATCCCTCCCGAGCACCGAACAGAATTGCAGTCGATATGATTTATGTCCCCACGAAAATTGCATTTTTGAAAATTGTCCTGCGAAGATGTTCGTAATCAACGTTCTTCATTTTGTCCTCCGACCATCCCTTACAGTTCGCAAGAAAAAACGATCGCGGAACGGTAAATCAATCGAAAGCTGAAAGAACGTATTGTATTATTAGCGAACTCGATATCGGAATTAAAGCGTCACCAATAAATGCAACAGCACAATTTTTTCTTAAATAAATCACGGTGGCTCCGTTTTATGAGATGCGTATCCCGCAAAAACTACTTAATCGAACACATTAATCTTTTGTTGTAAACGTTATCCGTATACTGGGAGGAGGGATACTTTAAATAACACGTAGCAGCTGCTCTCATTAATAAAATATATACATACGTGAATGATGTATACATTAATGGATTTTTAATAATTCCTGTTGTCATTTGCTTCGTGTACAAGTGTAAAAAGGCTCCAGTAATTTCTCGTTTTATACATTATTTGACTTATTGCAATTATTAAAAATATAGACATGTTATCGCGTATCTTCGCAATTCACTTGAATTAATTATTAAGAGAAGAAAATTGAAATACCGATTTTCATTTAAACGGATCCAATTTAATGGAAGTTTG
Source organism: Lasioglossum zephyrum (assembly GCA_028455615.1). Taxonomy (NCBI): domain Eukaryota; kingdom Metazoa; phylum Arthropoda; class Insecta; order Hymenoptera; family Halictidae; genus Lasioglossum; species Lasioglossum zephyrum. The sequence goes on along the minus strand of CM052330.1, from coordinate 11,656,543 downwards.
TACCTGGAACACACTCGGTACAGGAGCAACATTATATTGTTACCGCGTTTAAAGTGAATATAAAATATTAATGATACTTGAGCACGAAACCATATACCCCAAGATCGGCATACAGGAATTTTATGGAAGACTTTAGGTGCTCGTTTCGATCATAACATTTTCAACAGTACGAAACAAGCCTCTATAGTTATGTAATTATAGTCGGTGTGCAGCTGATTATTCAGAAGGATGGGCCTAAACTGTGTCTTCTGCGATCAACTGAGAACCTCTATGCCAGTCAAAGGAGCCTAATTGAAAGTCAGTCAAAAGTGCCTACCATGTCCGTTCGCATGTGCAACAGCTTCTATCTTCGACCAGTGATTCGGCAGTACCTTCATTAATCGCAGACACCGGACCTCCATCGGCGAGCGGTGTATTTGAGTATTTTCTGACCACCCCGTACAAAATGATTTCTTTAATGAAAACACGATTAAACGCGATAGCAGATGGTAGAGGTTGATTGCTGCCGCTGTTTATGCTGTTACGTCTGTTCCCCGTGAAATTAGTAACTGGTTTTATGGGCTAGTCCCGAATTAAGAGACCCGCATAAAACCGTTCTGTTACTTTATACAATTCGATGCGTTTAATGCCCGATTAATTGCGATTAATACTTTTTTTCTCATCTCGAAACCCAATTCATTCTCAGAACGAAAAAGGTAGTACTTTATTTAACGAAGATCGGCCGGATTGTTTTCCGAAAGCAATTTCATACTTCAATTACCGAGAAAAAGTTCTACACTCTTACGGAGACTGTGTACCCTGCACCTGTAACAGAACGGCACGTTACAATGGGAACGATAGTGATTCAGCAACCCACTGGTCGCATCGGATGATTTTCATCATCATACCATATTCAGACATACAATCTGCACGTTGAATATCGGCGAATTGAATAAAACACGTGTCAGTGTTATTCTGAAAATTTTTTCGAAAGTGATTGATGATGCCCGAGCCTACTTGGGGTTTATTTGTATCGTGGGGCGATTCTTATCGATGTAGGAATCGTTATAGTTTATTCATGAAGAATGTTCGAGTGGAACGATGCACGAGTTTAATCATTGATGGATTCTGTGCGGTTTCGAGTTTAGCTAATTTAAATATCCTTCCGTGTCCGGTTTAATGCTAATGAGTAGGCAACCAGCTAGGTCCCGAGAGAATGCCAACGAGGAAATTCTAAAGTTCTTACGATGACGGCCCGGAGAACGATGATGATCGTCTTATAATTATATGCGCGCACGGGGACCTCCGTTTCAGAGACGGAGCGCTCGAGAACAGCAAAGAGCGGCGATTTTGCTCTGCATAGAGAAGTAGCATCTGTCCTCAGTGATCCTCAAACGAGGTCAGCGAGGGTGATCTAGGAAACTGCATGCATCCTGCATTCTTACATAATTAATTAAAGGAAGCATTTAGTTAACAAAATATTCTTTAAGTATATGTATATATATCTCAAAGTATAACAATGCTTGAAACTTAATTTTATATTATAATACAGTGAACTCTTGAAAATATTTTAGAATTTCACTCATGCCAGAATGATTACTGAATAAAGAGGTTCATTTTTATTATATATGCATACAATTTACAGTATAATTATGTGAAACTATGTAAGTGTCCAACAAAGTTATCAATAATTTTGAAATGCATAAAATTAACAGTTTAATTATTAGGCTCCGCAAGTATCCAAGAAATTTATTAATACAAAAATATTAACTTCCGCAAATGTCTAAAAAGTTTGTTAGTATTTTAGAAAAGAAATGAGCAAAAATTAGCTTCCACAAGGGTCCAAGAGGGTTGCCGATACTTCAAGAATACATGCATTCCACATTCTTACATAATTAATTAAAGGAAGCATTTATTTAACAGAATATTCTTTGAGTATATGCATATATTTCTCAAAGTATAACAATGCTTGACACTTAATTTTATATTATAATATATTGATCTCTTGAAAATACTTTAATAATGCATGAAACTTGTAGTACAATTATTAATGCAAGTATCCAAGTTTGTTAATGCATTTGGGATCTGATTTGAAATGAAGAATCCAAAAGGGAAGCGAAGGGTGGAACGGTAATTGGTGTTGGGGAATGTCGATTTTCGGATGTTGGGCCGCGGTACAATATCAAGAGAACGAGGGCCACGAAATAAGCAATGCGTCATACGTAACGCAGAAATAATGTAAGTCATGAAGCACTCGCGAAACGTTTCATCGGAACACGTTTTATGAGTACGCACCTGCTTCGCAACGGGACGTGGAAAGAATTCAACCTGTCCATCCTGTGCAAATAACGTGACGCAATTTCTGCGATTTACTGGACCCGAGTACGAGGAACACCGATAATCCCGAACCCGCAATAATTGATTTCCTCCAATGCGGTTGGCTGACCTACTTGAGGAAATCTGCTACACCTGACAATAATCATCATGCGAGACTTGGGATCCATGAACGATTTACACTTTCAAACGACTTACAAACAATACGTACGCAAAAAAGCATAATGTTACGTGAAAACTATATGTCGTATTTGTAGTGGTATAATTTAGAAATACAATTTTTAAAATGTGAGTTTGTCTTTTAATGAATTTTAAAATAGAGTTTTCTTTTAGTAGTGAATAGAGTTTGATTATATTTTTAACTATTAATACAATGGAATTTATTATGATCATATCAGAAATTAATTTATATCATGTATTCTATTTTCGTACCTGAATTAATTTACAATTAATTTCTGTAAATTATGAAATTACGTACGCAAAAAAGCATAATGTTACGTGAAAACTATATGTAGTATTTGTAGTGGTATAATTTAGAAATACAATTTTTAAAATGTGAGTTTGTCTTTTGATGAATTTTAAAATAGAGTTTTTTTTTAGTAGTGAATAGAGTTTGATAATATTTTTCACTATTAATACAATGGAATTTATTATGATCGTATCAGAAATTAATTTATATCATGTATTCTATTTTCGTACCTGAATTAATTTTCAATTAATTTCTGTAAATTATGAAATTAACGGTAATGGATATTATAGAGATTAATGCTAAATTAATTTTCACTCCCTTGTAAGGCTTTATAAATTGAGTTTCTCACACATTCCTCTTACTTACAATCCTGTTACCGACAATTATTTCTTTACATACCACGTCATTCTAAGTTGAATACTGTTCTTTCCCATTTTAGGGAAACCATTAGTGGAGCAACATGAATGCCGATGCCAATAAAAAGAGGAATGCAGTACCGCATAAAAAGGATAAGTAACGCGTACGTTAAAAGGAAATTCTACAAACTGTGTTTACGTGATTACTGACCAGAGCTTTTCTTGTTTGAATCAGATAAAAACAGTGTAAATCTATTAATTGCGAGAAGATCAAGATGAAAATTAATTTTGCAATTAGTAAGCTCATTAATAAGTTTTTCAATAATTGTGCTGAACTGAAAGGAAACTTAAAAATCTTGTAACAATATAATTAGATTTCGAAGGTAAGTCGTTGGTTTATAATAAAGATTTATTTTGGACCAGCACTTCTAAAAAAGATGAAATAAATTCATCGGCAAATAACGTGTTAATTGCGACCTTAAAATGATGCTATTTTCCACGTGATTGCACCAATCAATTGCAGCAAATTTATTAAAAAATAAGTGTGTTATTATTGGATTAAGGGCAAGGGTGGCGGTCTAAAGGGCTCAATTGTGAGAACCTCTGTGCCACGTACGCGAGGCTCGCGCTTCGTGTGGTCCACATTGTCCGTGGTCAAATTACATGGAACGGGGTGCTTCTAATGGCAGTTCTCGTTCTTCAGGGTACCAGGGGGGAGGCGGTTCACTTGCTGCGAGAGAGACCGAGGACAGGTTGGAGGTAAAAGCGAACCGACGACAGAGATAAAGACAACGGACCATCCCACCTGTGGGAAAAGGAGGCGAAATCGGTCTCGCGAAACGCCGGACGAAGAGGAAACGATGATAGCGCGTCTTCTTTCGATCCCCGAGGAAGAGAAAGACGAGAAACGAGAGAAGAGGGAGGATCGGAGCTGGTCATGCTTCGACTTCGCTTTGGTCTCGCCTCGACCCCGCTTCTGCCACGCGACGACCGTGAAGCAGCCGAGCAGAAACACCTGCCCGCTTCGTTGACATGCAAGGAAAATTTTCTGAAGCGGCCCCGGCACCGCGGAAACAATGTGCGCGGTAATGCAAAACAGGTTTCTCCAGCCAATCTTAATCGCTTCAATTACAAACGTGCTGGCCGCCCGGCGGAAATTAACACTTTGTCGGGTGCACTGCTCGACGCCAACTTGAACGACGAATTTCATCGGGGAATGTCGCTGGGAAATTAATGGCGGAAGGACGCGATACTGTCGCGGGTACCATTACCGCGGAGAGATGTGTACCTCTAGGTTGACATGTCGTGACACGCGAAGTGACGGTTGTCACGGGAATTTTATGTTTCATTCAGCAATTATTTATTTTTGTAGACAGATTTTAGTGGAAACAAATGAAATATTATTTTCTGTAGCCTTTATAGATACGTCGGGTATGAATAAGAATCGTGTTCAATTCCGTAGAATTTTATAATCTTTCACTTTTTTTTTTAATTTCTCAGAAGCTTCAGAATGCATGAAGATCCACAGTCTACTTTAAACAGTTAATAGTTACGCGATAATTAATTAAGTTCTCAGCTCAAGCTGTAAGTACGAGACATTAATCCTCGTGGTAATAAATTAATGTAAAATTGACATGGTAAAGGCATTATAACGAAAATGTAGAAAGTATAAATTTTCTTTTTGTCGATCGTATGTTTAAACAAAGTTGATGTTCTTGGCGCACTGGTTCGATCAATTTAATTGAAAGCAATTTTGCGATATATTAATTTCGACGTTTCGGTCTTGGTTTAGATCCTTTTTCAAGAAAATAGTGATTGCGTCTGTGTTTTTTAATAATTCACAGACGCAATCACTATTTTCTTGAAATGAGTCTAAACCAAGACCGAAACGTCGAAATAAATATATTGCAAAATTGCTTTCAATTAAATTGATCGGACCAGTGCGCGAAGAACATCAACTTTATGTAAAAAGTATGCTTCTTTTAACTGAACGTCAACATTAATCTCACTTAATTGTTGGTTTCAATTCTTGTTCGAAACGTTTATATAAGAATAGAATAAAGAAGCAACATACAGTACGAATCTGGCATTCGTCTTCAACTTTATGTAGAAAGTATGCTTCTTTTAACTTAACGTCAACATTAATCTCACTTAATTGTCGGTTTCAATTCTTGTTCGAAACGTTTAAATAAGAATAGAATAAAGAAGCAACATACAGTACGAATCTGGCATTCGTACAGAGAATATTCTGAGCCCTTCGTCCGAAATCCTCCATATTTGTATAATGCAGATCGCAATAAAGACCAGCAAAAAAATTCAGAGGGAAAGGTGTATTCATTAGCAAACGATAGTTCTCGAAAAGGAGCAAAATGGCGAATTATTTAGGGGGCAGGACCACGGGTCCGCGTGTTTCGAAAGCCACCGGTGTTGGTGGTCGGGAATCGCAGTGGCGGGGACCACCCTGAAAACCGTATTAGGTTAATATAGCACGCAAAAGCTTGCTTATAATGACTGGATAGCAACGGTTATTACCAGTCGGAAGGTTTTGCCGTGTTTCTTCCGACCAATTGCAATCAGGAACACTGTCGATCGGCCCTATCTTCCTTGATGTCGAAAACGTGTGGAACGGCTTAACATCCGTGATTCCGTCAGACCCGGCTCTCGATCGTTCCGGGAAGATCGTGTTTGATCCATCAATAAAAGGCTTTTATGCTTTCCTCCACTTCGCCGAATCCTTTCAGAAGGATTATTATTCGGGGCTGCCTCCGCATGTTTTTTCCCTTTCGTAATATTCGATACTTCCCCCCAACACCCCTCCTCCCCCAGGGACTCCTTAATCAACGATAGTCGAATTGAATTAAACGTATCAATTACTATATCCGTTCTACGCATGCGGCTGCCCCTCACCTCCCCAACCTCGCTTTCGAGACCGAATCGACAAGTTGTAATCCGCGGCAAGACAAATCGGTCGTTTAATTAAAACCGATGGCACAGCGGGAACGTTAACAGCTGCTCAATGCGAGCACTGTCGTCGTTATCGAGCTCGATTTGATATCGCGTGCGCTGCCTTTGCAGCACGGAGGCATCCGCGTACAGAAGCTTCGTGCTCCGCGCACGTAAATCAGGTCACCTCTCGTTAATATATTGCTAATGAAATTAATTACATCGGGCTCGAGGTATCTCTTTGGCCCTCGAATGCTCCTTGACGGACTCACGCGGCGATGGATTTGATCAAGATTTAATCTTGGGGGTGGCGACGAGTTGAACAAAATGACCTTTTCTTTTTAGCAAAAATATCTGTCATCGATAGCCGCACATATTTACTTATATCATCGAAATCGAAGAGGAAGCAGCTAGTCTACGTTTTAGCTAATTTTCCAGTGTTTTCTTTCCTTTTTCTTAGAGGGGGACCTGGTCCCCTGACTCCCCCTCCCAGGGAACGCCATTATAGGGTTGTGCGGGTGCTCGAGCTTCGGGCTGGGTCGAGATGCCGTCGGAGGGTGAATTCATAATCTAGTTAAAATAGTGTGTGCATATTTGCGGCCATTGAGACTCCTGATTTTATGGTGCAATTTTTAAAAAGAAGTTACCACCTGATATCTCCTTCTTGCAATCCATATAGAAAATTATTTACGAAAAAATACTCCATCCAGTAAACGTAATTCAGCATCGTTGGATATAATAAACCACAGAAAAGCGTAGTAAACATTATTATTATAAATATTTTTCTGTGCAACAAAGTATTAATTCGCATCATAAGAATGAGTTACCCAGGTGGTCTTCTCGTCTTGCAAGTAATATAGAAAAAGTTTTGCAAGAAAATCCAGTAAACGTAATTCAATTCACTGAACAGGTTCGAAATCGTTAGAATATAATAAATCGCAGGAAAAAGCGTAGTAAACTGTGCATACAAAAAAACATTAATTCGCTGTTCATTTACTGTGGAGCATGGCTGTCGCAAGTGATTTCCTTGATCTCCAGTAAAATACAGACTCAGCGATCATTAAGTGTCGCTTATCTCGCATTACATCGTCATGAATGTTAAACGATAAAAAATGATATTACGCTCGGCAACCAACCCACCAATTATCACTCGGATTCTCGGTGAATATATGACAGGTCCGGATTATCAGTGCAGTGGAATTACTTCCGGATGCCATGGCAACGCAAACAGCCATAATCCCAAACAAGGAAGCCTCGGCTCTCCCACAAACCGCTCTCCCATAGAAGGCGAGCGTCTCCTCGGTGGTTTTTCTACTTATTACCACAACAATTTCAGAATCACATCGTTCCGATGGTCATCAGCCGGGGGAAGAGTTGTTCCGGTATCATTTTCAGGGAACGGACACTTACCCTGAAATTACTCTGTCCCCTCCGTCTTACCTCCCTCTGTACCGGCACTGAGCCATCTGCTCGTGCTTACTCGGTTAATAGGGCGCATTAATTTTGTAATTAAATCGTCGCGGATAATAACAGAGCGCTGCGGCGGGCGTCTCCATCAGGCTGTAATCCCGAGTCATGACGAGATTATTAAGGGCCAATTACTGCGCGTTTTATTGGCGGATAGAACGCGCCACGGCGTTTCGACCGTATGCCGATTACCGCCCTCTACTTACGCTGACAGTGATTTATGGTGACGCGGAATACTGAACAGATTGCTTTCTTCGATTCGCGGAATAAGACGAAAATTTTCCACGGAAAAGTCTGCGTCTGTCGCGGACGTTTGCGACGTCCTTAACATTCGTCGATTCTCGGATTCAACGAAGTACATCTGGATTCGATTGGTTTTAGTCGTCGGTGAACTGCGGACTAGGCTTACGAGGAATTTAAGAATATTCTTCTTATATTTTCTATTTAATAGTTAAGGGAGGAAGTAGATATCTAAGTCCTACATCTTGCAATTGATCTAGAACATTTTTAATCTACATAAAGATCTACAACCTAGTCATCATTAGACTCTGACAGTGATTTATGGTGACGCGAATACTGAACAGATTGCTTTCTTCGATTCGCGGAATACGACGAAAATTTTCCACGGAAAAGTCTGCGTCTATCGCGGACGTTTGCGACGTCCTTAACATCCGTCGATTCTCAGATTCACCGAAGTACATCTGGATTCGATTGGTTTTAGTCGTCGGTGGACTGCGAACTAGGCTTACGAGGAATTTAAGAATATTCTTCTTATATTTTCAATTTAATAGTTAAAGGAGGAAGTGGATATCTAAGTCCTACATCTTGCAATTGATTTAGAACATTTTTAATCTACATAAGCATCTACAATCTCATTATGAGACTGTGTAATGAGTGGTTGAATTTTTCAATGATTTTTTATCTACACTGGTGATCAAGAGTATGTGGACACTTTTTAATTGCAATCGCTTAAAAATAGTTGCAAAGCCGTTCACACTTAGTTTACGTAACATATTTGAAGAAATAAATTTATTTGATTGTATTTTTAGAATCCCAACAATCGTGAATAAAACATTTGCGATATTGTAAAGTTTAACATTTCTAGGATTTGGACAAGTCCACAAGTTGAATCTAATTTGCAGAGTAGTTAATAAGTAAAATTGAACTATGATAAGAGATAAAATCTATGATACATTAAATTAGAAATGATTGCCTGCCGACGCCAGTAACTTCCTGAAGAAAGACAAGATGGCTACAGAAGACAGAATCGGAGCTCTAGAAAGTTGACTTCTGTACTTTATCTTCTCGATCTCCATAAATACGAGAAATTCATCGGAAAGTATCGCGCAAGCTCCCAGGACACGATCCGTAGATAGAAGATCGTTGCAACCAGGTTACGTAATTAAACGATTAACGATCGGAGATCGCCGATCGAGGGAGATCATGGGAATCGGAACACTGGCCGGGCTACAGGCGTCAAATGGATCTACATCGAGACGTTCTAGCTCGTAAATTTTCTAGACGATGCTACAGGGAAACCCAGTAATGAGATGCCGGCTATTTATGAACCACGACTCGCTGCATTCGACCAGTCCCTGACGCAATTGTACTTGTGAACTTTCTTCTAAAGCAGGGATATCTTCTGTCGCCAATTCTGAAACTCTTCACATATCTTCATAATTACATTTCTGTCAACGCTTCATGGATCTTTATGCAAAGCAAAATTATCCTCAACGAACGTGGGAACCAGGGGTTAAACGCAAATTCGTTTCATCTTGTTCTAATCTTGATACATTGAAAACAAAATTAATATTTTTCTAATCTGTTACTATTTTATATTTCACTTAATATATTCACGTAAGTAAATTCTTAATAACTCTTAGTAACTTGGTGGCTCTGTTTGCAAAATGAAACTGTTTCTCGGCGATCGTGGAAACCAGAAGTTAAATATAAATTCATTTCAACTGATAATAATAATTATGCATTCAAAATGGTGTTTTTAGATTTTTCTAATGTTTCACTTTTTCACCCGATTTCTTTATAAATGCTTAAAGCTTGCAAAGTTACTTATTCATTATTTTTTACGAACGTATAACACTTTAGTGAATAAGCTTCTCAATTTTATCCACTTAAATCGATTCTAATTAATTTCTTCAGCTATCGTGGAAACCAGAAGTTAAATATAAATTCATTTCAACTGATAATAATAATTATGCATTCAAAATGGTGTTTTTAGATTTTTCTAATGTTTCACTTTTTCACCCGATTTCTTTATAAATGGTTAAAGCTCTGCAAAGTTACTTATTGATTTTTTTCACGAAAGTATGATACTTTAGTGAATAAGCTTCTCAATTTCATCCACTTAATTCGATTCTTATTAACTTCTTTCCTCGAAAGCGTGATATTCCGCGTCCACTAAATGATTTCGTAATTAAGCGGTCTAAAAAGACATCCATGAAAAATGAACGTAATCTCATAAATCTTGTTTAATCGTATCGCGCTCTGTTTTACAGCTGTTTGCATGAAACGGATCCGATGATCAACAGGTGACCAGAAAGTTTCACTTTTAAATAAGTGCGGAGCAATTACATCGACGAGGAAAGTATACTGATGACACTCGCCGACAGGAAGCAGGTTCCTGCGTTTAAATAAATCATGATTTTGATTTAGTAATAATAATCTCTTCCATTAGTCCAGTCGCCAGGTACTTTTACCTGAGAAGTATTCCGAACTTAATGAAATTTTGACAAGTCATTTAGGGGTACTCTGGGGTGTTGAATCTGAGTTTTCCACCTCGATGACCATGTGCTAACTTGGGGAGGGGGAAAAACCACGATTTTTATTACCTTGTTTTGGTTTTTCGCCTATTACTCAAAAACTATGGGTCTTAAGAACTTTCTTTTACATTTTTGGAAAGACATTAAATTTTCTTCAAATTTCACTGTTCAAACGTATTTTTTGACCCGATAGGCACCGAGATACAGGCGTTCAAAATTAGGAAATTAAGTGGCAACTGACGAATATAGAAAAAGATAGAGCTAAAATATTTCCATATAATTGTTGGGTAATTTTTCTCCTACACGCACAATTTTTCAAAAATTAGAATTTGAAAAAAAACACGTTTTTCGACTTTGAACAAATATTGTGATGTTATTATATAATATATTCTATTGTTCTTTACAACAAAAGATTGTCTAGACTTACCCGAATCTAGTGATGTGCAATAGCAATACTGCAATGGTAACTGTAAAGGAGATACAGTTGATCACGAAAGAAACAAGGGAGCGGCGGACAATGATAAGACGTTGGGATCAGGTCGACGACAAGTAAGCGACGTTGACGGACGCCATAGCAGCGCGTCAGTCGAGCGAGTAAAAACTCCTCGAACTGAAACAGCTGGAGAACAAACGGAGAGGGAGTATTTTCAGGTGATCGGTCGGTGGACGGTAACAAGAAGGACAATTAATTTTAATTGTCTTGTCCGGACAGAGCATAGGTACGCGTGGCATGGCGAAAACGGCCGGAATATTTCCCGGCGGGTCCATTAAAAGCCACTGGTTGTAATTGCAGCGCCTACCAGGGACCCGATGCCTTTGCCTTTCCCGTTCGTCTTCCCGCCGGGCTTCTTCAGATTTAAGTACTTCAACGGCATGTCGCATGGCCACGCTCACGTACCCGTTCTCTACCCGCGACCGTACCCGCGTTCCACCGGCTCCGATTATTAAAACTCCACGGAGGATCCGAATGTTTCTCGACCGTGGAGGATGCCGGGAGACTAATTGGGAACGCTGAATCAAGTTAGCCAGCTAAATCGACCAACCGCTGCAGATTCATCGACGTACTTAACTCCGCGATCTGCTTCACACTTCAAGTACAGGTGCGCGAAACTTGGAAGTGTCTAAAAAAACCTAAAAATATTTTATAATTTTTGTTATTTTTGTTATTTCGATCGAAATTATTAAGATATAATAAATCAGAATGATTTTATCTATTTCTTCTCTCTACTATTAAACATTTTTAATAGCTAATGTTGGTCTCGAACCAGATGATTCCACCATGAATCTAAACGTTTGGGTAATCTTACAAACTAACTATTTGCGTGTAGTTAATGTTCCGTAAGAATTTAGAAACAATATAACACATATGTAATATGTGATAAATATAAGGATCTAGATGAAATAGGTGATCACATCGACACATGAAATGCTCTCGACAAGCACCTGGTGACTCGTAAGCTACCTGTAACAATAATAATTATAATTTGCTTTATTTCAGCCTCACAGCTAAGAAATGTGAGTTGGTTTACATTAACCTACCTGTACAAAACTATCTTATTTCACGCATTCGGTCCATACCTTCTCTCATTCATTTCTATATCTCACGCATTCCTACCCTGTCCTACTCTTTTAGTCTCCTAATGGTCACTAATCCCCTTAGTTCCACACTTATTGCTTCCCTCCGCATTCCCTAACTTTTACATTTTTTGGTTTGGTATTCTCCTTGATTTATTTATGCTCTCTTTTTTCTCAACTTCTCCAACCACTCTTCGACCTTCCTATCTTTTTTCCCGCTCACTACATCCTCGAACCTGATCAAGCTTCTAGGTTTCCATACTTATCCCCACATAGGTCGTAGCCTCTTGCCTCTTAGCTACCTGTAACAATATTGTACTAGCTAAATACAGCACTCTCAGTTTGAAGCAATAATAAATAAATATATCTCTAATATTTTTTTTATTGAAGCTCTTTAGACCTTCAGTTTAGACCCTTAGTTATAAGATTTATATTGATAGTTTACAATCTGTAAGATAATTGTGAATACAAACACAAGCCTTAATATTAGGTTTTGCTATAAACATGTCAATATTTAGAGGTAGTTGGAAACCCATTTTATATAGGGAATCCAATAATTTTTGCCTCTAATTGTTATACTTTTCGCACTGCCAGATAACGTGGTTTAAAGTTTCATCGCTTTGGTTGCAACTACACTTGCCGTCGGAGATTATGCTGACTCGTGCCAATGAAGCAGCCAAATGGTAGTGATCCGCTCGCATTCTATTAATCGTGGTAATGAAATCTCTCTTCAAGACTTTATGGGAGAACCAGGGTTTGGAACTTTCACGGAAAGAATATTGAAAATAATTTTTGCCCTTAAATAAACCTTGCCTCCTGATAATTTCTTCAGAATTCTCTATGGCCTGTTTCTTGTATTTTTCGTAAATATCTGTGAAAGTGAAGTGGGTATCTCTAATATTCTCAGGAGTCCAGCAAAAAATTATATCACTCACAAATGTTCGATAGCCCACGTGTTAACATAATAAACTATGTGAACCCAACAACCCAGCAACAATTCACCGAATCACGGAACAGGCTGAGAGATCGAGAACTTTCTTCGTGATCTTTGACGTCTGAATTTAGTCGGACTGGTGTACAATCTCCAGGTCCGCCTCCCGGAAGGTCTCATCCCCCTAAGTCGACGGGGAAAGGTAGGAAAAGGTTGACTTTATGTACAAAACGTGACCGAACCGTTTCACGATTCGATTCTCGAGTAGGCGATAACGGGGCAGGAAACGCGGCATGCCGGTTTCTCGAAATCCTCCGAAACCGATCTCCTTCGAACGTGACATGACATCGGGATGAAGCGTTAGAGCCGATTCGGCGCATGATCGCCAACAATGAGCTCTAATGACCATCTCGGGACGTGTCAATACTGTATTTTGTACACAAACGTCAGACGACAATGGCACCCCCCGATGGCAGCCAAGAAAAGAGAAGCGAAAACATGTTACTCCCGTGCGAGAGGCGAGCATGAGTGCGAATGCAGTATGAGGATTATGCGAGCCCTCGATGCAAGTTGATACCGCGATCCGACGAATAGAGAGATCCGTCGATGGGAAATGATTATGGTAATAGAGAAAATATTAGCGAGCCCGTGGCCCGGTCTATGGGGTCTTTAAAATTCATACGACGCATCAAAATGTAAATTTATTGTAATTTCACACTTTGGCCGCTCTGGCCCGCGAACTTTTTACCCCCCGTGTTTCTAAATCTAGTCAGGAATGCCGAAGTGCCTCGCGAAAATGAACGCTCTTCGATGGATTATGACAACCCTCGCCTGAGCAAGAGCGGAGATACGTAAATTTGATTTTTCAAACACTTTGTCGACCTTGAGGGACAGACTTTAAGATTAGTTTTTCGAAATAAAATTCTTTTCACCCTCCTCTAACAATGTAACACGGGTTGATTTGGACTCGGACTATCAAAATCGACATTTAATTTCTCCGATCATGAGAAATACCTTAAAAAATTAATAAATAGATGATAAAGTGAATAGTCGTACAAATTTTTCAAGATAGAAACACTGATGCATTATTTCCACCTTACTACAATGATTAAAAAATGAAAGAACATTTTACCTGTCTTTTACAATTGTTGTACAACATTTTCATTTTAACATCTTCTATATAAATAAAAATTAAATGCTGTTCGTTAATAAGCACATCACTTAAGAACGACTGTATCGATTTGGCTAATTTTTTCAAAATAATGTTCGTAATAGTCCGAATAAGGTTTTTAGGGAAAGAAAGTCTGGAAAAGTTGCTCGGAAAAATGGACAATTCGGGAGAAAATGAAAGTGCTTTGTTCTATGGGATTTCTGTACGATCTCAAGACCATAACTTACGTTTTGTTCGTTATGGTCCTGGAAAAGTTTGCACGAAAAAAAATTCGAGACAATTACAAAAGAAAGTCGGAAAATTCAAGTAGCAAGTTGACATGTTTGGCTGCGGATTATTGGTTCCAAATGAGGAAAACATTGATGTAGACGAATTGAATTTCTAGATTCAAACTGAAATTGTACTGTGATAAATTTCACTGTGCATGGACTGTATAAATAATACGCAAAATTCAGAAATGGAGAGACCGCGGACAGATTAGAAAATAAATTCAATCTAAGTTAACACCTCCAAAGTGTTCTATCGCGTCGATCTAACGTGCGGCAAAAGCGAAGCAGTCTCATAAATCTTCAACTGGAAGGTGTTACAATATATTTTTATCTGTTAGCCAGGCGAAATTAACTAACTAGTCCTAAGGTGTCCAAGATGACTGATGCAGGGAGACAAGGAATGTCGTAGGACAGCGGCGCGCTTAAAGAATCTTCACGTGGAAACACCTGTCTTGTACAAACAATTTTTCATCATAACCGCTCCTCGTCTGTATCATCATTCCTGGCCATCCGTCTCTCGGCTGGACCCTTGGACGTCCATCTATCTAATGGCTACGGCGTTTTCAGTGTCCCATTATCCATTACGGCGTCAGTTGCACCGCCGAGCCGATGCGGCGTGTTCTTCCGTCCACGTTCTTTAATTAATCGCTCGGCCAGCTCGGAGTGTGGAAATTGTTACGCGGTACAAATAACTAAATGTATCCCGCGAAAACCACGAGCAATAAGTTCCGAGATAAATGATGCTAACTGGCCCTCGGCGCTACGAAACGGTTTCGACTCCGTTGGCGAGGTAAAATCAAAATTTTATTTTTGATTTTTCACTAAGGAAAAACATTTCAGTTTCTATTATCAACTTTAGATTCGTTCAAGTATTCATCCAACCCAGACATCTACGATCAGAGTGCAGATTTTGTGCAATTGTGACAAAAATGAATTGATAAGTAATATTTTCCGAGATAAACTAAATTGCCTGCAGCTCTTCGAAATGGACGTTGGAAAAATAAAATTAGAGCCACTCTGTATTGTTAATCTTTTAGAATGAAAGAGTTTCTTCAGATTTTAGTAGATAATTTTAGATTTAAGCTTCTACGAGGTTCAATGTATTCATCCAACCCAGACATCTACGATCAGACTGTAGATTTTATGCAATTGTGACAAAAATTAATGGATAGAATACATATGTGTGAAGAAATAAACATACAAGACATTGGAAAAATAACATTAGAGCCATTCTGTATAGTTAATCTTTTAGAATGAAAGAGTTTCTTCAGATTGTAGTAGACAACTTTAGGTTTCAGTTCCTAAGAGGTATTTTTAAATTTTGCTTCAAGAAAATAAACTGCGTAAGGAAAATGAGCATAAAATGACAATATATGTAATAAATGGTAAATGGTAGCAAAATTGTCGAACCCGCAGGTGCAGGATGCATTCGAAAACAATTTGTCTCACAACATTGTAATCTAATCTCGAATTTCTGATTCGTTGTGTAATTACTCTTTGACGCGGAACGATAATTGCCGGTGTCAGTTTTGACAGAAAAATGATAGCTGCCAGTCTCCCGTAGGAGCCCCGACATCACCGGCGAGAATATAATTGCTCGGTGTGTAATTGTTGGCCGGAGTAGCAACACGAAATAGCGGGGACACCCTGCTGGGCCGTAATAACTTCTCCACCCAGAAATCTTCCGGCTTGGCGATTTAAGAATCCCGCAGGTAGAACGGAATCTAGAGATCTTCAACTGTTCACTGTCGGAATAAATTAGATTCAACGAGAAATATGATACCCCGAGCACTCTTCCCCGGGACCGTGTCGAAATTTTCGACTTTTCTCTTTTCTGGAACATCGACACAGGTATTTACCTGGACTCGCCGGTGTATCCCTTGGACGCCATCTTAACGTTCTGGCCTTGTCGTACCAGTCAGCTACGTATACTATTCAGTACGTTTATAATTACAAATACCCTGCGGTTTTTATGCAAATTTATCTGCATCAATTCTAAAAATACAGAAGCCAAATAATATTCTAATTTCTTCTTTAACACTGAAGATTTTTCATTTGACAATTATTGAAATTATAAAGATACTTTCGCAGTAAATGATTAAATAGATATATTCAACAAACCGCACGAACAACAAATAAATTTAATCCTGTTATTTTTTAAGGCAACATGTAGCAAGTTGGTTAGTGTTAATAACTTCAGTAAGATGAAAATAATACATCGATATTCTAAAATAATTTTCAACCTTTCACTATTTCGAAATGTTTCAAAGAAAGAACGTATTGAAAAGTTTCCTAATTACTTTTTGAATCCAGGTGCGAATACCTCATTGGTAGAAGAACGACACCTCGGATAACTCTGATTTTATCTCAACGCAAGAGCGAGTCCCATAAAAAGAGCCCTTACAAATTAAATCACCGATTTACAGAATCAATTTGTTTTTCGATGAAATCAGATGTAAACGGTCCTCGTTGCAAGCAAGAATCGCCACATTAACCATCGATTACCCTAATAAAATTTCATATGCTCCAATAATCTCTGGGGTATAGCCGACCCAAATAAATTCTAGCTTATGGCGATCGACGTGAACGAATGATTCGATGGTAAATCGGGGCCGAGTACGAGCGTAATCGTCGC
Source organism: Lasioglossum zephyrum (assembly GCA_028455615.1). NCBI lineage: Eukaryota > Metazoa > Arthropoda > Insecta > Hymenoptera > Halictidae > Lasioglossum > Lasioglossum zephyrum. The sequence continues at coordinate 11,639,637 of CM052330.1, read as the reverse complement.
ATAAACGTCACTTACTCGCGGCGATTCAACATTAACCATTAAAGGAACCGTTTCAATGAGTAAACCGTTTACTATAATGAGCGGCGATAACGTCGTTCTTGCGGGAATATATGAATTTGTAATTAACCGGGGAGACAGTGTACGGTGTCCGCAGGTGTTCCAACGTGCGTGCAGATCGTGTGCCAATTTTCGCAAAGGCGAGCAACATTTTGTAACCTTTATGAAAATGTCCACCGCTCGGGCGCAATTATCTCGACGCGTCTCGGATTGCTGGGAGCCCGAGTCGAGAGTCCTACGCCAATTATGCAAATCTGCGTTCACCAATTAAGCTTTCCATTTTTTCTTTATTATTCTTACCAGCGGGCCCAGCGTGAAATCGCGCCAGCACCACCTTTAATTCGAAAATTACGGTCCGCTTCTGGAATAATTTCGAGACGTTGATCGTTATCGTCGAATCCAGGGGTGGTTTCGGTTGGGGGTGAACCGACCCGCTGTAACACTAATCATTTTCGATCCATGGGAGCTCAGACGTCCACTCCGAGACGTCCAACGACCAATCATCACGGACAACCGTCCACCGACCGAGATAAGGATCAGGGGAAATCATAAACGAACCGAGAGTTTTCCAGCCTTCTCTTCCTGAATACTGATTTGAGACGCTCCGTGGGATTAGTCGTAAATTGTGTTTTCATTCCTTTCTCGCGCCCCGTAAACGGATATAAATGAAATTTATAGATGTAATTAGTTTTTATAGGCGAGGTAACTTCTGTTTCTTGGAAACGACTCTTGATTAATCGTAAATTCTGCTTCTCCCTCTACCGAACCCTTTCTTTTTCAAGATTTATGACTAATGCGGTTTTAATTGTTCATCTAGCTTCTGCTTCTCTAGGGAATTAATTTACTTTCGTCCTGTATTAGCTTAATCAGATGCATCTCTATCAAGAGACTACAGAAATATGCTTGTTTGAGATTTATGTCTAATGTTGTTTTAATTGTTCGTCAAGCTTCTGCTTCTCTAAGAAATTAATTAAATTTCAAGAGATTTATTTTAATTAGGAGACTACTTTGTAACTGTTCATCAAGCTTCCACTTCCTTAAAAAATTCATTTATTCTTTTGTTATTCACTTCATTTTTTACCTAACTTTTTTACGCCATTCTCGAAAAAATTACACTAACTTCCTCGAAAAATAAATAAAAAAGCGACACTACTCAAGTGATGGAATAATACGCGCGTTTTAGAAACGGGGTAAATAAGAGGAGGAATCCTAAAATAAAGTCTTAAGGGATAAATTGAGGGTGTCGAAAAACAGTCAGTGACACGGAGAGCCAGTCCGTTCCTTACAAATGGCGGACGCAGGTGGTAGCCTCGTCGTGGTCCTCGGATGGCCACGGCGTCAACTTTCGGTAATTAATCAAAGATGGAAGATGACTATCGCGGCTGAATTATCTACGTGTAAACTAGCCGTTCGCCTTGTACCTCGATTGTACAGGCACTCAACCCTCTCATTGTGGCCGATGAGAAATCGTCCGGTTTTCGAAGCCGTGGGTTTTGTTTAACTGCCTCTCGTTCAGACGCGTGCGGACCTCCCGCTTCTCTGACTCGCTCGTAAGAGAAAACGCGTCCCTGTACAGTGTCCGCCAATGATTCCCCGTTTAATTACTATGCCACGGAACCTAACCGACTTCCCACTTCTTTGAAATAACTCAAATCTCCATGCAAATAATGCTACTTAATCAATACGGTAATTATTTACATTAGGGGTTTTCTTACCGATTTGGATGACCTTGAAATATGTTGTCGAGGTCATCATTCTGAACAACTTTTCCCTATACATGTTACCGCCGCTCGATTTTAGTTTTCGAGATATTCGCGAAAAACTATTACTAATGCTGTATTGAATTTTTCGTATTCTTGCATGCAAATTCTTTATATTGTATATATGTTGGATATTCTATACCTGTGTTATTCATGTTACGTTTGGTTAGACAAAATTTAAATTTTAACAAAATATTAGAACGTAACACAAATATAAATGGGTTGAATAATTTTTTATTTATTTATTTATTGTTTATTTTAATGTGGTTACATTAATAGCTAGGTCATTAGTAGCCACACAATTTACAATCAAAAGTGTGGTAATTATATAGAACAGGTTTGCGTACTCCGATTTTGATGAAAATGTTATGCAGCAAAAGGGAGGAACATACTTCCATGTGGTTTCTGTGACCAATTATTTGTAAATGTCCAGAATATTACACTGGGCGATCAAATTATTAAAGTCACAATCTGATGAATACATTTATGGTGCATATTGGCATTGTGCATAATTATTGTACAACTGCAACACAGTGTTTGCACTTTTATTTGAACCTGACAAGGGGACGAAAAAGATGAATTGAAAGTATGAAGGCATAACGTGTACGAAAATTAATTTTTCGAACAATAGAAGGAACAAGAGTGTCAACCATGGTTAGATCACTGTCAGACACTGTACACAGTTGCACGTAACGCGGAGAGAGGGAAATGGCGTCCCGGTGTTCGTCCTGGCATACTAAACGCTCGTAGGAATATCTCGTCCCCGGTGTCTCTCGGGCAACGCAGTAAATTATTGGGAATGAATGGGAGGCGAGTGTGAAACGTGATATTTAACATTGTAAATAGTTTTACAGTCGTACTTCCTTCCTTTCCTTTACCATTCCTCCACGCGGGGCGCGTGCATTTTTCAGTCGCCGCGGTTTCACGTGGACGTTTAGTGGCGCGCAATTCATTGTCGAATGTGAAGCATAAATTACAGGAGGACTTTCCGACCGCTTTTATTATAGTTTTATTTATCACGTTTGCTCATTTTTGCTGGCTTTCGGAACCCTTTGTCCTCACAGGAACTATTCATCTTTGCAACCCCAGAAAAATATAAAATAGAGCTTTGTAACTAAATACAAAGGTTCATCCTTCGATTTAGAACGAATGAATCCCAGATTATCTGTGTTATTAAATTAGTTACTCCACTGCTGATGTACTTTTTTTAAATTTTCCATGAATGTATCCATTTGAAAAACTCCTTTCTTCCAATACCATCGAATCCATTTTTACGGAACCTAATGTTTATTAATATAAGTCAATTTTGTCACCTGAAGTAACAAAGATGATGTTGGCTTGCTCCTTTATTATAATCAGTATACTTGACGGTATACTTAATTTCTCTGTGATTAATTTAGTTCAAATTTTTTTTAAATTTTCCATAAATGTATCCATTTGAAAAAACTCCTTTCTTCCAATACCATCGAAGCCATTTTTACGGAACCTAATGTTTATTAATATAAGTCAATTTTGTCACCTGAGGTAACAAAGATGATGTTGTTTTGCTCCTTCATTATAATCAGTATACTTGACGGTATACTTAATTTCTCTGTGATTAATTTAGTTCAAACATGGCAAATCAATTTTTTTGTGAGTACACGGGTTCACGTAAGTGGACAAAGGAGTGAAAACAGACAAAGAAGTGAGTCACGCCGTGAAAAAGCAACGAACACAACATGATCCCGATTCCAAATCGGTCATGCTTATTATTTCGGTGAGATCTCGGCGCGGACTTTTACGTAAGCCCACATGGTGTCAATCAATCTGACGCGGGGCAGCCGCCATCGTTAACTCGGGGAACGTACGGCTCTGCCAGGATGAAAAGCAACCTTCGCGCGTTAATTGTTACAATCACTCTTCGGCAACATGTACAGAGACCGCATAAGAAGTCCCCGCAGATGGCTGGCTCGGTTGGAACGCACTGGACACCGAAAGGAGAATTTAAAACGCCTCGGTCCAGTATGTAGGGTGTGTCATGTGCTTTGTTTCGTTACTTGATATAATTAGATCGGAGGCTTTAAACGTCCTTAATGAAACGAAAAGATTAACGACGCTGCGGAGTTTAAATAATAAATAGGTGAAGTTGCAAAACGATAAAATATTACAAAATTCAAGAATGCTTTTACATTGTCAACTCGTTAATGTTGCTAAGAAATAACATTCTCTTTGAATCCTACAACTTGTAGTTGATGTAGAACGTTTTTATTTCATTATATTTACAAGCTACTACGAATGTATACAATTTTCTAAGATTTGGTACATTTAAATGATGCATATCTAGATTTGCATAATTATTTTCAGTGTCTCCAATAGAACTGTACAAAAATTTCACCGTTTACTTGCATTTTCGAATCAAAATATTTTAATTATTTTCCTATCCTTGTAAAGTATACTTTACATTAATTAAATTTAAATTTGTCAGTTTCTCTTTATTCCTGCATCTTTTGAATGAACATTTATTTAATATTCGTTTTATCCTTGCATTCTTTGATGTGACATTCATTCTTCTTAAAGCACAACTTTTTCTCGAACCAGTTCATTTGCATGCCAATCTAAAATCAGCTGTCTGGTAAAGCGTGTTTCTAATTTGGTAGAACGTGATTTATTAGCAATGGCGGTGCTAAATCAATAATGGTGGCCAGAAGCGAGACAGGGAATTGCTGCGTGTCAAGTCCGCAGAGACAGGGCTGATTCCAGTTGATATTTGGTTGGTGACCGCTGGTAATTAGTGGCTAGCCCGAATGTTATTTACTAACTCTTGCAGCCGGGTTAAATTACACCGGCTATTTACCGCCACCCCGTAAATCGATACAGGGATCGCGAAGAGACCGGCGTTGGTCGTCCCCTTATGTACACGGGTCCGGTGTCTTTAGCCTGATTTAAGGTGCGTATACGCGAAATACTTCGGCGTGTGTCGTTTGAGCCCTCTCCGTCACGGCGTACACGAGCCGTTTCGCAATTTACTCCCGGTAGCGCTGGTCATTTGATATTCAAATAAGTTTTTCAGCAGCCGATTAATTTCGTGACCGGCCTCACCGAAAAATATGTGCCTCTCGTAAAATCGATCGGACACCCGGCGATATTCCCCCCCAGATATCATCGTTCGTCACGCAATTAAATCGCGTACTGTATATGACCAAGATGCAAAAATGATCTTCAGCATATTAGAAATAAGAATCAATTCCAATAATTCATAAAAGTCTTTCTGAACGTGTGTCCACCTTGGGGACAGTGTCAGAACTATGTCTTTCTCGAACTGTAAATTTTTCGCCATCTAAGTTAAATAATTAATTAGTTTATCGATCGTAATTTATCTGAAAGATATGAATTTTATTCTCGGCGCCAGGTTCGATCATTTTTCTACACAACAAATAGGTATATTGTAGGAATTACAATAGATAAACTAATTAATTATTTAACTTAGATGGCGAAAAATTTACAGTTCGAGAAATACATAGTTCTGACAAATTTCATAAAAGTCGTTGATAGGATAATTAATTTAAAACGGATCAATGGTTCTCTTCCTAGGCTGATGAAAATATTGTTTGCTTATGAAGACATGACGGGTCCATGGAAATCACCGACACAAATTTCTCCTACACGGTTTTCACCGACGACTACTTCGACCGACAACGAATCTAAAATCGTTGTCGGTCAAAATCGTTGTTGGTTAAATGCATTGTCGGCCAAAGTAGTTGACGGTCAAATCTGGAGTCGGTGAAAACCGTGTCGGGAAAATTTGTGTCTCTGGAAACCACCAACGCCAGGGTAACACGAATCATTAGTAGTCATCCACTAATGAATTTTTGCAACGTACACTATAAACGTCATTTCGAAACGAATAAATTCCAATAATTCATACAAATCGTTGATGCAATAATTAATTAAAAACGATCAATTTTTTTAAAATATCTTTCTTCATAAAGACTGCATCAACGCCAGGTCACCATAATTATTACTAGTTATCCGCTCCTGAATTTAGCACCGCACACTATAAACTTGATTTCAGAACGAATTGATATTCAGTGCCACTCTTATTCCAGTCGACGTGGAAACGAGTTCCGCGGCAGGGAACGTATTAAGAGTATCAGAAAATGTATTGAATATCTGAAATCGTGAAAGTCTCACTGCAAAATATCCGAAAGCTCCGGACCCTCGGCACAAGTGGGTAAGATTCCCCGGCGAAATGGAATATAATATGACCAGACCGAGGTCCGAAAACTTCTGCTTTGACGTTAATTGAACGTACAAAGATAATGCTCGGTGGATCTTCATAGCGTGGCCGAGTAGTATGCCGCGGGAGCCAATCAGAGGCGGTCTCCGCAAAAACAGGGATTTATGGCCGGTAAGCGAGGGACCTGAGGAAACCGAGAGAGATCCCGGGAGAACGGGCGAAGAGAGGTGGATAGATAAAAGACTCGAGAAAGGCAGGGAACAAGGTGAAGGGAACAAAGATGGTGAAAAATAAAGGAACGGGTAAACGAAAGAGAGAAAGGTTCTCGTGTTCCTCGAGCGCGGCGCGCCACCAGTAATTACTTCGCGGCTGCACCGAGGACGATTTTTTGCCGGCGTGCTAAGTGTGTTCCTTAATTGAATTTAAGGTTATTTAATATGCTTTTAGCAGGCTATCGTGGGGACCCCCTTACATACTCCTGGAAACGACGTCCGATCGATCCAGGGGACCGTCGTCGGCGTGTAACCCTTCCGTTCCTTCGATACTCTTTTTCCCGCTCCGGGTCCGTCTCGGCGGCAACGTCACCCATAAACCTGCTTCCTCGGCTGAATAATGTCCGGGGCTTATCGAAAATACGGGGCTTAATTTCTGGCCGGCGTGCGTCCTCGTCGTTTCGATTACAAAGCGAGCAACCATGCGAGCAAAGGGGGAGAGAGATTTAATTGATGCGCGCACGGCCGCAGGGCCCCCCGATTGTCTCCCGATGCGATGGCGCGCGCGCCCGCGCGTACGAAACGGCGCCCCCTTTTGCTCGCCTGTAAATCTCCCGGAAATTAACGATTCCTCAAGGCCCACCGCCATTTGAGGAATCGTCCTTTTAATTCGGACGGTCATGGTCACTTAAGATCGAATTTATCGACAGAGATCGGCAAACGACGCCCCTGCACCGACGCGCGCGGCGAAATCTTTTAACACAACCGTCGGACAGACGATTTCGCTTTTAACCCTCCTCCCCCTCCCTCCCCTCCCTCGTCAGAGGAATCCGATTTCTTGCTCGACTTTCTTTCAACAGGATATAACAAAGTTGCATGAAACTCGCACGATAAAAATAAGAAGAAACTGACTTGCCAAAATGTAGCCATTCGTTTAATAATATATGTTCCCAAAATAATAAATTTATTGAATTGCGAATGCACTTTACAATCTTAAGAATGGTAACTTAAAAATATCAGAACGAGACCCACAATCATTAGGAACACTTTTATTATAAATTACTACATGGTTCAACCCTTACACGTTGCTCAGGGTAAAAATTCACCCTGTTTTCACATACTGTAAAATTATTGAACCCTTTATGCTTATACAAAGTTGATGCTCTTGGCGCGCTGGTTCGATCAATTTAATTGAAAGCAATTTTGAAATGTATTTGGTTTAAACCCAACCTTTTCAAGGAAATAGGGATTGCGTCTGTGAATTATTAAAAAGACAAAAGGCGATATTCTGTTGATGAAAACACATTTAAAACAATTTTTGAAATATGTCAACTTACTTGCTGAATGAAATAATTTTAAGAATTATAGAAAATCAATACCATTTACTGTGCTCATGTCGTACTCGTAAGCTACTGAGACAAACTGTGAAACTCTCCGAAGTCACCAATCAGATAATCGATCGATGCGTAGGCCAATCGATATTCCGCGGTTATTTTAACCCTTGAAAGATTAAATCCCAAACACATTTAACTGTCTGTATACCACGTTATCATGGTAATTTTGGAATAACATTCGATATTAGATTCACAAAAGATAGCATACATTTCACGTTTGCGACTGAGCTGGATTTTGATGTTGGAATCAAGATTAATGTAATTGTTTGGAAATTTTTTTCCAGGATTCCAAATTTTCCAAGAAAATTTTCATCATTCACCATTACTGATTCAGTAATACAGCGTAATATTCATGAATCTTAGGTGTTTCATATCTAAGATTTGCGATAGAATATTTAATCATATTAATTGTTTCCAACAATATTCTTTGACTTAAATCCTTTATGCTTATGTTGAGTAATTGAATTTTTTAAATGACGAGTAATTGAAAAAATTTAAATTAGCTGTGCTCGTTTTTTTTTACGCCACTCCTTTCAGAATTATTAAATTCGGAGCTCCAGTTTGAAATTCTAGACGATTTCCCAACGATTGCCAATTAAGTTCGACTTAAAAGATCCACGTGCCTCCATTTTCATTCTATGCTCGCGACGAAAGCAATAAATTTCGCGTCTAGCTTCCTTTTTTTAATAGGATTCTCGCTAATAACCGTCTTTCGCAAAATGCCCGCGGAGCGGTTACAATTTTATTTGCCGTCATTACTTATTCTAGAACGGCGTAACGCACAAGCTTCCCCGTTGACGCTAATTAAACGGAACAGAATAATGCAACGATCCATCGTGGACGGCGCAGCGATTTTCCCGCGGGAATCAATCAGCGGCGATCCTCTGTTGGGGAACTGTCTTGTCGTTGTTTAATGGACGACGCTCCCTGAATTGAGAAAACCTTTCTAATTTGTGACTTTGCGAAATGACCAATCTGATTTTCCATTTTTTCATGTTTATCCTATGGAGGGCGGAATTTTTTTATCACTGGGAACTCAGCTACGAAAAACAATTGATAAAGACGACGTCATTTGCTCTGATATACATACACATTCGTTTACACGCAATATGGTTGAGTCTGTCAGTAAAGAATGATTTTCTCACGAAACTCTACCCAAATAAACATTCGAAATAATATACTCGTAACGCATTACTGGCTGGAAGAGTAATTTTACGGATTCTCGAGAAAGAATTTTCAAATCGTCGAGAAACAAACCCGAAAGAAATGACTCAATTCAGTTCCCTGGTGGTGGCTTGTCGGTTCCTGTCGAGTCCTGATTCCTGTTTTAAAACATCGTTTTATGTCTAAACAAACATTGTGTAAAATTTCAAATTTTTACCCCCACCGATAGGGGTGATATTGGGGTAAGTTCCCTCGCACTTAAATGCAATTTGCTCATTATCTGCTCGAAGAATAATATCCGACCAGAGCTTGATTTTTAATTTAATTAATAATCATATTGATTGTTCTTCTATACTTGCGCAAATCAATTTTTATGTACCGGAACGTGAACTGAGAACAAGAGCGGGTTTTCAAACACTTAAAGTGAAATCTACTTATGGATTAATGAATCCAATGAATCGCATTATTGCAAAATCATGCACTATTTATAACAGTATAGATTGTTTCATTGAATCTTTGCAAAATTTTCAAATGCAACTACGCAGGATTATATGATAATACCTATCGATTGTACCAGTATTATTTCGTTTGTTTTTCTTGTCTTTGTGCGCATGTCCCTTCTTTCTTATTAGAAAAGTATTTTTTTTTTTTCTTTTTTTTCTTTTCTTTGTAAATACCAGTATTATTTTGTTTGTTTTTCTTTGTCTTTGAGCGCATGTCCCTTCTTTCTTATTAGATAAGTAGTCTTATGTCTTTCTCTTTTTTTCTTTTCTTTGTAAATACTTATGTAAAAAGGGCTTCTGCCCGTCTATAATAAATAATAATTATAAAGGAATATGCACGAGTATCGTTCAGGGCTCGGTAGTTCTTGCTGAGATATTCTCGTCCGTGAAAAAATACGTTGATAGTGAAAGTATTGTCCAGCAGTAGAGTGTCTTCTAATATTGAGCGAGGATGAAGAAACGGTGGCGGTGAGGAACACGAAGGATGCAATCCCGTGCGTGCCATTTTTGGGATTTAGCTGAGCGTCTGCCGCAGGTTATTCGCAGCAGGTGGTTCCCCTGGCAGGTTGACGGCTCTGCGCAGCCTGCTAACCGGCGGCCGTGGATGCGCGTAACTCAGCGGGCACCATTAGCGCTATCTCCTCCGCGAGTAAAAGTGCCGTACGATGTAAGCGTGTGAATCACGCGCCGCTCCGTGTCCGAAAAACACGCGAAGAAGCCGGGACGAGCGTTGATTTCAGGGGAGCCTTCTCCGAGCGCATCCTCGTCCAGTCGTTTCCGAGAACAGTTGACAGCCAGGCCCTGGAAATGCCGCTTTGGCACCGCATTATCTTCGAACTTAAGTCGCTGTCTGTTCGAGTTCTTGCGGTCTCGATGAGCCATGAAAGTTTCTCGGGCTGCTCGAGCACGCTTCAGACGGTGGGAGGCTCCGGGTAAGAGCGAATCTATAGCAACTCGAAGTGGTCAGAAGTTATTGGACTCTGCGATCGTCCTGGACAATGATTGTATCAAGTTTCTTCGAGAGTTCTCGCCAGAAAGAAATATCCGGCCGTTCCGCCGGTAATATCGTTTGTTAACTTCCCTTCGAGCCGAGTAAATGCCCGCTTGTGCTCCGGACACAATCTTATTCTTAACCTATTTAGGTTTGCCGCGCCATGTACCGTTCGTTAACAGAAGTGTATATCTACGGAAAGAGGTCAGTGGTAGAGTTGTTGATTTTAATTAATTATCCAGTGGTCGGACATTTTGCTAAATTAAAACTTATGTGAGACGTTGTTGAAGATTATAGTTTTTTAAAAATAGACTATGGACCAAGATAAAAATTTTCTGTATTTGTTCTAAATAGACTGCAGATCTTCATGAAAAATAAAAATGTTCTGCATTGGTTATGGAAAACAGGAATAGAATAAAAATTGATTTCATCCCTTACAATCCCTTAAATTTTCATTCGTCGGAGCAGTAAAGAGACGAAAATGTAGTATCAGTCAATAGAAAATTGCAATTTTGAATAGCAAGAATAAATTTTATTTAAGTTTAAAGAACTGGAAAATAGTAGAATTCAAGAACAGTAAAAAAGGAAAAACTAAAATTTAGGACCACCTAAAGAAAGTAACCAAGAGAACATATTTTTACGTACATCTGAAGGGTTTAAAATGAAGTAAAAACAAATTTTATTTAAGTTTAAAGAACTGAAAAATAATAGAATCCAAGAACAGTAAAAATGGAAAAACTAAAATTTAGGACCACCTAAAGAAAGTAACCAAGAGAACATATTATTGTGTAAATCTGAAGGGTTTAAAATGGAGTAAAAACAAATTTTATTTAAGTTTAAAGAACTGGAAAATAGTAGAATGCAAGAACAGTAAAAAAGAAAAAACTAAAATTTAGGATCACCTAAAGAAAGTAACCAAGAGAACATATTTTTATGTAAATCTGAAGGGTTTAAAATGGAGTAAAAAAATAAGACTAGTAAAATTGAATAGTGGCAGATTTCTTTATGTAATGACCACGATTTAGCTCCTCTTCGACTTTTTTCAGGCACTCATCAATGAAGGCGAGAGACGTTGAAGCCTCTGAGATTATACGAGCGTCGACTACAATAAGCTTGATGAGCTTGTGGTCAACACACCCGTGGAAGATCACCTGCTCTGTCTTTTTTCTGTTTGCAGAAGTATATTTCCGGTCACGGATGAAGAAACGTCGATAGTACCGAGACCCGTGGGATATGAAGAACATGCTCAGCGAAGGGAAACGATAGTCACCGCAATGCTCGTGTTTATCTCGATGGAAACACACTCGTTCCGCTCGACTCTTCTTTACGCTCATCTCCGGTGAGAAACGTTAATGTTTACACGCGTAAAGCAAACACCGGACAGACATTATCCAACCTGTAATAACTTCTTATCGGTTGCTCTCAAGTGGCTACACTCGAATCGTTTCGTTGGAGACTTCCGATATTACATAGCAAAAAATAATTTATCCTAATGCTGTTCTTTGTAGAACATTATACCCTGAAATATTAGAAACTACACTGCAGAGAAACGACATAATACTAGCTCGGTTAATTCAGAATCTCTGGTTTATGAAATATCGTTCGTTATTCTGGATAATGATTGTCGTTGAACGCGAGAAATTTTAATTATTCCTGTCCATTGAGCGCTGTGAAATTTATACTAAATATCGGATGGATAAGTTGACTTAATAAAAACATTATTGAGGTTTAAATATCACGTTTTCGCCGTCAGCGGCGAAAGTTCTGTGCCAGGCCAAGCGGATAATTAAGACAGAAAATTATTATCCGAGGTGCTGATTTTTCTCGCGATATCCCATTTTTCGAGACGTGACGTGACCTCATCTGCATACAAGATGATATCGGAACGTATGGTTTCTCCAGCCTCGGGTATTCCATGGAGATCGTGTCAATAAATCGGATAGCGTGCGCGAAAGGAGTCGGCGAAAGAAACGACGTGGAGGATAAACCAACTAACAAAACAACATCGCGAAAGATCGGCAATGCACGGTGGCTGGAAGGCACGGTACTGTGCAGAATCGAGAGCAGCCAGTCACGCATTTCGAATATTTTCCTCGGGCTTTCAGGAAGCGATTTGCACCTACCCTAATCCGGTTATGAAAGCCGTGCCGGGGATCGACGGCCGCTCTAGGCCTTGCTGCAAATCTCTCGGTCAAGTTTGCCAATTCTGATTTATTCGTACACACGGAAAGCAACGATTCAAACATTCAACAGTCATAAAGTATGACTACTGAGTAGTTAATAATAAAACAATATTAAACTGCATCTATTATAGATCCAGAATCGGATCGAAACGATGAAAAAAATTTTATAAATTGCAAAATTGTTTTGTTTTGGTTTTTCGATCAAACCTGTGCACCGATATCATAAACTAATTTCAATTATTACAGATGTATAAAAAGTTTCTGTGTACGTGTACAATGAAATAATATTTCAATTTTTGCGAACATTTTCAAATCTTTATAATAAGTTAGAGTGTATGATTAATTTAGTTAGAGTGTCCGAATAAGCATTCTGACGAATTAACCCCTAAACGGATTTTGACGAGCGAGACTCGATATGAAGCTTTTCAACAAAGTCTAACAAATATGAATATTACGCGTTTCGTTTTAGTCGAGATAGAATTTGATAAGTTTGTAATCAATATTTAAACATTAAAATATATGTAGTTATACAAAAATATATATATCATCTTTTCCCTTCTACGACATTTTTTTGTAACTGTAAAGAAAAGGTACGACAAGGGGTTAATGGGGAATATGTTCAGACCATAAATTTGTGCACCTAGATTGGGAAGTTGTGACACGGGTTCCATGGAAATCACGAACATGAATTTCCCCGACACGATATTCATCGACTCCAGATATGATGAACAACTACTTTAACCGACATTTTTACGTATCAATTTTCGAAATTTTATGCAAGATAAAAATTGTCTGCTTCAATTGTAAGAAACAGAATGTCGGTCAAATCTGGTGTCGGGGAAGTTTGTGCCGGTGATTTCCATGGGACCCTTGTGACACATTGCGGCCGCCATTTTCCCGAAGGTAGATTTCGCGGAGCCAGTAAAATGTCGGCCGAGTCGGCAACAAAAGCAGGATCGCCGCGGGAGAGACTTCCGGGTAGTAAGTCGGTGGAAGTCAACCGGGATGCCATTGAGTCCGAGTTTATTGGATAAGCTCGTCGCGTATGGAAATTTCGACATGTCGCGGGCAGAACAATGGGAACAGTGGTCCGACCGGATGCCGGGCCGGGCTCTCGGAGTAGTCGCCGGCGCATGAATACGCGAAATCGGGGTACCCGCGAATAATTTTCATAAATTTCGTGCGTCCGGCCTCGTAAACATCGGATCGGGAATGCAGTTCGGCATTCGATCCGGCTGTGCGCGCTCGTGCATACGTCTTTCCCGCCGATTTATTAGATTATTACCGGTGGCCGAAATTCCCTTGCAGTTGCCCCCTACTAATTCTAACGACTCGTTGCGCGCGTACATACCGAGCCTGGCAAAAAAGTCTACAGTGACATCGTTGCATCGTGAAAGTACAAACGAGAGACGCTACTCTTCTTTTCTTCTTGCTACCGCCCCGCCGTACACGCGTATTTACGAGGACACGTGGCCATCGTGAATCCTTTCGGTGACTGCACGGCGGCTGCAGGCTTATTATGTCGTAACCTCCGCGTCCTGTCGCCTCCACAAGCTTGATGAACACGTTATCCTGCAGCCAGTCTCGTTACAGCGTTGCGAAACCAACTTCGGTTTCATTCGTTTTAAGGGTACAACGGATCGAAAATAGCGTCGTTACAGGTGAATAATGAAGCAGACAGAGAGGGAGAGTGTTCCTTGCAGGAGAGACAAAGACAGAAAATACGAAACAGCTTGTTTCTTTCGATGTACCTACTCCCAATTTGTTTTGCGAGAAAGCAATATTTTTTGATGCTCTTTGTGTTGAAATATTCCCTGAATATTGCGAGATATTGCGGGGTGCTCTACAATATTAAACACAGTCAACCTTGAAACATTATCAGATCGTAGAACAGTTTTCGACCAGAGCTTCATCTTTAATTTGATAAACA
>CM052330.1:11537737-11625127 GCA_028455615.1 Lasioglossum zephyrum | reverse complement strand
AATAAGAAGATCGATCAGAGAACGCACGGACAAGCGAAAAAATTGAGATTCTCCAGAATCTTTGAATGCAACATTGAACAGAAATGTCCCTGAAGCAGTCGAGTACAAAATTTCATGTTTCATCAAAGACATTGCAAAGAGGAGGATTCCACCGGGATCCGACTTCCTTAAAATCGAGCCGCAAACTATCATAAACACGCAAGAACCGCCTTAGGGTCCAGCGATTCCAGTTCTGCCACCTCTCGTGCATTTGAATGAGCACAAAAGCGGAGCGTTGTTCACGGTCCGAGAGGAGGGTGTCCACGAAATATGCGTGCACAAAGGTGAAGATGAAAGGGGTAGGGGAGGTAGATGCGGCGGAAAAAATCGAGTGTAGAACGAGATAGCCCGCAAGAGGATCGAATATACAACACCATATCGCGTTGCACCTGCGAGAACGTTTTCGACACATGTGTATCTCGGCGTAACGATATTCTGTTGGGCCCACTATAATTTCGGGCTGAAGTTCTTCCTGAGAAAGGGGTGCGCTGCGCGCAGGGTTCTTCCCGGGCTGGATTGTCAAATTAACCGTCTCGGTGGGTTCCCAGAGCCCATGTAACCCTTCGAGGAGCGTAATGAGGTGGCAGCCCGAGGGTGGGTTTTAATCAAGAATCGATACATAACGCCGATTCGTGGTCCGGCTACCGCGGACAACGCTGCCTGCATCCAGCCTAATAAGGCCGCGTCTATTCGAGCCTCGCCTCAGGTGGCAGCAAGCTCAATTATCGGGCCGGCATGAGCCGCCATTAGATAACGAGCCGGCAGATGCACCACTTCGCGGGATCCGTTCATCCTTCTCAAAAGGATTCGTTGTTTACGAGCGGCGAGATGCTGTTCTGGCTCCTGACGCTCCGTTCCTTCGGACGGACAACGCTTCCAGGCAATTTTTACCGTTTACATTGTTGCAACCGGTGCAATAAAACAGCCTACTGTCCCCTGAAACGGATAGTTGAATTGCTGGCTGGAGCAACGTCGGATGTGACACTTCCTTAAGATCTATTTTGGCTCTTAGTGTTCTCCCATCAATTCATGCTCTCCTCTAAAATAGATCTTAATGTGGTAATTATTTACATTAGGGGCTTCCTCACCGATTTTGATAACCTTGAAATATGTTGTCAACTTGTCCCTATACGTTTTACCGCCGCTCGGTTTTAATTTTCCAGATATTCGCAAAAAACTATTGCTAATACTGTATTGAATTTTTGGTATTCCTGTACGCAAATTCTTTTATGTTGTATATATGTTATATGTTGTATACCTGTGTTATTAATTTTGTGTTTGGTTAGAAACAACGCAGTGTTTTAGCTTAGGGTTAGAAACACTGACGGTGCACCGTCAAGTTATCGCCTATGCTGATATACGAAAGTCCAAGAAAGAAAACTCAATACAATATTAGCAATAGTTTTTTGCGAATATCTCGAAAACTAAAATCGCGCGGCGGTAACGTGTATAGGAAAAAGTTGCTCCGAATGATGACCTTGACAACATATTTCAAAATCATCAAAATCAATGAGTAAGCCCATAATGTAAATAATTACCCTTAATGTTATTCAATAATTAAATTGTTAGTTAAAGCAACGTTCGATAATGTAAAGTGCAAATATTACAGGAGAGCAGGGTTGGATGGGAGAACAATAAATTAAATAATTACGTGTTCTTAAGGAACGAATTCTACTAACTAAACACTTTATACCTTCTCCAAGAAATTATTGAACAAAGGCATCATTTAATTCCGAAGAGAAACTGTTCTATTACTCGATAGCCAGAATACTATTTGATTTATTAAAATAATTAAACGATAAAGTACATTGTCACTGTGGTTGTCTGTTTTTTTTTGGAAGTAACTAATAAGATTTGCGTCAAGTCCTGCAGTCTAGTAAGCATTGATAGCAATCTCCATTCACAAAACTGAAGTGAAACAGTTAACTCGAGCGTGGCAATTGAATACAATACCATTGTGTGCGATGGTTCTTGAGAAAAAATCGATATTCTGAAATCAAACGATCCCGCCGTGACATTCAATATTTCCGATCCGTAGATCCTCGATCAGTAACG
This sequence comes from Lasioglossum zephyrum, assembly GCA_028455615.1. Taxonomy (NCBI): domain Eukaryota; kingdom Metazoa; phylum Arthropoda; class Insecta; order Hymenoptera; family Halictidae; genus Lasioglossum; species Lasioglossum zephyrum. Next base: position 11,623,033 of record CM052330.1, on the reverse strand, counting down.
ATCCCTTTTCATTGAATTCCTTTCGAGTCACTCCTCCCGTGTCCTAGAGCGATCGAAGACACCTCTTTGCCGATCAGGCGTGGTCCTCTAGAACGTTATTTCACCGCGCCGCGACTAGAACCATACAAATTGATTCGTAACGTTTCGCATCGTTGACACGCCATTATAGAGGATCACACCTACCAAGGACTTTGTAACGATAACCTCCCCATAGCGCTTTCACATGCTCATCGGAACGCCGACGAACCGGCCGTACAATGATTATGCACTTTCTTTCCTAAGAGGGTGAAAAACGGTACCCGCCTTTCGAAGTCATTCGAACATCATCGAACGAACGTTTGCGGAAAAGGAGGAGCGTAATCTGCGATTCCTCTGAAGCGTAATCATAGTCTGCCGTTCTCCTCGCTGCTGGCCTGCTAATTAATCATGCGCGCTGGTTCGTTTGAAACGCCAACCGAGCACGTGGGAAAGTGTAGAGTTTGAGTGTTCGCGAAGACTTAATTGTTGGGTGCATTGGTCGCAAAAAAGCTCCATGATTGCCCCGAGTGCGTCGCTAAAATGTGTGTACGGATTAAACGATTTAGAAGGTAGTTTTTTGTGCGGGGAACATACTGTTTCTGATTTCTTAATTATGCCAGCTTGTGAGACAATTACAGTTTCTTGTAAGCATTATATTTTTAGGGTCAATTGAAGTAATCGTCGTAAGAAATCTCCATCAATGAATCTGAGATTTTGTTTTACGTGCACGATTATTGTACAATTTGCTCATAGTATTTATCTTTCTTTGGTTGATTTTCAGGTATGGACAGTGATCCAGATTTTTAATTTTATTTGTTATAATAACATGGAGTAAATGTTATACTTGAACAATGTGTTATTTAAAAATATTATCATACTATTTATATATATCTATTTTTAGTACAAATGCATCGATCGTCCAAGTTTTTTTTAATCTGTTTGGTTATAATAAAATGTGTAGTAAATATTCTACTTTAACGATGCATTATTTAAAAATATTATCATATGTATGCGTAGTAGCATCATATTTTTAATACTTATGCATTGACATTAACTGTATTAACTTCTAGTTTGCTCAGTTTCGTGCATATTCCTTCCAGGGAGACACATAATCGGGCACAACAAACGTGGTAACAGTATTATTTTTACGCCTTCGTCCGGCTCGACGAAGGTGCTTAAACGGGTCCACCGTTTCGGATTGAGAAAGTAATCTCGATCGTAGGCCGCGATACAGGCCAAGATTAATTGCATCCCCTAAATCATTGGCTAATTTGGAACCCCCCGAGATTAGGCAGCCGCTAATTTCGGCAATAGTTAATCTCGGCCGGTCTCCGGGCCGATGCAAATCGTCGCTCTGGTCCTCTCGTTCCGGTAACTATCGATTCTCGTGCGCCGACACGTGGTAATGCCGCGGAACGATTATCAATCATCGAGCAAAAATACCCCGAAAACAAATTAACCGTGCAACGGACGCGCGGCCGCTCATAATAAAGATGAATCGCAACAGTCTCACATTTATACGTAATGTATTCGCCGGCAATTTGCATACCCGTGTGTAAATGTAGACATTACTTTCCGTGGCCGCGACCACCTGCGGTATAATTTGTTCAAGGACGGTCGAGCACTTCACCCATTTAGCACATTATGTGCTAAAACGCACCGAGACTTTTAACAAATTTTCAGGAAACTGGCACTTTCGATTTCGGAGGAACGCGTGCATCGAGATAGCCTTCCCTGTTGGGTTCCACTGCAGTTGCAACTCTCGTTTCGCACGTTACAGTCATTTATACCGTGTAGTCGTAAAATCAAAATTTTCTGCAGTAACCCTCATGAGATCTTTTAGAAACTTCAGATTTTTTTCGTCGCATAATTGGTTTTCACAGGAATTTTACTTGTAAAAAATTTCAGAGGTCTGGGTTAGGACCAGTGATCGTTACACAAGGTTTAATAAATAAACCATTATTCGTTAGACCCCCAAACCTAAGCAATTAAACTCTCCGTAAAAGAATAGTACTCGACAAGTCTGGCCAGAGCACAAATATTTTATTCATTCTATTAACTCTAAATCTAGACGTCGAATACAAAACTAGGGGCATAAAAATGATGATGAATTCGGTCGGGTAAGCCTGATCGATTGTCGAACGATGAGTCGATCGTGCGTCATCCCTTCATGGCAATTGAATAATCCGAAAGCTCGTTGGAGGACAGGCTAACTTTGGATGGTTGGAAGGAGGAAGGAGAGGGGCGAGGAAAGCGATTGCAAAGGGAAGCCGAATGAAGAAACAAAGCGGCGAAGGTACGGGGGCCCAGCAACTGAAACCGAAGGGGGGCAGCTCGTTACGATCCCTGGTCGAATTATCATTCCGTCGTAATGCGAGCTTATTATGTGGTCCCTGTGTAATGGTATCTCCGGCGGTTAGTGCGTCAAATGTGGCTTTGTTGCGTGATTAATGCCCCGGCTCGTAGCTGACACCTCGCGGAGTTTAATTGCACCTTATTCCGCATGAATATGGATGCCTGCCTCCCGGGCCACGGCCACGGCCGCCTCTCGCAGAAGTGGCAGCGACGGCATGGCAGCGAACGACGCACCACCACCGCGCTCACTGCCAGAACACGATGAGGAACGACGAGGGGCCGGGAGGCAGCCAGCAGGATAAAAAATGCAATTACGATTTTGAGAAATGGGCCAGCCCGTGGCGGGAACGGCCCGCTCCCTTGGCGACCGGTTCCAGGCTTAGAACACCTCACTCCTAGGTCCAGTCCATGAAACGAACTTTGGGGACAGAAATTTGGTTCTGCAAGTACAGTATTTTATCCATGTAAGTCCCAAGTACGGGTCTGCCGAGGGACATTTATGCGCCAGGTACAGTATTCTTTGACTTTTGCCGAACGTAGAGAAGGACTCAGTCGTCGAGAAATTTAAACATAGCTAATCCAAATTTGCAACTTCTTTATTTTTCATTATCTTTTGATGGGACTTCGATGACCATATTTCTGGCATTTTTTTGATAAAAACCATACCAAATATGATACAATTCCGATGATATTAACTTGTGTAATAGACAATTAAATTTTTGGACGCAAGAAAGGAGAGCCGTCGGCGACTCTTTCTTTTCCATACGCTATCCTTCCTCGCGCCCGAAACTTTAATTGTCCATTACACAAGTAAATATCATCGGAATTATATTATATTTGGCATGATTTTATTTAGAAAAATGTCACGAATATGGTCATAGAAGTTCCATAAAAAAAAATAAAAAATAAAGAAGTTGGAAATTTGGATTAGCTATATGTATACTATATATTTATAGCTATATATCCAGACAGCGTTCGCAATGATGACTTGTTTTTTTATTTATGACTGTGTCTACCGCGCCGAGCGAAACTTCAATAGAGAGCCGAACATAGAGAAGGGCAGAATGATAAGTGTCACCGTCTCCAGCACAGCGTTGACAGGCAGTGGAGTGAGTAAGCATTAGGCAACGTTTACGATGACAACCCCCGGGCAGTATTTAAGGTTTTACTGCATTAGGTACTGCAGAAAAAAAATTCACGAGAAATTGGGAATTTCAAGGAAAGTTTCCGCAATCATTCTCAAAGGCACGAAGTCTCCAGCGTTATCATGCGATCATCGCTGTCCGCGGTACGGAACGTCCAGCAGCGCGTGCAGCCGCTTACCAGAACCTGTTCCCTCGGTTGTTATCTAAAAGTGAAACCGGACAAGAAAGCGATTTATGTTTGCGAGTACATCAAATAACGCTGACATTCTTGGATTTCCAGCAAGAAATATGTAATCCTTCTTGACTTATACTACACGGCATTGTCGATGTTGTTTTCGGTTCGATGTCTTGATAAGTACTCCTTGTAGTCGTTTTTACATGGCTACATACGTCGCAGGAAGTGATATGTCGTAACCTCGTCTGCCTTGGCTGCCAGTGTCAATTAAGGACCTTCTCTTACTTTTCGTGAAGTCGACTGTGCTTCATGAGCAGAATTGAAGATGCAACTTGTTGCCGCGGAAGAGTTTAACTCGCAAGTGAAAATATTTTATACCGCTTGCTACTTGTAACTGCAAGGAGATGTATGAGAAGAATATTTTTTAGAAAGTTACACTCCGCTACTTAAAGCATGTGGCAATCATATAATTTAACACTTAACACTCAGACTCGCCACCAGAAATTGTTGCGCCATTATTCAGAATATTGTTTACATTATTAAACATGTTCGTGTCCAATCAATTTGCCATTTTTTAATAAGCCACGTTCGTAAGTAATGAACACATTATTCTATGAATTTAATTATTATTAATTCTTGCGTTAATGTCGTGAAGCCCACTGAAAATTTCTTTCTTCTATCGATAATTCCAGTAAGTCGAAAAGTAATGGTGTTCCTAAATTTTTAATTTTTAATTATAAATTACATTATCATTTAACTTCTGTCTAACACAATTGACTTGGAAAAAATTGTAATTGATCTCCAGAATAATGAAGTTTTAAAAGAGCCACGTGGTCTAATGACGTGATTTTAAAAATCATCGATTGGCACTTAGAAGTGAAACCGTATTGTTACCAGACAAAATTCTGTAGAGGGTAAGCGCTGAAAGTGAACTCCGTGTGTAGCCTGTTCTCGGTTGCTATTGAATTTTATCTGCCATCACGGTCAGGATATAAGGTCCACGTGCAGCTTCCGTTCATTCATTAGTACCTGCATAGTGTGCGGCTCATAAGTCGCCAAAGGAATGGTTCCCTTTCAGACCAGACACTGATTCATGTCAAGGAGAGAGCGGCCGGAATGACGGATGAAGAACGCGACACGGTATGAAATATCGTTACCACGCGGAATCAATTTGCAGTTGCGATGCCGAGGTACGATACGCTTGTTCCGAGGATTGTGTGCAATTAGTACGAACCCCTGGTACTGTTTTGTTTACAGGTTTTCTGTCAGTGCTTGTCTCGCGTTCGTTATTCGGTGCAAAATCTCATTCACGAGACTACAATATTGCGTTTGTATCCAAGAGGAGTAAGAACAGGGCATAGTTTTTAAAAATAGTTTTAACAGAACACAGTAATAGCATTGCGAATAATTCCGACATTTGTGACAGTTATTATTGCAAATATTGATGACTGCAGAATTTTCTATCCGCTGCCAGGAAACAATACATTCTTTAGGATAAAAATGACCTTTCTTCTTTTTAACAAAAACATCTGTCAACGGTAGCCACACATATTTACTTATATATATATAGAAAAAAGTTGTTCAAAATGTTTAGTTTTACATATAACATATCCAAAAATCATCGAAATCGGAGAGGAAGATGCTATTCTACGGTGTAGATAATTTTCCAGTGTTTTGTTTCTCTGAGTGCACCACTGTTTAGGATAGAATTCGAGTTATGAAATTTCTAATATATGAACTGTAAATAGTAAATATAAAATAATATCGATTGTAAATTGCTTTAAGCATAAATTAATGATAACGGTGAAATCTATGAAGGAATGGTCTAACACAAATTTGTCCATTGCCAAGGTAATGAACATAAAACTCTTTTTGCTAAAATGTAGAACATACAATTTAATTCCAAATTTCATTTAAAAAAAAAACGATATCATTAATTTATGCTTAATGTAAATAGTAAATTGAAAATTCGTTTGTTCCGGTGACTACAAATAAAAACGAACGGAGCCTCGATTATACGATTCGGATCGCGACAAATATTTATGGTAGCTAAGATTCAACGGTGGCGAGGTGTTATTATGGAACGAGGCTTTCAGTATTTTTTTACACCACTTGTTAGAATCGTCCTTGCTTCTAATTTATTAGGCATTTACGATATTTCATCCGTCCAGGCCTGGCAATTATCGCAGCGAATTTCGTTTCGATAAACCACCGAAACCATTTAGCACCTCTGCCCGCACGATATTCACCCACCAATCTATGCCCAATCATCCAGTCAATGAAAACCATAAAAACCGTGTGTGCCGTAATCATCGATAAAGACCTAATTACAATCCGTGCCAATCCATAAAGCACGCTAATAACAGAGTCCCGTCTGGAAATTGATCGAATATTACGAACAATCCGCGGTCCGAATGCTCCCTTTATTTCACAGCGTGTAATTTCGGAAACTCGGCGTACGATCAAATTAAAGAAATTAAATTTAACGGGTGTTCCCGACGTTATTGAGAGCTCATTACTGCCCCGGATCGTTAGACGAAATTTAATTAAACAGGCAAAAAGGACATTCGAGCTGGCCGGGACATTTTCTTTAGGAAACCTCCACATTCAATATACGTTAAAACAAAGAATTTTTAATGTTCGTAAAGTATATATAATCATCGACCTGAATTAGCTTGTTTTTATCATATGCTTAACAGTAGAAAATTGCATAAATTGAATTCAAGAAACGTGCAATTTTCAAGAAATATGCGACGTCGATTTAACTTAATTATGGGCTGACATGAGTGAAAAATATGATGCACGTTAAAATTATGTTTCAGATCTTCCGGTAGTGTTCTTTTACGATTTCTACTCGCAATTAATTGCGATTTAAACACGTAGAAGAATGTTTAATTTTCCGGCATGAATAAATTGATAAAACCAATTAATGTTTCTTTGAAACTATGTGGGGATTAATGCATTACTTCTGCCGCTAATTGTAAGGGTGTTTAAGAACAAAGACCAAAATTATTTTTAAATTGTGTATTCAAAAACGGAAGTATTTATTACTTCTCTTAGGAGTACTATTACTTCCTTTTATCACAAAAATAATTTATTGATTCACCTACATTTTTAAACTGGGGGCCACGTTACTACCCCTTCCTCTACCAATCAGAAAACACACGAAATTCTAAAAACAATTCAATCCAGTTGTCCTCGCAGTCTCCCGTAGAAGGGCTGGAGCCAGTGCCGATATCAGAATTCAGTGGACGTACGACCAATAATCGCATTAATTCGCCGTAAGATTGGAACAGGTTTACAGTAGTCGGCATCGTAACGAGGGAACGCAGCTGTACCAATTGGCCCCGTGTTAAAGTTCCATTCAACGGGGTCGAACGATCATTAAGCAACGCGGGTCTCGATCGAATTTATATTCTGTCGTGAGAGATCCTCTCTGGCTCTAGAGCCGCGAGACGACGCACGACGATAAAAAGATTTTTCGAACAAGCGTTACTCACCCCTTATACGTTAATAGCGTATCCTGCGCGCAACCACGGCTCCGTGTTTCCACGTCTTGGTAATTTACGCGCGACCGGGGCACCCCGTAAACGACCAATAACTAGAAACGAGCTGTCGTAGATCAGAGATATACATCAGCCGGGGCCCCGGGACCGAAAACGGCGAATCAACCAGGCCCGTGTGGCGCGGCGCGCTTAATTTCCAATTAATTTCACGGCACCGAAAAAAATATGCGAACAAGGCGAGACTAACACCGCGTATGCGTGTCGCTATCCATCACCCCGGACCCGGCCTACACAGGCTCGCCCATGAGGCATTAGCATTTATGTTTCACAAATGCGACAACTTTTAACCGGTGTTTAAATTAAGCGACGCGCGGAATGCCGCGATCCCGCGGACACGATTTTCGATCGGCACGGTCGATCGGGATTGCGTGCGCTCCAAAGATAAAACCACCGGGCTCATTTGTATCGTCGCTGGTACCTGGCCAAGGCCCTGGCCCGCTGATGCGACCAGATTGTCCGTTTCAACTGGAAATTACGCTTGCGGAAAGTTAGCAAGATTTTGTTCCTGCTGGTAGCCCAGAGTTTCGATGGATGGGAGGAAAGTACACTACTGTGTAAAAGAAAGAAGCAACCTGTATAATTATAAGATATAATGACAAACAATATCTTTATGTAGAAATTGTATTGTAGAATGATTCCGCAATAATTCAATGAAACATCGAAGTGTTCTTATTTGATTTCTTATGCTTTTCTATAAAAATATGACCGGGTGCTTCTATCTTTTACACTATAATGTATGTCAACCTGAAGGGTGCAGATTTATTTCCATTGATTAAAGAGCTTCAATGAATGGTTCAGTGATAAGCTTCTAGTGACACACTATTTTGCTGATGTTAAAGGTGTAAGTTGTGCCCTAACTTGGTACATCAAGGAGAAGAACGCAGATTCTATCGTAATTAATTAATGAAGGTTGGTGAATGGCCCAATGAAAAATATCTACTGGCTGAACCGTCAAGATTTTAACTAGCACAATTTTTCACTAGATGTTCTTGCTGGTTGCGCTGACTCATCAACGCCCAGGCTAAACCCTTGGACCTAAAAAGCTGAAATTTTAGACAGAGGTTTCCTTTATTATCTATACAAGGAATAAGAAAGGATATTTCGAAATTCAACCCCTAAAGGGGTGAAAAAAGGTTGAATCTTTTGTATGAGGAATATTTTATTTGTGATCAAATTTGCTTGAAACTTGGTCTGAATACTCTTTGAAATAATTAATCAAACACCTATTTCGTCATTTTAAAAAATTCATCCCGTAAGGGGGTGAAAAGGGGTTGCAACGTTTGTATGAGGAATACTTTGTTCGTGGTCGGATTTACATCACACTTGGTCTTAATGCTCATTGATACAATCTGAATGGGGTGAATGAGGGGTTAAAAGGTTTTACGGAGATACAATATCAATTTTCGAGGAACTTCGAAGCTAGTATAATTATACTAATAAGGTTTATGCCGAAATAAAATATATTATTTTCGTCATATTCCCTGTAGCAATAACAGTCTCGCATGAAGCGGGTCGCAACCCGCAAACGCATGAACGTCTCCAGTGAAATTAGCGTGTGCCACAATCGCGGTGATCTTTCCAGCGAAGTGTTTCTCGCTTGGTTCCTCAGTTTCCGGGAGATTGAACGACAATGAATATTCAGTGTTCGCCGACGTCTAGCCCGTGTGTCGTTTCGCGTATCTAGATGTTGGTCCGTTGCAATTCGCCCGGCGTGCAATTAAAGGGATGCAATCGGAACGGCGTGCCGCAGAAATCGCAGCCGCCTCCGCGTACAGCGATGCAACCGGAACGACTCTCTTTCGCCTCGTGGCGGCGAAGCAATAGCTTATAATTGTTTATTCGGCCGGTTTGAAATACGAGGGTAATTTCGGATGTCGTTAAAGTCCATTAAGCGGAATAAGCATGGCGACCAGACCGATACACATTCTTCCATCTTCCCCGTGGTGCAGCATCGTAAATCTGCGTTTATGACCGTCGAATTCGAGCCGCGGATACATTGAACCGTACGAACGATCCTCTCGGATTTTGCACGCGCTCCATTGCCTTACAATGTCAATTTTTAACGGGCTAATAAGACGATCGCGTTCCCCGCATAAAACATCGCGGCCCCCGGAATGAAATATGATCCGTGCCGAGGAGGATGCGCAGGAAGAAGTTCATTAAAAGGTGCAGGAGGTACGTGGAACACATATTTCCTTTAGGACAACTGCTTATCTGAATAACTGCCCGTATTGGTGGGAACAGGTGATAAAATATCCCTGCCGAATAATATACATATATATTGAGTTTCTTTGAAAATTACATTGTACATGAAATATTTATATTTCCCCACTAACGTCGTATTTTCGTATCGCCTCTTGCTCTAAAATGTGTATAGCGAACATCGGTGATCAATGTACATTGAATTTAATTGAAAATTAAATCGTTATCATGTATTTCGCACAACCGTCGTATTTCCATATCGCCTCCTACCCTCAAATGATAATTGTAAATTGAACATAGGTGATCAACGTATATTGTGTTTAATTGAAAATTAAATCAATTTGATATATTAGTAATTTGCTCTACTGCCGTATTTTTATATCGCCTCTCACCTTAAAATGATAATTATATACCGTGGTTGATAAATCTATATTGAATCTCATTGAAAATTTAATCGGTTTAAAACAGTTGGAATGTCTTTGAAAATTTAATTCAAGAGGAAATATCAATACTTTACACTTGCAGAGCTTCATTAAATTATTCAATTTATAAATAATATGTAAAATTTTCCCGTATCATGCGGATGCTTTTTCTCAGCGAACGATACAGAAATTGAAGGAATAATCTCAAAATTAAATTTTGTAGCGATAGGTTTGAAAGTTGAACTGCTTTTTAAATTATACTGTCAATGGCGGCACGTTTCACCGCGGTAAGGGCTCCTGATTAATTTATTCCAGAGCGTGCCGACTTGCAAGAAACTTCAAAAGAAGTCCTTGATGACTATTGCAATTTTGCAAGCGAAGTTAAGTATCCCTCCTCTGGAACGGCACAGCTGAAAGCATATTCATCCCTGTCCCTCGTTAACGAGTTAATCATTACTTAAGGAAAAGATGAAAGGAGAGCAAGTTGGTTAAACATTTTCAAATCTTTCTCTTTCGGAGTATGCCGCATGTTAATGTTACTTTCTCGATTTATTTGATTTTAGAATAAGCCTCTCAAAATATTTGTAACTTTGGTTCTGTAAATCGTTCGTTTAACTCGATTTATTTCATATTTCAAGCAGCTAGAGTTGTTATATTAATTGTTCAGCGAGGAAGAAATGATGGGTGATATTAATTGCAAGAGCATACTTCATTTAAAACCATGTATGCAGTATTATTTCCCGTCGATTTATATTTCGAAAATATTCATATCTATATTCATTCGATTATATTCAATTTGAAGTTATTGTTGACCTCGTCTGCAAATTTTTCATGAAATGTAATATACCGTTTATAAGTCGAGTAAATAACAATTACCAAGCCCAATGAATACGGAACCCAATGTATAATTTCCAGTTTAATGATGGTTATAATTCGCAAGTATCATTACTTCACAAATTCCTTTAGAATGGCGATACTCGAACAATTACATCAATATAGATAAAACACAGTATTTCAATAAAATCCAATCAAATATGGAACTATTTAAAATGTCTGATTGATTAAATTAGCCAATGAAATTCTCTCATATTCCTTCCACACAAAATTCAAGCTACCACGCAGACATTACAAACAAATAAATACACCGGAGAAGGGAGCAGAAAATCACCGAACAAAATGCGCAATTCTTCATGAAGATAAACTGCAGTTTCGCAGCGATCAAGCGTGCACACTTTTCAATCAACCCGCTAATTTGATTCTCAGAAAAAAGGCTCGTTTCAAAAACGAAATCTCGGTACACACCACACGCAACAAAATGTTACACGAAAGGCCCGAACCTTACCTTTCCGAGAGGAACACAGTCGAGGATCGAGCGCTGGTCATCCATTAAATCATTCGCCAAAAAACTCGTTTCCGCTCGGAACAGAAATTAATTCATTAAAAAGAGTAAACCCATGGTCCACCCTCCCATTCCAGGTTTCCCACGAGGTTCCGCCAAAGCGTCGATAGCTATTCCGGTCGAAGGGAATACGATAAACTGCTTGATTTTTAATCGATTCCCCCTCCCGACTGTGCACGGTATCGCTCAGGCCCACGAAAACGACGAGGAATTTGTTTAGAATCCGCATTAAAAGTCCGAGCCCAGGGCGGACCGCCACCGAAGTAGATGCCTCGATAATAGTGCGCGCATGTTTACGGTTATTTCATTATGTTCGGTTCGTTTTGCCTCGTCTTACATAGCCTGGCCCGACTGGGAGGTCGATTCCGAAACCCGGCTGAACAGAATCAGATAGAGATCACGATCCCGCGCCTCGATATCGGCCACCGAAAGAAATCGATAATCTTCGGGCCCCGCGAAGAGGTTAATGAAGTGGTGGGCATCGGTCGGAAATTGGCTGTTTCAATTACGGCCGCGTGCGCGCACGCATGTGCGTGGCTCGCCGCGATTATGCTCCCGGACGATTCATTTATGGGTGTAGCTCGACACGGTGTTCCCGGTTTTCAGAAAGAAGTGTCCGATGCAAGAAGCGCTTATTAAATGCTCGCTGGAATTATCCGGACCCCGGTGTCCTTCGATACGAATGCTTTTGGTGGCTTCGCGGGAACTTGTTTCAATTTCTTTCAGACCTTAACGCGGTAATTTGAAGCTTTATACTTATTGTTCGACGCAGTTGGCATTGAATATACATACTTTACCGTACATACTTTTAGCTCAGTTTTATTAACGGGTTTCAAAAAAGAAAATTATGTCAATAATAATACATAATATGAACATTAAGTTACGTTAAGATTGCTGAACAACTGGATCGTCTACTATAAAGTCTACTATATGAATAATCATATTAACATCTTTACTAAACCACTACGCCTAGTCGCGAATGACTTCGGTATATAGAGTTAATTAATTTTTTTATACTTATAATTTTTTATACTTTACCGTACATACTTTTAGCTCAGTTTTATTAACGGGTTTCAAAAAAGAAAATTATGTCAATAATAATACATAATATAAACATCAAGTTACGTTAAGATTGCTGAACAAGTTAATTAATTTTTTTTATTAATTGTATGTATTTATTATTATTATTAAGTATAAAAAAATAAATTGAAAATAACTTGGAACTTCGCGTATAATGTGAAGAACTATACTAACTAAAATTTCCAAACAATTACATTAATTTTGATTCCAACATCAAAATCCAGTACTCTCGCAAACGTGAAATGTTTGCTATCTTTTGTGAATCTAATATCGAATTTTATTCCAAAATTACCATGATAACGTGGTATACAGACAATTAAATGTGTTTTGGATTTTACGTTTCAAGGTTCGAAATAACCGCCGAATATCGATTGGCCTACGCATCGATCGATTATCTGATTCGTTACTTCGGAGAGTTTCACAGTTTGTCTCAGTAGCTAATGGTATTGATTTTCTATAATCCTTAAAGTTATTTCATTGAGCAAGTAACTTGACATATTTCAAAAATTGTTTTAAATGTGTTCTCATCAACAGAATATCACCTTTTGTTTTTTTTTTAATAATTCACAGACGCAATCACTATTTTCTTGAAAAGAGTCTAAACCAAGACTGAAACGTCGAAATTAATATATTGCAAAATTGCTTTCAATTAAATTGATTGAACCAGTACGCATCAACTTTGTACTAACTTCTATAATTTCGCGTATGTTAATACAAAAATTCTAAAGCAATTAATCACCATTAATTTCATTATCAGACTCGGTAAAAGACGGCACCTACATGTATTATATATTTACTAAATTGCCAGCCGAAATATACGACTAACTACATGAAAAATGAGACGAGCCGGAACAAGCTGCATCCAAAGTGGCTTACAACCCACACTATGTAACAACCTTCGCATCGCTTAATTAATATGTAATACCTCGCTCGCGAAACGTCGCTATAAACCACTGCGCCGGGCTACGGAACTCCAGTAAAATGATCAGAAAGTATAAAAAGCTGATATCGTCCTGCTCGAGATAATCTCGCGCGCAGGCCGCTACAAATTACCTAAATTTTTCACGTAAGTGATTCAATATCCTCCACCCAGTGGCCTTCGAGTGATCGTGATAAATGCGCTGGTAGATCAGCGGAATCTCGAAGCGGTGCACGCGGCACCTCTGAGAGAGGCGAGTTAAGTTGTTTCATGAAACGTATCATAATTAACGCTGCAAGCTTAATGGAGACAGCGTTTTAATTAACGCGTTATATTAAACTGCCGATCAAGCGGCGGTGCGCCTGATGCGCTCTGATCACTAAAAACGCCGCGTCGAGGATCGACGCTCGATGAGATTGACCCGTCAAACAGGTGATGCTGTTCGGAGCCGCGTGTCGGCATTTTTGCAGACGCTTCTGACCCGCGGCTACCGCGCTATCTTCTGATCGGACCGGCAATCAAAAAAAAAAATCATATCGAGCCTCGATCATTTCCCGTTGCCACACTTCGCCATGCCGCACGATAGTAGTGCGCGAGACGTATTACTATCATCAGCAACCGTCTTTCCACCGGATACTATCTGCGCGACGTGAAAACGTTGCTTGGATCACCTGTTCGAGTAAACGATAATAACGGTCGTGAGATTTATTAAGTTTCATGGTAGAGAGAGATGGTGGTCGACGAGGGGATGATGGGTAGACATGTTTGAGATGTGGAGAAGAAGCTCTGGTGGTATCGATCAAATTGGTTTTGTGTTTCTATAGAAGTCAAGAGCTGAGTCTATGTTGGAACCATTTCTGCCTGTACTAAAACCATTTTTCCTGTGCTAGAACCATTTCTCTCTGCTAGAAACACTTCTACCTGTTCTCTAACTACCCCAACAATTTAGATTAACAATCCAACTGAACATTACTGTACCTTACCTATGAACATTTTTTTTTATTAAGCTGTGAAACCCCACATGGGATTATTAGCAGCATACACATGGCTGTGCATGCTAACATTACAAGGATAACTTATGAACTATGAATAAGGAATATGTTGAACATTTTCGAATACAATATTAACATTAAAGAAATAAACTGTGAATTTAAGAAATGTATGTATAAAAAAACAGGGGACAGAGAGAGGGTCCGTACAGAAAGGAATCTATCGTATAGGGTGGAAAGTGACCCTGGTTGCAAAGTTTGCAAATCAAAGTATCTCTATTGTTATCGTAGATCGGACATTGCCATAACACATGATTAGGATCCTGTACCAGACAACCACATGGACAACTTGTGTCATCAGCATGTTTAATCTTAAACAGGGAAGCTCTCAGTTTTTTTATTGAAGCTCTTTAGACTCTTAGTTGGGTCCATTTCGCTTTACAATTTGGTTTTACAAAATTACCAGTTGATGATACATAACATAAGATTTATATTGATAGTTTACAATCTGTAAGATAATTGTGAATACAAACACAAGCATTAATATTAGATTTCCCTATAAACATGTTAATATTTAGAGGTAGTTGGAAACCCATTTTATATAGGGAATCCAATAATTTGTGCCTCTGATTGTTATACTTTTCGCACTGTCAGATAACGTGGTTTAAAGAGGCCCTCAGTTGATAGTGTCCAAAACGAAGTCTATTAACGCAGCAAATGAATTCTTTGGGAAGCCTCAGATGAGCAAACTAAGGTTTGGACCCGCAGTGATAAAAGGAACTACCCTTGAACATGATAACGGCGAAATCTCTATCTTGATTTTCTCAAAGCAACTACGTATATTCTCAGAAACCGAGACATCAAACAAACATTCCGGGTTCCAGCCCGGCATTACAGAAAGTCGCATTAGCATAAAAATATGTAAGTGCGACCATCTAATTTGGCAGCCGATGTGAGGAATCCATCGGGAATGTCAGCGTTTCCGAGAAGGTTGCTCAAGATGGCGGTCGGTGCGTCGCGATCGAGGCGGGAGGATCAGAAATTGCTGGGCCGTATTTCAAGGGGAAATGAAATGATCGCCACGTTAAATATTTATACACGCCGGTGCACCGGCGCGGCATAGAGGGGGCTGGCTGAGTCGAATCTGAAATTCGATAATGCCTTACTCAGAGCGGTCTTCCATTCGCCCGGAAGCCGCGAATTATGCCGTGAGTCCGGCCGAAGCGACGCCGCGTTACGTATTACCGTGTATCACGTGCAAAGACCCGGGCTGCAGGTGGTTACCTGTGTGGTCCACCTTTCTGTGTACTTTTCGCGAACGTTCCCCGCAATTTCGTGGCCGCCGCAAACAACATTGATATCGTTCGCGCCCGTTTTTCATTTACATGCGCGATTCCCAGGCATGTTGTTACCTGGACGGTCTTTCCAGAAATACGAGCGAGAATTTATGGTCGTGACCGGCCGTGTATGTAACACCGTAACTCAGCTTCCGTCGAAATTGCGAATTTACGATCGGTCAGCTGCCTAATTCCGCCCGATTCATTCGGCCGATCGGTAATCATGTATTCGAACATTTTCGAGAATCCAAGTGGCAATCATTTCTCGGCTTCGACTTGGATTAAACGGTTCAATGGCGTTCTCTTGTGGCTAACACCTGTGCTACAGTCCTTTAAGCGGGCGAGTATCTTCTCGGCGATTTTTCTGCACTTTGGGGTGACTGATTTTATGGTTCCGATCTCGGGCAAGCCTTGGGCAAGTTGAGTTAGTGTGGTCTCGGGTACTGGAGTTTTTGGAAGTTATGTTTTTTTTTTGTAGAAAAGAAAGTAAAATTAACTGTTTTTTTTTGGCCAAAGTTTCACGCAGCGGAGTAAAGATTTTCAATGTGCGAGGAATCCAAGTGTCAGTGTACAGAGTTCATTAGTTTGAAAGCTATACACGAGTATATTTGGGTTAGGTCTTGGATTCCTCGCACTAGAATTTAAAGCTTCATCTTTTCGTCGAGTTGTATAACATTACCGTCAGAAAAGTTGAAAATTTTTGGTCCCCTGAGTGAACGATTAACACTGAACCTACCTCCGCTGGTCCAACGATTATTGGGGTTTCCGTTTTTTCTTTAACAATTATTGTAATTATAATGATCAAAATCTATGTTAACTCTTTTTTTTATATGATTGATTTCTGATCTTCCATTTCGTAATTTTATTCTCGGATATCGATGGAGTGACACGAAAATTCCGCGTTCACCTTCGAGCATTCCAAGCCGATCCGACGAAATAATAAAATAAGTATGTTCAGTTACAGTGTACTCGCGTGTGTTTCTCTTATCGGGACGAGGCCGAAACCAGTTCAGTTTGCCCACGGTCCGCGAAAATATCTCCGCGGCCTATCTCGGGTGTTATCGTCGAAGGGAACAGCCTTCGATTCGTCTCTCGCTCGCGAGGGAACAGCATGAATGCCTGCGATAATGGCGGCCGAGTGGTTTTTACGGGAATCAGACAAGTCGATCACGATCCAGCCGGAGATTAGGCGTGAAATACGTGTCTGCGGGACTAAATTTTCTCTCTTATCTTAAATACCCTCTTTTTATCGATGGTCCCCCACTTTCTCTGAATGCGAAATACCGAAACATAATTCTCGCTCGCTCGCTATTTATCGCGGGATTAAAGCCGTGAGAATTCGACATTTCGCTCTGAACAAACATCTCTGTGATTTTTCATTAATTTTTTCCATCCGCAAAACTCTCGTTAGGCAAATACGATTTGTTTCAATTAAAACGGTTTAAAATCACACGATTCCGCCGGGTTACTGTTTCGAAGCATCGCGCGGATAAATATCAGATTTTGTTTTTCGCCCGGGATTTTTCACGAGTTGCAACGTCCGAGTTCGGATGTGCCGCGGCGTTTTTTTTTAATCCGTGGATGGACCGACGAGATAATTAATTCCAACGGCGTTGATAAAATTCGCCGGCCACATTCCGCTTCTATCGAAAAAATTCACCGGCCGACTCGTTCCGCCGGCGACACAGCGACATATCGCACGACTAATTACTAACGATCGTAGTAATTTAGAAAGGGCATCGTGTGTGGCATCCTCCGATGAAGCAGGCTCGCTATCTGCCGCTTTAAAGTAGAAATTCACCGCTAATAATAGCTCCAGATGGGACGATAAATAAGATAATCGAGTGATACGCCAACGGAATCGCCGCGTGGCGTTCGCCAAATATGGTTTTATTCAATATTCGCCTTCGGCCGCAACCGATAAGCGTTATAACTGAATTATCTGGAAAATAATGGACCAGTAACGCCAGCTGATTCTTTCCTTAAATATTCCAATTAAGTCGGAATAAATTATGATACCGTCCCAGCCATAAAGTAATCTGACAAGGAGAGGTTATAGTGGCGAGGTCGCTGATTTTAATTAAACCTTTTCCGGCGAATCTAGAGCAAAAATAAGCTGACCCATGTCCGAGCGTTTTTGACAATACTCATGATTTATAAAGATAATTACCCTTTCATTTTATAATATCCAATTTTAATCGTAAAAAATATATAACCAGTAAAAGATGAGAATTTAATAATATTGTATCATTGTTTTCAATACAACAAAATCATTAAGGGATGAAATAAATTTGTCTCTTATTGCTCCTGCCTAAAATCGATGCAGAACATTTTTATTTTACAAAGATAATTTTGTAAAGATTAAGACAGTCTATTTATAACAAATACAGAAAGTTGTTATTTTGCTCAAAAACCCACAGTCTACCCATCTTTAAGACATCACATCAAAACGACTTAATTGTCCAATTTCTAAAAGACTACATATACTTCAACAACACGTCTCGCAAACTTTCCATGTAATATTTAATTTAGCAAATTGCGCGACCAATGGAGCGAGCGGTACGGTTGAAGTTGCATTAACAACGTTGTTCCGGAGATAGCAGGGGGTGGCCGCTCCCTATAATTAAGCATCTAATATCAACGAACGAGACACCGCGGAGTTGCCGCGAATCGGGCCGTAAAAAGAACGCGGCGAACGAGGAGCTAATAAAAGGATTAAGACCGACATATAACCAGTTCCACGAAGGTGGTATACGGAGGCCGGGGGTTCACGTAAAATCTCACCCTCGGAGTTCATAAACCCCTCGGTCGGTCGAGATAAACCAATAAAGCAGCGCGATAGCCGGCGAAGCAGGTGCAACGTGGGCGGTGAGTTACCGTGCGGGTCATGGGTCACCGTGAACCCACCATCTCCGGCAATCCTTCTCACACACTGCACTGATGTACTCTCCCCTTTCACCTTGCTGCATGGTCCCCCGTAACATCCTTCTAACGACGGGGTCCTGCAGAAAACACGGATCGAGACGAGAGCCTCTAGCGACCACGACGAAATCGCTATACAATCCATTGGGTCACATGGAAATCACCGACACAAATTTTCCCAATAAGATTTTCACCGACAACATTTCACTGACACCAGATTTCACCGCCGAGTACTTTGGCCGACAACGAATCTAAAATCGTTGTCGGTCAAGTCTGGAATCGGTGAAATTGTTGTCGGTTATTTCCATGAAACCCTAATCCATTCTAGAACAAGACTACCAAAAAATATATATTATGCCAGTTTGGGTGCTTTTTACTGACTAATTTATGTACAGGGTGTCGATAATAATGTGTATATCAGTGAAGATCTGGTAAAAAAGTTTGGTACACAGTTGACCGTGTTCTACTCGTCGAGAGGAACAAATTTCTGAAAGGAACCATATACAGGATTATGGAAAATATAATAACCTGAAACATTCTGTTTCTTACAATTGAAGCAGACAATTTTTATCTTGCATAAAAATTCGCAGGCTAGTAATTACGATGGATCTATGAAACACAGTTTGATACGTAAAAATACAAACAGAAACTTTCCTCGAAGCACACGTGACTCTTATTAAGTTTCTCCAGGATCCTAAAATACACGAAAGGATTAAGAAACAGGAAAGCAGGTGTACACAAGCAAATATTAAATTCCTCAAGGTTTATCTCTCCAAGGATCTCTCTCTCTCTCTCGTTCACGAAGTTGTCAATAGTTTATCGATACTGGTAGCTTTACCATACCAATAAATTCGATTGGAAATGAGGAAAACGCAACGTGTGGCGATTGCTAGACCCAAGATACGGGATAAAGACGACGACGATGCTGGTAGACCTAACCCAGACCTCCATGCGCGCGATACTTTATCGAGAAGTCATTGAAACGCAACGGAGATGCTCGAAAGAAATTTATGTTACATAATGGAATTTTTCGTGCAGAACACGAACTGGTAAGTAGCGACAAGTACAACTGGTTATTTTTCTTTCTCCGCGGAGCTTGTTCGGCTGTTTATTAATAAATAAAACAGAAAATATCTCTTGGATTTTTATTCGGACCTGATAAATGCAAATGGCCGAGCATTAAATTTCCCCTGTCTCGCATTTTCTGCCGTTTTGGGTTGGCGAACCTGCGCAAACGGTTGTCAGATTTATTGGAATATAAGACCTTGATGAGAAGACTTAACAAAGGTCATTTTAATTAAATTGTAATTTTAATTCAAAAGGGGGATGAAAACGTAAGATTGAGGATTTTTATACAAAATAAAAATTGTCTATTTTATTTGCATGATACAAGAGTTACATAGACATGTGTATTGTTTAAAATAATTTTATAGAGTTGAAGACAAGACAACAGTATTTCTAAATTCTTTAAACGTTCTCACTGTTCGCATTTGATCTGTTCTTGTCATAAATTGATAATATTAATCAAGCTATAAGGTTTGATAAAATTCCGTGAAATCTATTAAACGATACTTAATATTGCATATAATGAACATACACAAATCAGTCATGTTCAAATCCTACTTGCACTGTACATTTTCATTCGGTCTGGCCAATTTAACAGTCTAACTACTTAATTCTATTTTTTTGTTACATGTAACTATCCAATTGTCAATATATCCTAGATAAATTGTAGCATAAAATGACAATAACACAACAATACTTTCGGTAGAATGAACTGTCTCAATTATTTGTAAGATGCTGAAAAGACCAGACATAATTGAAATCATTGATTGGTTGGGATGCCGTAAGAAATTAATTAGTAAGAAATTAATTTGTCGAATCGAATCGATGTTTTTCGGCGCCCGCGTCGCCTTTAGAACATTTATTACACGAATTCGCGGCGGGCATCACGGAACGAAGGAATGTCCGGTGAAGACGTAGGTGTTTGTTGTCTCGGAGACACCAAGCTTCGGGTTCTCGGTGCTTAATTAATTCGCGTAACAAGAGCATCAGGCATCGGCGTGCATGCATTCGCTTAATTAGGCAATGATGCGAGCCATTGAAATCGTATGCGATTTTCGATCAATCTCCCGGCCAGCCTAATTATCGCAATCGAACCGGCAGATGCAAAGTTATCTTTGGCATCTAGGAATCTTAAGATTTACGTATCCTTTCTCTCCCGGCCGCGTTCGACCGAGTTAATTTAATCTGCTGGGAAACAGAGAGGAGATGCCTACCGAACGGCAATCGAATCGTCACAGTCGATTTATATCTCCGAGATCGTTATCGACGATATTTACTTTCATCTGTCTCAATCGAAACGGCCCAGTTAATTGTACTAAAATTGCATTAACCTGCGCGCAACAGAGTTACTTAAGGAGCACCGTTAATTAGGAACCGAGCTGGCCGGAACTCCGTCCTAGACGATGTGGAAACAGAATTTCGAAAGCGTTCTATTTCCGTGAAAAGTCGTCGCTCAAGCCACGTTTTCGAGGATACTCATCGATAATTTAAACTTGTGCGGCCACATAAATGGAAAATATTGTACAGGGTGGGACGCCACATTTTGCCATCTAGATTTACGTCATTATTATTACGCATAGCAAGCAATGTTTTAGATGAAGTTGAATGGTTTTGAGAGGGGCACATTCTGATGGTACATTTTTTTTGTAGGTGGACGTGTAAAGGACATATGAAAGTCATTAATGTTTTTATAAATGGAATCATATATTTTTTTATTGCATCAGCTGATGCTCCTTCATATTCTTTACAAAAAAGTATTAATCTATTTGTGTAAAAAAATCATTGGTTTATGAGATATTTTAATTATAATTTGTTAGGAAATCTCGACTCTGTGATCAGAAAGTGTTCGGATGCAAATGGTCGCCACATTGAACCTTTTCTGTAAATAGACATTATAATTGAAATATCTCCTAAACTAATGATTTTTTTACACAAATAGATTAATACTTTCTTGTAAAGAATATGAAGGAGCATCAGCTGATGCAATAAAGAATATATGATTCCATTTATAAAAACATTCACCTTCATATGTCCTTTACACTTCTACAAACAAAAAAAACATGTACCATCATAATGTGCCCCTCTCAAAACCATTCAACTTCATCTGAAACATTGTTTGCTATGCGTAATAATAATGACGTAAATATAGATGGCAAAATGTGGCGCGCCCCACCCTGTATAAAGAAAATGATAGAATTCAAAAATCTCCATTTATTAAAATTGCTGAGGGAAGAGATTACATTCTATTTGATTTTATATCTTGCAATCGATGCAGACAATTGTTTATTTTGCATGAAAATTTTCAGTCTAAAAATGTGCTGAGACTATCGAAGTGGATTTATTCACAGCATTCATTTCAATGTAATCTTGTTTTACTCGAGGGGTGGTTAAATATGCACTAAATAATAGCAGGGGCCCAGTAAGAAAGTGAATTTTTGCAACCCCTTTTGGTTCAATTAATAGCCAAGTTGTAATCTCAGTGTACATGCAGAAGCCAGTTGCAAATTACCGAAATTCTGCGTGGAAAAAATGGCGAAACCGAGGAAACTACGAGCGCAGGGTTCGACGACGGGTGCACCGTCGAAAAATCAATTAACTTCGAATCAGCTGGCGAAGCGACGGGCTTAGCAAATGATGGGCATAATGAGGGTAGAACGCTGTTAATTTCACTCCGCGACCCTCGAATTCCGCGCTTCTTTCGCGTGTAGTTAAAAGGCCCGCGAAGATTGCCGGCTTTCCTATCCGCCGAGACGAATTACCAATTTTCGGACTGGTGGCAGCGCCCTTCTAAATTAAATTTTCACGTGACGGCGACGCTGGCCCTGGTCATTAAAAGCGAATTTAGCCGAGATTGGCCCCCGGTGAAAACCACCATAATGCTGCGGCGTACGATCGAAAAAACCGGGGACCAGGTTTGACGAAAAAGCGGCGTGGACCGCCAATCAAATTTACATCTTTCAGGGTGTGCAGGGGCTTGCATTAAGTCCTATGTTGCTCGTAATCAGCTCGCGATCATTCTGCGACAATGGCTCTAATCGCGTTATCTATCGGTGTATTGTTCCGCGAATTACATCGCGTTAATTGATCTAATGCGAATCTAATTTGTTCAGGCGACGATGGACTTGAATATGCAGAGGGCACGTGTGGAATCGATCATTGTAGCAACATTATGTGTTAAGGCGTGTTTGGAACACAGAAGATAAGCGCAGGTGTTTCAATTATTGACCCCTAACGAAATTATTATTCTCAAATCCAACAGGTTTTCATAAGATACATGTTTCTTTGAAATTAACGTATTTAAATACGCGGGTTAAATTTAACCCGCCAGAAAATTCAGTAGAAAAACTTTCCCGTCTGCAAGCGGTGGATACAGGTTTATGTAACATAAAAATAATAAAAATGAAATGCTGTTCGTTGGTCACGACATCACGTGAGAACGTCTAGACCGATTTGGCTAATTTGTTTTTTAAAATGTTCGTTGTAGTCCGAATCAAGTTTTTAGAGTTAAAAAAAAATTGGAATAGATGTCCGAAGACATGATACTTCGGGAAGAAATGAAAGTGCTTTTTTCTTTGGTATTTTTCTGTAAACTCAAGACCATAACTCACGATTATATGCTTAATTCTGTTTTTTGTTTTGTTCGTTATGGTCTTGAAAAAAATTCAAGACAATTACGAAGGAAAGTCGGAAAATTCAGAAAAACTGCAAAAATCATAATATTTAAAACGGTACAAGTAGAGCAGCTTGACATTAATACATACAATGATCACTCAGAAATACGTTTTTTTCTCATTTTTACTTTGAAATTAATTATAACTTTAAATTACCAATAGCTTTTCACAAATTCACAAAATGATCACAAACGAATTTATTGAAATTTGGACAGGACAACGTCTGTCGGGTTAGCTAGTGTAACATAAAAATGTTCTACCTGGATTGCAACAAACTGGAGTGAAGTTGAAATTTATTTTCAGTCTTTGATATATGAAATAAATTTAAAATAACATAACAGTAACTTTGACTGCTTTAAATCACACCCACTCATTCTTGTCATGAAATTCTCTGTTTGGTTATAACTACAACAAAGCGAACTTTCATATTTCCTGGCTTAATGGGATACACAATGCGCCAACTTCTGCATGTTTATCGTTCCTGAATAATAGCAACAGACTTCCGCTGAACGAAATTACGCCGTCCTGTTGTCGGGAATTTGCATTATTTAAAAATTCGATTAATCCCGTTTCCGCGTTACAACTTTCGGTCGTGCTCGGCTCATTATGAGATTTTGTGCATACAGTGTCGACGAATTGCCGGGGCGAGACCGTGCGTGAAAAACTGCTCGCGGTCATTTTAAATTCATTAGGCGATTCTGAACGCGACTTAAGCGTCAAAGCAGGCATGAAGAGTGGGCCGATTTACCGCCGCTTTCCGGGGCCAGGAACGGCATGATTCTTTGTAATTATTTTCAGTCTTGTTCCATCGGTGCGGATCAAAGCGTGCACGAGGAGAGTGTGAAATCCTGAATGCCCGGCTGCATAATGGCTCTAAAATTCGAACGTAATTATAGCCGAGGTCCCGCCGCGTGCTTAGGTAAAAAATTTCAATTTACCGAAAACCAGAAAAAGTTCGTTTTCGGAGCAAATTGTTCGCCCGGGTAACGTTTCTTTAGGGGGTGTTTATGATTATGAGCCCTCTCGAACGCGATGCTCCACGGCGAAATGATGGGGAACGTAGTGACTCAATAATGACGGCATCATGATGAATTAACAGCGAAAGTTTAAACAGAATTTTAACATCCTAGTGGTCTTTTTTAGGTGAACAAGAGCATCGATTCATTTTACGATCGACGAGCTTCGATCCATGTTAATACAAAGTCCAAAAAATCTTTTTCAACCAGTCCACTTCGATAACCACTACAGAGATAGTGCACGACATCTTAAACACATCCATTTTACGTCCCTTTGAACTCTGAACGTCTTACAATTTAAATTAGACATCTTGTGTTTGTGCCATCTGGGTGTAGTTTTGAAGATTGTATAAAAATTCGTGAACGTAGCTTAGATATGTACAAACAAGTGTACACAGTTATATGAAAATATATTATTCGATTTATTAAAACAAATTCCCGAATACCGTCAGTATTAATCAAAAAGTGAAAATACACCCATAAGGGTGTATATATGTACGATAATATTGAGCCACCATAAGAAAGATGTAAACTAAGTGGCTTCAGGAAAAATCAATAAAAACTTCTAAAATGGTATATATTCTAACTGAAAGTCCGCGTGAGAATAAAATGGTGAGAATATGAGCAATCTCGTGGCGCACAATCGTCGGATAAAACGTTTCCTCCATAAGCACGTCATGATATCGCGACAGGCAGTTGTTGATAGTGAAATAAACCTCTGCGAAAATCGATTGAGGTAAAAGGAGGAGGCAGAAAGTAACGAGCAATTAATCCCGAAATGCTTCTAGCGAAAGGACAACGAGAAAGGCGGACGAAGCAATGACCGTAAAACATGGAATCTCGTCGGCGTAATTGATTCAATTCCTTGCCAAGGGATAGCAGCTGTTACAACAAAGTTTCCCTTTACCATCTGCATTCATAGAACGCGTGGGGGGGTTGTCGAGGTGGTGGGGTGTGTTAATCGGTCATCGAACCTCGAGACCCTCGGTTCTCCATCTTCCAGTCGAAGTTTTCGACAATTTTCTTCGTCTTACCGGAGACGAAGAAATTTGAACCAGAACGCTGACATTCCACGGGCCAGTTGCAGTTTCTTGCGTACGTAATTCGCGCACTGCAAACCGCTTGCTCTAATTCCAAGGTAATTGCTCTTTTCTGTTCCCTGAAAGCCACCGGAGTTCCCTTTGCATTCCGCTAAAACTGCGCGCGAGCCGGGCCAATTAAACGCGGGGGGCTCTAATTGAGACATAGCTATTTGCGGGAATTCGGCGCAACCCGTTATTATCCGGACCAAATGCACTTATAATCGGTCAATTTTAATTATCGTGCCGGTAGACCAGTGGCACTATCTATCATCCAGAGGGCAACGTGTGATTCCCGGAAGATCTATATCGTTCGACTATACGATCTGCTCTCGTCCGGGACTGTCACTCTTTGTTTTTCGTTCCGATAACCATCGGGTATTAAGCCGTTACACGCGAAATCATTGATAATTTCGTCGGACGTAATGTTGTAATTAAACCGCGCGGACTTTTATACGAATCCTTATTCCCAATGATTATTTGCTTAAATGAAGAACCTTTAATAACGGTCGACTCAATGTAAGAACGTTGTTAATAACTGGCCTGCCGGACTTATTAGTATTTTATGCACGAGAAATATGCGTTTCATCGGACAAATTGGTACATTGCATGCACATTGCAGACAATGAAATACAAATGCTCGATGTTCGAGTGCAAAGTTTCCAATTCCATGCCAGATCATTGGCCCTCGAGCAGAGCCTGGGACTGATAAGATCACAAACATTCATCAAAATTTGTCCGCAGCAGATTTGGCTAACTGTGTGATCACTAGACAGCGGATCTTTATGCTGAAAACTTCCAAAAAAGAAGGGTGGAATATGAAATTCGACAGAATTTAGTACAATTTTAATTTTTTCGGATCTACAAAGCCCACTGGAAATAAAATTGTACTTTATTACGCTGACTCAAAATTCAGCTACAAAATTTGAAAATCGCATAAACATCCGCAGTCTAGTGATAACATTGTATCTATGGGGGGGGGGGGTTCAATCTTGTTTGTAATCCACATTTGTACGGTTTTGTATAGAGTCCTATGTGAACATGTTAAGGAGGTAAGGGATAGACAGAATATTACTAGAATATTACTAGAAAAACAAGTAAAACAGTGTTAGTGGGATCGAGTTGTTTGTCATTATATTATTGTAGCTTGTTTCCATAATGATTTAATGAGATGATGTTTATAATTAATAATCTGAGCATCTAAAGTACGGGGAAAAATCGAGACAACCACCATCGGGTTCCCATGTATTTTTCTAATACAAAACTGTGCTAATACTAATACTGTGCTAGTACTAATACAAAGTTGTGCTAATTCAATTACATTGTAATTCAATTACTAAGTATTTTAATCAGATGTGTAATTGAAATACAATATAATTCAATTGCAATGTATTTTATAATTGTACTCCATTGCAATTACGAATTACATTGTAATTTAATTGAATGGAGATCTGAATTATAAAGTACAATATAACTGAATTACAATGTAATTCAATTACAATGTAATTATAAATCTGGAGTAATTCAATTGTAATTCTGCACAACTCTAACTGCAGTGAACCTTTCTCTATCAAATGAACGAATAACGACAGCCCGCAAAAACCCATGTTTCGACAGAAAATCTAGTAAGATTCTAGGTAGTTGCTAGTTATGTCACGTGGTGTCACCTTCCCTATAAAAGCAGAAACGACAGGCTTACACAAGAATCGACCGCGTAGAATACTTAGGGCGGCAAAAAGCGGATGTAGGGTCGGCGGCATCGATCGCGGGGCTCGCGCGAGATCATTTATCCACGTAGCTCATTTCGGCAACATCCCTGTCGGGGTTACACGTTGGTATATCGAGATCCATAGCAGGCGATGCCGCATGCGGTTCGCATACTCGCAGGGATTCGCGAGCGTGGCAGAAATTATACGCTTTCGAGATCCGCGGCGGAGAAGAAAAGGCGCGGGGTAGGGAGGCTCTGGGGAGAGCAGGGACAGTGATAAATCACAAATTGCACGAACTCGTTGCGGCCGAAGACAAATTGGCTCCGGAGTCATGAGCTACGCAGCGGGTAATAATATAATTATAGGACTGCCAGACGGTTTCGACGTTTCGGTTTCAGCTTCTTGCCTCGGCCTAAGTCCGCGTAAGCGCGCGCGCGCAACGGGGCACGCTCGAGCGAAGCTGATTTACAGCCTACCAAGCGTTTTTTCGGCCGCGTCGCCGTTACGTGGACGGATTTCAATAATATCGAGTGCGAGCAAAGGTGACCGGTTATGAAGAGGAATGGAGTCGGCCCGTGACAAGCTACCCGACTACCTAATAGCCAACGCGAGCGAGAAACGCGCTCTGACACGTAATTGTTGGCCCCCGGAGGACTCTGATTACCCTTTGATTAAATATCGTTGGTGCCGGTGTTTAGGAAACGTCTTGATACACCGGGGCCGATCATTCGACCCCGGTACGATTGAAAAATGGCATCGCGAGGATTGTAATTGGATCATCGGGACAGGTGAAGAGGGGCTCTTGATTATATTGGTGGACGTTCTTTAATTGCCGGGGCGGATTGTCCGGGAATTAAACGGAAAGCATCGTCGAAGAACACGCATTCAATTATATGCCATTCGCTGGGACGGGGAACGAAAATAAGCGGAAAGTATACGTTGTAGTGATGTTAAATAGGCGACCGACAGCTTCGTGGAAGGAAAGCAGGAAGTTTTTGATTTAAAAAGGCAGGAAGGGTACCTGAGTTTTTATTCGAGGTCGCAATTATTTCGATCATTTAATACGTTCGAGCAGGAACATAACCCTTGTCATTAGTCGAGTACCATTGTCAATTTGTTTTATATATTTCCTGTATGTTCCTGTCGAGTGGCACAGTTGTAGATTTTTACTTTCCTTGGCGATCAGAAATTTATTCATTAAGGTGTAAAAATATGTTCTGAAGCTATGAGAGCTGTAACGTTATTGAACACCGTACAAAATTTCGAGTATTATATGTGTGTTACAAATTTCAATATCTATGTTAAGATTTTCATAAAGCAAGTGAGTAATAAAATACAGAACCTTGACAATGTAGTACAATCTGATTTTATTATAACATCTTTCACTGTTATAATTTCAGACGCAGTTTTTCTCCTTTCTTGAAAATAATCCACATAAGGATCGAAACGTTGAAAGTTTAAATTAATTTGTAAAATTGCTTTATAGTGTCTATTTGATTTAACCGTTGAGCCAAAATTATTAATACTTTTTCTGTTTTAACAATCGTACGATCGATAACAATAACAACATTTACATTGGCGTAATCGTTGAAACGAATACCTCGTTCAAAAAATTGTCCGATGTTCATTTAAATCATGCTCAATCATTTGTAGACTGAGGAAAACTAGTTCATTCGTCATTCCTAAAATTCAATGAATGTGTGCTTGCTGAATATGTGCTTATATATGAGGTCCTCATGATATGCTATTGATTGTGCATCTACCGATAAACCGTACATGGTTCCTTCCTCCGACGTAATTGAGGTTCGATTCAATATATTTGTCTTTCCATCTTTTAATGGAAACTCAAACTGTGGCTTTTCCATTGATGTTTTCTATTGTCTTGTAACTGTAACATGTGCTTTTATAAGATCCAATTCGATCTCACGAGAAAATTGTCCAGAAATGATCACGACTCGTTGCCCTGTTAAAAGAGTTTTCAAAATTTATTATCGTAAACTATTTACACTATTCACATTATTTACATTCAGTCCCATTCACCTGTTAAAAGATAAACGACATTCAAGTTACCTCCAACACTTGTCCCCTTACAATTCTATTAACAAACACTTTTAATTTACTCATTGATTTTCTGTACCATTTCATTCCTTCCCTCTTGATCGATCTGCATGACACCATGTTTACATTAAAGACATATATTTTCTTTATATGTACAATTGTAAATATCAAGTTATATCATATTTTTGTAAAGCGACACACAGAAAATAACCAAAATCATTAACCTACATATTACGAGGTAATACAAACTAGAGTTTCAGAATATAGATCAAACCGAAAGCTCGACCGGAAAATTCCCTAAAGCAACGACCACTCGTCGCTGCTAGTGGTTGATACAACTCTCTCAAATGAACTGATAAAAACGAAAATTTCGCGACAGAGGCGAAAGCAAACCGAAAGGTAGTCCAGAAAATTCCCTAAAGTAACGACCACTCGGTGCTGATAGAATGTTGCAACAGCTTCCACGAATGAAATGACAAAAACGAAAATTTCACAGGAGTGTGCTAGCAGAGAAAATTTCCTAAAGCAACTACCACTCGCCATTGACAGACTGTTGCTACAGCTTCTGTAGGCAGCCACAATTCCAAGCCAACGTTACAGCATCTTTCAAGCACATCACTGGCAAGTATAAAATTGCGTGTTTCTTATAGCGTCCACATTCTAGCAATTGCACCTGTCGCTAATTACCAGCATCGTTTTCCGAAGGTATCGCCTCAATCGTAAGTAGTTGGCACTCGGATCGCGACAATCGCCGGTTGATGAAGGGCCCGCGAAGTGACGGGCGAATTTTTTCGCGGTGCACGCCGGGGTCTCTCGCAATTTCCATTCCCAGCAAATGATCGGTTGCAAGAAGCGTCGTCGTGTCCGAGCCGAGGGCCGGCTCTCGGTGTATAAAGAAATTAAAAAGCGTCTCTCGCGGTCCCCGGTAATCGGGAAAGCAAGAAGAATCGAAGCGAGAAGAGTGGCTGCCGAAGAGGAGACGAAGATGGTCGATGGTAGCACTGTGGGCCTCGAAGATTGCCACACAGGAGGCTGCCGTAGATAAGGCCCGCATGCAAAAGTGGATCATTACACGGGGCATAAAGGCGAGGCAACCGGGCCACCGGCAATAAATACTTCAATCAGCGGCCTCTAAGGCGTCAGTTAGCATCGCGGCGGTGCGTCGGGGACACCGCAGCGCAGCGGCGGCGACTCGCAAAGACCGAGAGGAGTCCTTCCACTTTCCGTTTCGTGGCTAAAGTATGCCCGCCCTCTCTGACAGCCAGCTGCAGCCTGTTCGCCAAACGGGCACCCCTTTGTCGTCGATCTGCATAACTCCCGGACCGTCAGGCCTAGCCAAATGCCAGTTTTGACGACACGGAAACGCGGGGATGAGGATCGAGGACGCTTTCGCTCCGCGGTGGAACGCCGCGCCGCGCCGGCCTCTCGGCATCGACGTGAGCCTGGCACACCCCCAGACTAAAGTATACGCATCAGCCAAACCTCCACCATTTTTTAGAAATTATTAAACTCCGGATCTTTCGGCAAATTCTTCCACGGTGATTAGAAGAAACAGGTGTTCGATGGAAAATATCCTATCCCAAAGGTATTATCCCGAACCTGGAGGTTCAAGAAATTAACTTTGGGGGTATGTAATGATTAAACTGCGGATTTTATGAATTTCTGGGAAAAATGAGTAGGTGAAATTTGAAACACTGTAAAGATTGATAGAAATTATACACGTCAATACATTATTTTTAACGAAAGAAATGTTTGCGTGGCTCCTGATCCTTGCATGTAATGCGGACTATTTTTTTGCGTAAAAATTTATGCTGCCTTTAGATTTCATTGAAAATTCTAGTTTCTCGATTGATTTAATTCTTGGCTGTTCAAAAATCAATAAAAATTAACTGGAATGAAAATCTGAACTCTTCTCACTTTGACGCCCATGTTAGTCTAACTGATTAAAAGAGGGCTAGGTGTGGAAACTTCGAAATTTCTCACGAAGGCCCATTTTGCAATGAAGGTTTCTCGATTGTTGCTTCCAGGTTTGCCCAACATACGCGATAACTTCCAGCTATTGGGACTTAGAGTTCGATTTCCCGAGCTATTGTTATCAGCAACTAAGCAAAGACCTACTATCGGGAGTAATTAAAATACATTTCGTTATACCGTAGTCAGGTTCATTTATCTAATCGTGCGCAATTCACTGTAATTAACTCTCGCTTCAACGTCGCTCCATTAACAATATTAACAAACTAATCGAACCTAGCAAGCGCACCTGTATCTGAGACCGACGTTCGCACAGTCAGTCATAACTCACCCCAACGAGAGCCGACCATAATCATACGCAAAAGCCACTCTTGTGCACCAGTAATCAAAGCGTGGTCCGGATGATCTGGAACCGGTCTATCTCTCAACGGAGGATTGTGTTTCATTCCTATCTGCAATTTACTGGAACGCTTGTCGATAAAAAACCTATAAAATTCGATTCCGGAGTGACAGGTACAATTCGAAGCATGCACCCAGTGTGACAAAACGTTTTTCCGAATGGACGTACGGTTTTATGTTTTTTCATGCTCCCAGCACCGAGGTTATAAAACGAAGCTGCTCGATAATCGCGCAAATACTTTAGTAAATACTTCCTGGATCGTTTCTACTAGAACATCAAAACCGATAGACTCGTTTAAATTGATCCTTACACAAAAAAGAAATCGATGGTAAAAATTTTAGATTCAAATTCTACAATCTCCAGGTGAATTTTATCATTAATAATAAACAAATTAGGAAACAGTACTATCAGCAGACGATATAAGGTGAGAGGAATTGATCAGCGATCCAGTGGGACCCAAACAGATCGAAGGAATAGAAATTAATGATATCAGCGCACAGGTTCAATCAAAAAATCAAAAGAAAGCAATTTTGCAATTTATAAAATTTTCCTCATCGTTTCGATCCGATTCTGGATCATCTTCAAGAGAAGTTTTGCATTTGCTGTGTGTAAATTATCAACGTTTATGTGTGTCACTGTACTCCATGATATTAAGAAGATTTTATCAGTCTAATGATATTAAAAATGACTGATTCTATCAGTCTAATTTTTAATATCATGAAGTACAGTGATACAAAACTTCTCTTGAAGATGATCCAGAATCGGATCGAAACGTTGAGGAAAATTTTATAAATTGCAAAATTGCTTTGCTTTGTTTTTTTGATCGAACCTGTGCGCCGATATCGTTAATTTCTATTAATTCGTACGATCGACGAAACGGAATACAGATCAAAGGAATATTGTATCATTAACAATAAAAAGAGATCAATGAGTACTATCAGCACACGACATACAAACAACGTGGGAACGAAACAGATGAAAGGAATATTTTATCACTGACAATAAAAATAAGTCCTATAAAATGAGTACTATCAGCACACGATATACAAACAACGTGGGAACGAAACAGATGAAAGGAATATTTTATCATTAACAATAAAAATAAGTTCTATAAAATGAGTACTATCAGCACACGATATACAAACAATACTCCGATGCGAAAGCGTTCCCATAAATCTCCGCATGACCGCCGATGACCAAGGCGAGAAGTCTCAGGATTTTCGCTCTCGCCCAATTGATCAGCGATCCAGTGGGAACGAAACAAATCACGAGTGATCCATATGATAAGGAATCACTGTAGCGTTTCGCGAGCCGCCGTTCGACAAGGTCCTGACGAGATAGGCTATCGGCGCGGATGATTCGCGTGACCGCGAAGATAGCGGTACCGTCTCGCCGCCGATAAATCATGTCAATTATATATTGTTTATGATCCGTGGCCGGCCTCGGTGGATCCGTGGAGGAGATTCGATCGAATCTGGCTGTTCTAGCGGAGAAGAAGAAGCTTCTCGCTCGGTAGCGAACGGAGAGTGGCTAAGGTCGTTGTCAGGCCCGCTGATAATTGGGTGAGCAAAGCGACACGACACCCTTCGAGCCTCGCCGCTGTATCTGCGGCGTTGTTGCGGGGTACAGGGCCGTCGTAAAGAGTGGCTGCCACCATCGGGGCATCAGGAGCCCTCAGTCAGGGCCTCGTCCGGACAATAAATCTGGCCGTTCGGTGGGTAATTGGGTTCACTCGGTGAGATCAATCCGATACTGTCTACCGCGTGTCCGTCTGTCCATCCATTCGCCGCTTGGCGAAGCTTTCTTTCTCTCTTACTCTCTCCTTCGCTCTCTGTCCGTTCTGCCCCCTTGTTCGCTGGTGTCTCCTTCTGGTCCGATGCCCAAACCACGTCCACGTTTACGTGAATGCCAGGGGAGGAATGCCAGATGCCTGTCACCGGCTTGTTCCTCGCGATTGTTTAATTATTTTTATTGCCCCCGATCCTGCGGTGGAGGACTGCGGACCCTCTCTGCGATTAGGCAAGTACGCGGGTTCATCAAGGTGGTATTCTGGTTTTTCATCGGGAAAAAATCGATTTTTTTTGTTGTTGTTTACTTAAGGATAAGTATATAGAGAGTATGTGTGCAAAAGGATTCGTTTGAGTTCGTAAAATCAACGGGACTCTATATACCCTGTTATAGCACGAACGAACAATTATTTGTAGCACTAAAGGTCGAAAAATGTAAGAGAATCGGTAATATGACAATTAAAAATGTCGCGATTTCGTAAATAATCAAGAGTTTTCATTTATTTCAGAACAGACTTCAGTTTTTTCCTTCCGATTAGCGAAAAGACTGGAATCACGTGAACCGTCGACCCATGTTTTTTTTCAAAATATACTTTGAAGACAAGAAAATTGTTCAAAACTGAAATTTCGTGTGGAACAAAGGGTTTGGTGTCGAAGAAGGGATAGGCGACGTGACCGGGTTGCGCAGGGAGGTGCGTTCCCTCATCGAGAGCGCCCTTTTTTTCCAGAAGAAGAGACAGAGTCACCGGGATGCTTTTTATTTCGCGGTCGGTGACATCATGAACGGTACACTCGTAAATTCATCTTTTAAACCCTCAGCAGCGTCTTCTCACTGAGTCGGAGACTTCTTAGAGGCCGTCGGGACTCATTTATTATTCAGATTTATAGCCAGACTCGAGCTGACTCCCACAGATCGGCAGGTCTTTGCGAATCTCTCGACTGGCCGCGAGCCCTTGAAGAGAGGAAGAGAACCTTGGAAATTCGACGTTTTTGCATACGACACGATCTTCGCTCGATTCCGAATGAAACCGGCGCATAACAAGCGGCTCCGGGGAAGAGGTTTGTGCCGCTGTATGTATGCTCACGGTTGAAACGCGGGGCTCGCGCGGCCCAAAGATCTTTTAACAAACGACTCGAGATATCTCATCTTCCCTATATCCGAGAAAGCACAATGTGATATTCCCACGAATTCTCCTAATCCATACAGAAGCTGCATTATACCCGCCCGTGTATCCCTGGGATACCTCGCGGAACGTTTCTGCGAAGAAAGGCGCCGATCGGTTAACGTTCCAGGGGGAACCTCGTGTAACAACTTAAAAAGAATCAATCTTTTTGCATAAATCAAAAGTACATATTTCTTTTTATCCTATAAGAACATTCCCCAAAACACCGTGCGAAAAACATAATGGAAACTGAACTGTGTATGTTTCTGCGAAGAAAGGCGCCGATCAGTTAACGTTCCAGGGGGAACATCGTGTAACAACTTAAAAAGAATCAATCTTTTTGCATAATTCAAAAGTACATATTTCTTTTTATCGTGTAAGAACATTCCCAAAAAAAACACCGTGCGAAATACATAATGGAAACTTAACTGTGTACCAGTTCTGAGATATGTACAGTGGGGCGAAAAAGTATTTCACGATTTTTAACCCGTTGTAATTTCGTGAAAAACAAACGTACAGTAACAAACTTAAGGTAATTTTTAAGTTTGGAGATTCTACTTTCGATTATCGTTATTATTTTCCCTCCAAGACATTTTTACATGACGTGGCAGATGAGAGATTGATGACCCATTTGACCTAAAAAAATACTATAAGCTGAAAGCTCTGTGAAATATTTAAAAAACATTTTTATGGACGAATCCCTTCACAGGTTTGAGTATCGAAGCCCCTCCTTTGCAACGACACCTTAAATCAGGAATTTTTCTGTCCTAAAGCGGAGATTTCAATCTTCAACTATACAGAAGATTCCATTGCTTTAGAGATGCTTAAACTAGAGAGAAAACTAATAAATATAGTAAAAGTAAAAGTATGTTTTTGTCTATCTTTCAGTGATTTCATATTTTATTTCAGTCATTTTACGACTAATTTTCCGGTAACAAAATCGATTGCCCAAAAGGGTGTCCACCCCTTCTTCTTCCAGATTAGATCTTATCTCGCCAGAGCATCAGCGATGTTCCAAACCTCCAGTATTCGAAAACCAAAGCAATTCATTTTCGGTACCTGGAAAGTGCCGAAATTCCTTTTTATCAAGGAACAACGCACCCGACAAAGGATCCGTGGTTCCACATCGTCTTTCCCTTGCTTCATTATCTAAACTCGGGTCATTATCTCTGTTTTCAGCGTGTACCCGATGTCAAAGGACCAGCAGACCCTCGTCCCCGAAAATACCGCGGATTCCTTTGAGCTACGGCGAAAGGCTTTCCCTTAAAAAATCATCACCCATTTGGAAACACCTCGTACTACGTTACCGAGAACCATAGCAGGCACCTGCTCTATCCTGACTGGGCGTGGAAAGGTGTACGAATTTATTTATGCTCACGGACCTCCCTAATGAATTTTCGTCCGCGGTGTGAAATTTCGTCGATTCCATAATTGGCTCATCCATCTTACCTGTTAAAATCGGCAAACCTAAAAAGCCGACGCTGCCATTATTCCCTATCTCTTCGTTCCTCCCCCTCGCTACGACCCATTCTGACCCTCGTAGATCGTAATTAACCCTTTGGAGGAAGTGTAAAAGTATGGGATTCGTTTGGGAAGGGAATGGTACCTCTAACCATACGTGATTTAAAATAGACTCTGACTGTGTCGAAATGAATGCTGCAAGGTGGCTGCCATATTTTCAATTCCTTAATGGGAAATACGTATTCCACATCATTCCATCGTGTTTAAATTCTCCACAACCAGGGTTTGAAAAATTCTCGAATGTGTTAAACATGTTAAATCTTTTTTAGAATGTTTATAAGTGTCAATAACAAAAAATATATTTCTTACGAATATATATATACAAAATATATTTCTTACGAATGTATGTAATATTAAGTATATATTACTATAATATTAAGTATATATTGTAATATTAAGTATGTAATATTAAGTATAATAATGTAATATTAAGTTTATAAAATGTATTCTCTACTTATAGCTACAAAAGTCATAAATTGTTAAATCATGAATTTAAATCATAAATTTTTAAATCATGAATTTAAATCATAAATTTAAAAGTCATGAATTTAAATCATAAATTTAAAAATCATGAATTTTTAATTAAAATTGCACATCCAGTCAGAATGACTGGTCTGGTAAATCTAGTGTTAATGACACGGGATTAGCAAGTTCCATGAAACCGTAAAACGCAAGAAACTGTTAAAAACCGTTCATGAGCACATGCCGACCGTTGTCTATTGCCAACGATTGTAATTCAGCGTCGGCTCCGTGGGACTTTCACGGCGACCCACGGATCAATTGGAATTCACCGATAGCGACCGGCGCTCGCTGAAATTCTCACGCGGTCAGCCGGCGTGGCAGTCGCAAAGTGTTTCAGCTTTGCTGTGGGGTTCTACGTGCGCGGCACGTAGACGACGTTTATGACGGGCTGCTATCAGAATGGAGACCACGCAGCCGGTGAATGGGATGGCAGCGAAGCCGACGAGCATCAAAAGGCGCGAAGGAAGCAGCCGTGGCCTCCGCCGAGGTGTATAAATATGATGGAGCCTGGCGATATGGTAGCGGCTACCATGGTGTTGTTGTACGGGTGTTGGCGATCGTGCGGCATGGGGCTACCGAAGCCGAGCACATCAGCGTTACTTTTGTCTCTCGCCGACAACGGTTACCCACGTAACTCACGTCACCGGGAGGCCTCCGATTAGATCTTTACTGTTCTTTCATTTTTTCGCGCCCCTCGTGGCCGTCGCCATCTTCTCCTCTCCACCAGCCTCGACACTGTCTTACGCCCTCTTCGTATATACCTCTGTCTCGTGCTCTTCGTATGCCAGGTACGTCGGCCGTGCTCGTAGATATTCATACGCGAGCGGCGATCTCGTAATGCATCGACAACGACCATATTATTATGCCCTCACGAAATTCGAGCTAGTATTTCAGAGCCGCCGATAGAACCACGAAGCCTCCCGTGAATGGGAATCGAACCATCGACAGGGGATGAATTATGAAAGCCGGAATTAGGTACGCCGAGGAATGGAGGACTTTCTTGTAACCCGCGCCATTTGTTTCGGGTTTGTTTAGCTCGATACGTTGCGTCTCGGGACAAGAGTGTCGCCGGATTCTTTATTAATCTTACGATCTTTACTGCCGGCACGGGAAAATCGATGAGAAACGTCCGTCGATTGTATGGTAATTGTACCATTTCTGTTTTGACAATTTCGGAGCATAACGCAGATTGCCAGAATAATTTTGAGAGATCTGCCAAGCGATCAGCGGACCGAAGATTTTTATGCATTTCAGCCAACTATTGGAGACTACTCTGCACTACTGTACAACGTAATCAAAAATTGTTTAAATAGACTGTATTTATGTACAGGTTAAAATTGAAATTTTCTGCATCGATTATAAAACACAGAAGCCAAAGAAAAAGTTCATACATTTTTTAATGATTGTGCAAGGGTGAAACTAGCACATTGATGCCGTTAAATACTCGCAATGTATTTCCTGTTTTAAATCTCACTTATTCATTGTTGTCATAAATGTATAAAATCCACAGTCCAATTATTATTATGCTTTTATACGCTTTTAAAATTGAAATTTTCTTCATCGATTATAAAACACAGAAGCCAAAGAAAAAGTTCATTCATTTTTTAATGATTGTGCAAGGGTGAAATTGGCACATTGATGCCGTTAAATACTCGCAATGTATTTCCTGTTTCAAACTTCACTTATTCATTGTTGTCATAAATGCATAAAATCCACAGTGCAATTATTATCATACTTTTACACGCTCCTAAATATGCTGCATTAACTTCTCTAAAGAAAATGATCCAAATCGAACGACGCGATCGTTCTGTACGTCACCTGAGAAAGGAACTTTTATAACTACTGATTCTATTTAACATTCGTTATTTGTTTAAGAGAAGTAGTTACACGCACTCGTTCCTTTGATCGTTAGAAACATCTGTACCGGATCGCTCTGGCGAGTCGACGGTGGTTTTCGATAAGGTTTACTCAATTAGGCGAATGTGCGAGTAGTTAGTAAATGAGAGGGTACATAGCAAATCCCAATTAGTTAATCGGTAAAGGTTTAGCCGTATCGTGAAACGGGTAGAGTTGGGACTCGTTCAGTAAAACGAAGAGAATCCCGCCGATCGAAGAGCCTGGCGAAATGTGTCCCCGGTGCACGCCAATCTCTTATTAACGAGCATATGTTCGGCCCGCGGGTGTAACGATAACATTAACCCACGATAATTGGTCCAATTATCGCGGCCGTTACCATTCTCGTTAGTTTCTTCTTGGGGCAAGTTTGCGGCGCTGGCATTAAAACGCGGCGATGTTTATCGAGGTTTCGGGCCAAATATCCCCGGACCACGGTGCCCACGAGTAAGAAGCATTTCGTATAGCTACCAAACTGTTTTCACGGTCCTCGAAGGATAGCCGCGAGGCGCTTTCTTGCGGAGCGACGAATATCGTCGGCTCGTGCACACGCCGCCGTGTGTTTTGCTCTTTAGGAATCATTAGCTTCGGCTTTCGCGGCTAATTCAAATTGCGATTCCCGGTCGGGGCAGGCGCTCCTCCTCATCAAAATACCGGACACATGGCGAGCCGCGCCATGAGGAACCGGCAAAAAGGATCGAATTAACTTTTACTACGGGAAAAAGCACGCAGGGTCATTTTGCGGAGCGCGGCGTGCCTCCTTCTGTGAACCAGTTGCGGTGGAGCCGCGACAACACGTTCCTCAGAGGCCGCCGTTTTTCAACGTTTCCGCCGATACACCCCAACGGGACCGTTCGCCGATAAACTCTCCTGAATTTGTATGCAGAACCAAATTTTCTTGGTCCCAGAAAAACTGGGGCAGGTGTTCCTTGCTCGGGTTAGCAATTTTAATACTTCCCTCGCATTTAGTATTTCTAGAACGACGCACAGTGGGGTATTTGCCCGATTTCACTGGTCAAAATTCAATGTTTAAAATTTTACATGAATTGTAACATTTTTGTGGATTGCGTTAGTTGAATGTCTGAGGAATTACTCTCCCATCATTCGTTTTCCCGTTCGTGTATCCATTAAGCACTGAAATTTGTCGGAAGTTTGAAGTTTCGTTAACCGCTTTCATTTCTCAACGAATTCACCTATTAGTAAGTTTTATCTTATTTGCATACACTAACAGATTTTTGTTATATAGAATTTTTTTAGCTAAGTATAGGGTATACTTTTAAGAGAAATTCACTTTTGTACTATATACATTTCTGTAATTATTTATATTTAAAGATAACCAACGATGAGTCATTTTTTTATGATTCTACTTTGGTAACTTGATCTGACTATAGTAATGATTTTGTTATACTTCCGGGTGAGTCCCGGTGTCCATTTCTGTGCGCTTGTATTCTTCACAAGTATTTTAAAAAGTTATTTTAAATGTAAATATTTATACTTTTCGATAGTGTATATAAAATAGACCAATTAACGTAGAAATATTGATTAGTCTATGTAATAACTATTCGAAAGAGATATTTTAATTGTTAGTGATTGCACTTGTCGAAAATGGATATAAAATAGACGAATAAAGTTAAAATATTGATTATTATCCGCACTACTTGATTGAAAAATGCCTACGAACTTTACAATCTGATTCGATCCTCTTTATAGAAAAATTTTGCACTCAAAACATCCGTTTCAGTAAAAACGACATAAAGTACAAAAAGTAGAAATCTCAAGCTTTTTGATGACCTTAAATCAACAAAGCTGTTGGTCATCGTAAGAAGTCCCTTTGAAAAAGATCTTTCTTCAGACACTCATTTTCAAGTTAAAACACTTTTTCAAAGAATGTCTAGTTAAGGAGTCACCTGAGTAGCTAGATTAACATGAAATATCCCGTATATCAACCCTCTCTTTCTTTTAAGGGGGACTTAGGTTGATGTAAGCGAAATAACTACCTCGATACCCAGTCTACAAACCCTCATCCCCTTTTAGGAGAATTGACTAAACAAACTAAACCAGAGTATCAGAATAAGCGACTTAAACTTTAAGTGGTATACTACTTCCTCAGACTAAAAAGTACTATACCTTCCCATAAATTCAATTGAAATATTTATTATATTATCAGAAAATTGTTAGATGTGTAGTTTAAGAGTACTTAATTTTACTGAAATCATGAGAGACCTTCGGATACCACAACAGGGTTGAATACCATTTTAGCTCAATAAAATGGTAATTTGTAAAAATGAAAAGAATAACGAGGATGAAGAAGAAGGAATTTGAATTGAGAGAGAAAAAGCCGTTTGATTTGCAACATTATCCCTGCATTAGCATGCGTCTTTCGAAGGTAAGCGCAGCGTGCAAACGCTTCTATAGGATTCTTTGAGAGGACGCCACACAACTGCATCGAGTTGCAATTCCTGCATCCGAGCACCGGTGGCTGGAGTAAGAAACAGAAAGCCAGTAAAGAGATTTTCGTCGGTGCAGAAGGCCTCCGAAGATATTCCCATCAGAGAGAAGGCGAATTATCATATCACGGAAACATATCGATTATCATCAGATGTTACATGGTATTATGTTATGTGATGATGTTACATCGTGCTATCCCACGGGACGGAAAGTGGGCGCAATGGGCGGAGTGGTAACGGTGGAAATTACAGTGATCTGAAATACCACATCGCTAAAAGTTGCTCCACTGACGAGAATAGTATCAAAATATTGGCAAAACATCATCTGAAATATGGCGGAGAATGTAACATTTAATAATAATCTACTCAGTGGTCTTTTAAACCGACGAAATGCCGTCGGAGGCATTCTGGTTTCTTGGCTGAAGCCAGAATACGTATAAGCGATTCGGATAGCTCCAGGAACGCGACTCCCCCGTACTCACTCACGGCTACAGCCGTGATGATGAAAGAAGAGGCTATATGTCGAAGAGGCCCCGACAAACTGTCGTTCAAGAAGGCAACTACAATGGCCTTGCATCTTTGGATGCGAAGTCAT
Source organism: Lasioglossum zephyrum (assembly GCA_028455615.1). Lineage (NCBI taxonomy): Eukaryota > Metazoa > Arthropoda > Insecta > Hymenoptera > Halictidae > Lasioglossum > Lasioglossum zephyrum. The sequence continues at coordinate 11,581,607 of CM052330.1, read as the reverse complement.
TTCATTCATAAATACCTTGTCACTGTACTCGTCTGTAGAAGTAGTAGTAGTAGTATTACAAGTAGTTAGTTGTCTACATGGGCAGGCCTCACCGCCCCAATTTTTTTTTAAACAGTTTATTCAACAAATCAATGTACATATAGGTTTCACATTGATCAGAGTAGTGATATAATCTACATACCTTCTGTGTTTTTACTAGTCTATAGATTGCCTGGTCTGTGTTGATGCTCACAACCTTTATTTATTGCATTATCTTATCCTATCGGTTTTAACTATTCTATAACTGTGGCTTATATACTATAGTTTATCTATATACTTTGTTTTCTTCCTTTATATGTGTCCGTATAAAAAGTATGAATATAAAAAACTACGGCTGTGTTTTTCGTTTCTTCACTATGTTGAGAACTTATATTAATTACTATCTACAATATTTACAACTATTTACAGAGAGAACTAAATATAACTTAGCGTTAGTTATACTTTTTCCCCTCTGTTTTATTGCTATTATTTGTCCTTCTTATTTACTTAATTGTCTATACTAGCGTTCTTTGGTTTTTTCCCTTATTTTCTATATTAATAGTATATATTTAGATATCTGCCTCGCCGCCCCAACGATCAGCGCAAATGGGCACGTCTGCGATTTGAACCAGCGTTACGAAATACCACGCGTGTTGCAGTAGTCGTTTTTAAACAGAGATCAAAGTTAGCGTTACAAAGATAAATAACACCAAGATATATAGATTGTTTAGAGCGTTTCGAATAAAATATTCGCGATTCATATTATATTTGATTTTGATCGCTGCTTGAAGCAATCAAGAAATAACAATTTTATAATAGTTTTTTAAAGTTTGTATAATCGTTTTGCAGAAAATGTAGAGTAGTCTTTTGATTCCCTGTTCATTGAATTAGCGTTGCGCAGCAAAAGGATCGCGTTTGCATTCGAGTCTTTCGACATTTCAAGCGTCCATGCTCCAGCTGCAACGATCCACTACAAAAGTGGATCCTCGCCTTCGAGGGTCGATTAATGGATCGAAAAAGTGTATCCGTGGATCGTAAAATCTCATTTGTCGGTTCGTAACGCGAACAGTCATCAGCATGGCTCTCACGGGTTTTTTTTTTCGAGCTTTTTTCCGCGAATTACACGTAATGCCGCGGCGTTTGTAATTTCGTCTGGTTATTACAATCAATTTCAGGTGGTTCCCTTGCGAGGGAGTTAGGGGGGATGACGGAGGTGGGGTAGTCAAAGCGGGGGCCCGCCGTGTAGTCGCAGTCCATAAAACGCTGCACAGCCGATGTAATTACCGAGGTCAGCACAGTTTTAGAGCATCGAAACTACGGCTCGGGTAATTGCCACAGAATTACGAAAAATAACGGTTGTTGGAGTTAGATCGTAAAATTGAGCTAACGAGAAGCGGGGCAAGCGGGCATTCATCGCACGCGATAAAAGTAGGGGCACGAATGTGTCTGAACGCGACGGATATGCAGGGTACATGCTATTATATGTTTAATTTTCGACCGCACACGTTGCTTCCACGTCGGCTTGAAACGTGCCATTTCTTCGCCTATTGAGTCCCGGAAATATCTTTTTTTCTCAAAAATGTTGTTTTATTATTTCTTGTCTCTTTGTTGCTCAGGTGGTACACGGTAAATCCGATTAGATATACGACACGTGGAAAAAATTATTCGACCAAAGAGATCAAGTATTTGCCATTGTGATTATTTATATTTTCAATGTGGAAAATATTTCAAAATGAAACTGGTCATATGCAAATAATGAAAATAGAGTAACGACGAGTTGAACATAGAAAAAAGACATAATTAGAAATGTTCTTACTTTTTATGATACTAGCTAGATGGGGACTGAACTATTTCTGTTAATCTAATTTCCAAAATCTCAATGAAATATAAAAAGAATTCTGATAAATTTTCAAACATTCACGGATGTATAAAATTAGACTGTTTGCACCTTGCTTTTAGTTTCAAAATGCACTAATTCATATCGAGTATTCATATTATATTAAATGATTGTATAACATTAATGATAAAAAGTTGTTGCTAACAACAGAAAGTTACTTAATATTTTTATAATTGATAGTATTATTAAACACCCCAGGAAAAGTGGAGTTTTATTTAATTTTAAAGAAAACATTTACAATTTAAAAGTATACAATATTACTTTATGGAGTTAAAACTGAAATTTTTACGAAGATATTTTTCATATTCAGAAAACTTCAAAGATTATAATGGCACAGAAATGAACACCGGGACTCACCGGGAAGTATAACAAAATCATTACCGAAGTCTTGGAATCATCAAGAAAGTGACTCATCGTTGGTTATCTTTAAATATTAATAGTTACAACAATGTATATAGTACAAAAGTGAATTTCTCTTAAAAGTATACCTTATACTTAGCTAAAAAACTTCTACAAAAGAGAAATCTGTTAGTGTATGTAAATGAGGTAAAATTAACTAATAGGTGAATTCGTTGAGAAATGAAAGCGGTTCACGAAACTTCAAACTTCCGACAAATTTCAGGGAAAACGAATGATGGGAGATTGTTCCTCAGACATTCAACTAACCGAAGCCACAAAAATTTTACAATTTATGTAAAATTTTTTTAATTAAATTATGACCGCTGAAATCGGGCAAATACCTCACTGTGCGACGCTGCGTCTTGCGATTTATACGCCATTCGACGTAACTCCCTAGTATCTGTTATGCATGTGGCGTCTGGCGTCTGACGCACACGTTCGCGTTCACACGATGCGATGATGTTGGTATGTCTTTCCTTCTTTTTCATTTGAGAAGAAAGAAGAAAGAGAATCGTGAAAACACAAACACACGAGTCAGACGGTTTCCTCCTATAGGTGTTCGACGCACACGTTTGCGTTTATACCTACGCTTCGAGACTTCCAAATGTTGCGCCCGACGCAGACGCGTGCGGTTGTCGACCCATTGCTTCAGCAACAGTCCAGACGCTAACGTACGCGTTTTTCGACCCATAGTTTCAGAACCAGTCCAGACGCAAGTAATCCCATACGGAACATTCGTTATACTATTTCGGATTTTGTCCAAATTTGGATATATTGTAATCTGTAGTGATATATGAAAGTAGTTTTACGGACGTGTAAAATAACTGAAGGTTCTTCGACAAATCCTAACCAATCATGATTTTCGAGACATAGTTTTTCCAAAACACGAATTCCCACTACAACGATTACAGGGTACCACGCGTCTATCCAAAGTATTTTAGCCACCTGATAGAATTTTCATCGACAATTGCAAAAGATCCGAACTACGAAGACCGGTAGATCTTGAAATACGATTACAGTCAAACACGACATTTTCCAGTGCAGATTTAAGTTGTGCCACCGGAAGTTACGAGCATAATGACATGGAAATTTACCGCGGGAGAGGACAAGAAGCTTGTGGAGATGGTATCTAAATATCCCATCATCTACGATCCAAGTGAGGTGGACTATAAAAATTATTTAGCGAGGGGGAATTTATGGAAAGAGATATCCGACACATTAGAAAAACCAAGTAAGCATTCTTTACAGATATAGTTATATTTTATTTTTATCTTCCACTCGTGCTGTTCCAATGAACCCGTTGGTGTGTTAAAATAAGATCGATTTATTTCGAATGTTAAATCCTTCAAACGAATTAGATTTCATTCAAAGGAAACATTATTATCACTTAGTAGAATTCATGACGAGATATTCGTCACGCAACATATTGTGTAAACATGTCGCCGTAATAATCATATGTCAGCTGTTTTCGATAATACCGCCATTTCTATTCCTATATAAAATATTCGCAAAAAAAACTGAAAAAATTTTTATCGCCATATAGTTGTCGACTGTAAAAGGCGGTGGAGAAATATAAAGGATACATATGCCAAAATAAAGCGCAGGCAGAAGTCGAAGTCCAAATGGCAACTATTAGGACAATTAAACTTCTTAGATAAATTTTGTTTCGAGGGAAGGTAAGCGTATTTTATATGAAAACACAATGCTAAATCATGAAAAAATAATAAATGATGATAAATGATAAATAATGAAAATTTCATAGCGTTAATAGTCCGCACTCCGAAGAATCATCCTCCGAAATATCGGCGGAAATATTAGAAACTACGCTTTCACCAGCTGCAGTCGAACCACAATCATCAACAGACGATGAAGCGGAAGTGGCAGTTTCCCACAAGGCGAAAAAAAGGAAAGTAGAAAACAATTACAGTTCGAATATTTTAGAAAACAGGAAATATACTTGGGACGAAATACTTGAACAATTAAAGTTCACTGCAACAAATAGCGACGATCCGTTAACCACTTTTTTTAAGAGCATAGAGGCGACAGTGAGACAATTCGACGATGACTTAATTTGCGAGGCAAAATTAAAAATTTTCAAGATCGTCCACGAATTAGAAGTAAGATCTCTGGAGCGACGAAAACATTGTTCTACTTCTAATAATTAATAAATTATATAAATTTTAATCGACATATTTTATACTGCACTTCTTCACTTATGCTATAAAATAATGACAAGCTTGCAGCCATTAGCTTGAGATGATTTTCGACGAGATTTTCGAAATCGAGTGACTCCCTTATTAAGTTTTATAAAATATCAGAGATACGTGACAAAATTATATATAATAAACTTAATCGGTAACAAAAGTGTGCTATTCAAACAAAACTTTGAGATTAGTGATACACTCTGCATATACCTAAATGTTATAGACTTATATAGATAGAAACAATCGTAGTAGTTTATTTTCGTGTAGGATCATTTATTGAAAAATCACAATGACATCGTATACACAAAACAAATGCATGATTACTGTTTACCATAGTGTGCTACTGATCTCTTTACATCACCTTTTACGGATCGCATTTCCATCGGAATCAACGTGTAACTTTTGTCACATACAAATCATAAGAAAATCCTTCCTGATATAAAAAAATAGATGCTTCAATAATCTCATCTCGTTTCATAGATTTTGACAGTATTTTGCCCTCGTATTTTTTTTGATATTGATAAAATTTATATAAAAATAATCTATGAATACAATCGTTCTTTTTTTTTGTAAAATATACTACTATTTTTAGTATTATTTTTTAGTTTTGTCTCGCGAGCTTCATAGAAAAGGACCGCTTAGAAAACATCATCTAGTTGTTTTAGTGCGCAGAATAAATTAAAACAGCCTGCCTTTTCGCTTCTTGTCTCGGGTTTTGTTGTTTGATAAATGGTACAAAAGTTAATATCTTAGAAAAGATACGTATAAAAGGAAACCATAAAACGTTACCTTCATATCGATTCTCCATCCAGAATTACTGCTAGAATACTATGAATTATATACACGTATCTGTATATAACTGGACTGCGTTTCATTTTCTTTCGCGGTTAAAAACATATCGCAAAAATTAAAATAAATATTGATACATAGTCGGGCAGTGTGGGATTTATACTGCTCTTCGAAACACTATTGGACAATATGTACAAAATCGCCGTTGACACGGCGTATAAGATACCTAGGCGCTGCATAAAACCATGATCAACAAGAATTCCATTTCGTTAATTGCCTTAATAATTTACATGATCAGTTCAACGATGATCAGACATCAGTTTGATTCACGTACGATAAATACGATTATGCTCATGCTCCGTGTAACAGATATTATAATAAACGATCGGACAAAGTGGTGTCGTAAAAAGAGAATGTAATTGTACCCGTAATATTAACCTTTGCGACATCATCGTCATATTTCACCCGCGAATACTCTTTCTACCATGAGAGTTACCTCCGAAAACGAGGAGCGCATGATTTCGTCGCAAAATGGAATCTCGAAAAACTATTACCAAGTGTTTCAAACAAATTAGCTGATGCTTTACGAAACACAATTTTTAAATTATTTACACTGTGCTTCGAAACCATCATCTAAATCTCGCCTTCGTTGCCCAGTGCGATGAAATCATGGACTTCCTCATGGGGGTCATCCTCGTATCAGCTGTCTGGCACCTAATTAAAAAAGAAAGCATAATTACATAAACGAAATAACGTGAAGTATTTTATTCATACGTCGACTGCCGCGTCAGCCATATTTGTAAGATATAGAAAGAAGAGCTAAATGAAAAGCTTTGTATTTTGACTTTGTGAAATTTTTGAGGAATGATTCGACAGTGATACTCAGTTTGCCTACCTTCCACTGCAACTGATTGCCAACATTATAAAGTTTTTTTAATGACTCTGATAATTTTCCAGAACTCTCTAGCTCTTTATAGTTGCGGTACAATTCGAGGGCTGCACGAGCATCTTCCGTTGAATCGTGTGTCTCGGATTGAATCTTTTTTCCCAAAAAGTGCCACGTTAAAAATCGTAACGAAACCATACGATGATGAGGCAAATGAAATAATAGTACTGTATCTACTATCTGTTCCGGTGGTACAACTAAATTTATTACCCTGCGAAAATCGACGAAAATGTTAGTTATTCATCAATGGTATCTGTTTGTTAAGTTTAGAAATGATTTTATAAGATAAACTCACCTAAAATCATTCTTTAAACCATGACCAACAAATATTATCCCATTGTCCACTAAAAATCTTAACTTTTGGTAAGTTGATTTAAGAGTGGTTAAGTGTTTGCTGCTGAAATTCGCGTCCAAATCACCTGGTTGGATACCACTGAATTTTGTTAAGTAATCAACCACTTGCTCTTGAGTGCTTATGTAGTCGTCTATGAAAGGGGTACCTTCCAGCGGACCATGTCTGAGAAATTAAATGTTTAGCAAATTATACTACTGTGTTTATAATCGCCTTTTTTAGGACAGATTAGAGGAAAAGTGAAACAAATTATTTAATTGTAGGAGCATGTTCAATCTATTATCTAGGAGAAGATAATAAGTACATACCCACGGATACAAGTAATTCGCGCAACAGACATGTGACTTGGTTTTATGGTAGACATTTTACCATCACTGCGAAGTTCAGACTCTTCCTGATTTAATGTTACAAATTCTGCATCGATACCGACCAATTCTCCTGAAACATCAATTCCATTCGCGACCATTATAGACCCAAAGTTACAATCTCAAATATCTTTTTTTAAAAGCTATGCTTTTCGAACCTTTTTTCGGCATTTCGTCGGACGTCAACGGGGTAAATGTAATTCCTCTAGTTCCTCCACTACGTGCAATGCATTTGTCTTCTCCAAACACGTCGTATGTAAGGGGGCTAACTAAGGGAGCTGGCTCGGGTGCCGGTACAGCTGTGTAATGGAGAACACAGGGAACTTTCCAATCTAAATTCAACCAAACTGCTTCTTGTGGAGTAACTGCTGATATGCTGCAAGCAGAAAATAAATTTAGAATTTAATTTACAACACAAACATTCTGAAATTCCTAAATGTCATGACAAATTGAAATAAATATTTAGAACTTCCGTATATACAATTGCACTATAAACTCGTAAATAAATCAAATTCTTCTACTTACCAAAAATCATTAAAAATGTACCACTGTGACACTGCACTGCCAGCTGACCTTTTATGATAATTTGGCCCAACCCGTAGCAACGCAACAATGTTCCTCCTGTCGTCGTTACTTTTATCATCTATGTAGCAGATAACAGCACTGAGACTGTACTGCATTTTGCTCACTTTCTCAGGTTGCTCTTTAGTCGCGTTTGTGTCGTCCCCGTCTTCATTGTCTGCTACTGTAGCAACATGGTTTTCTGAATCCTTTGTTTCCGAGTCTGTCGTAGAACTTTTTGAACCATGTGGCGTCTTGTCACTCTGACCATTTTCTACCACTGTCTCTTTTTTACGCTTACTGCTTTCAGTGGTGTCGTTCTTTGGACTACTAATTTTTTCTATGCTTAGCTCGCCGTTACTTTTTAAGGAAATTTCAATATTGTGTGGAATCCAAGAATGCGAATAATATAAGTGACTAGGTGGAGTTGCAATCAACGTTGTAGTCGTTGTAGGAGGTGTAACAGGTGATGTTGATGCGTTTTCTATGAGAAAGATTAAATACTTGCTACAGATAGTTTGTTCGTGATACAGAAACAATTTTAAGTTGAATAAGCGTACCTGAATCTCTACCCACGTGCCTAAATCTACAACCAATTCGGGTGCAATTGTTACCGTACCTACAAGGCTTCACAGTAACAGGGACAGGACTTGAAGACGGACTACTTTCTTTTCCACTTAATACTTTTTGAACAACGATATCCATTTGAGTTTGCCAGAACGACTTGTCCTAAAATAATGCCGATTTAAAACACATCAGGATGATTATATTGCTTATATTTATAGTTGTAATACTAGTAAAAAAAAGTAGTGATAGTTTTGTAGTTCAAATTAAGGAGTTATCCTGCTGGTAAAAAACATTCACTTTAATCTTAGGATGTATGTACAAGTTTGTGTTCTATGTACCTGTTGTGTATCTAAACCACAGTTCAGTGCCAATATTTGAGGTAGTTTAGTCAACTGTCGAGATTGGAGAGTGGGTGTGAATTTTTGACAATTGTCACACCATGCAGGTGTAATTTTCTCGGGTCTTAAACTGCGGGCAAGAACACTTGTAAACGGAACCTCTTCAGCTACAAATAATGGTAAAATTCACTCGTTTATTGCACGAGAATAGTGTTCGACACGCATGGGATACGCATAGCTTAAATATTGTCTTACAAGGGTGAGTTAATTCCGGATAAACTAAGTTACACAGCAACATGATGGAATGTTTGGTAGCTTCTTGCCTACATTTGAGACAACGATGTATATGCGTTTGTTCGGATCCGAACAGACGACTGATCTCTGTCTCCTCGTCTCGTACTTCGTTTTCTTCGATAGATTTTTTGTCGTTCTTGTCTACCCACAAAAAGGTCAATTTAAAACATGAATGAAGCGATCTTAATAATAGTTAGTTACATACAATTTACAAAATATCTAAAATCATTTCTATTTTTTGTTCGATAACTCATTTAGTACGTTCAAAAGCTTAGAGTAAATATACGGGTCAGTCTGCATTTCAAAATTACTTCAATCTAGATTAATTCCACTTAATTTTTTTCTTATCACAATACGCGTATCACCTTCATTGGACGATACAAAACAAAGAATTAAAGATCGTTTTACATTTGAAAATACCGTTGATACTTATTTTTACAAATAGATCATGCAATCGCGGAAAGCAATGTCTTCTTTCCTATAAAAAAAAAGGATCGAATGAAATTCATAAAAAATAGCATGGAGCAAGCAACGGGAGAACGCTATTTTTATGTAGCATAAACAAAAAAGAAACGAAAACAGGTGTAATATCCTAAGAATATATCAAAGTAGCATATTTAAAAGAAAGCAGTATTTGTGAATGAAAAAACGTAAAATAAGTTGAACATAATTGCCATTAATATTCTTGGGATATATTGCCAAATAAGTGCAAACGTATGGTCGGATACAAAATGAAAAATAAACACAAAGAGTGCCCAATGTGGAGGTTACACATGAATTGTGTTTACCTTTCGACGTGATCCACATATATTTACCATCCTCCTCTTGCTTTCTCCTCTTTTTCCGTTCTTCGTCGTGACTTCTATACCGTGAACCGATGTCCTGCAAGATGCTAGGGAAGTCTTGCTCGTTATAAACGAACGGAGGATACTTCGGACCAGATTTAAGACGGGCCGCTTCCTCTTCCTCCTGTTGCCGTTTTTTTGTTTCCAGAACCTCGTAATGAATTTGATGCAGTATAAACCTATTCCAGCTCTGAAAAGAAAGATAAAGTAATTAGTAAACTGGCCCACACACGCAATCAATAGTATGCAAGAACCCAAAAATGTCAGGAACTCGACATTTTCAGATTCTCACACACCTCAGCAATCAAGGTTTAATCAATTGACTTGAACAATGTTACAACTGTATATCTTGTCTCATACTTGTATCAAGCGTATCAAGTTAGTTTTCCTTTTGGTCTCAGGATGCAGGTCGCTCAATATAAGTCCCAATGCGGCTGCTTCAGGAACAGTCCTAAAGGCTCTAAGGAAATTCGCAGCTTGGCAGGGTAATCCTCGAGATATATCCAACATATGAAACAAGAATCCCAATTCGCAAGAGAGGCAGAATTCTCTTTGGCATGAGTGCGAGAGCAACGCTATTCTCACAGGTTCGCAATAGTAAAGTAACTGAAAAATGCACAAATTCTATTTCTCTTGAACAGATTAAAAAAAAACACTTGGAGATTATCTTACCTGTAGCATAGCATTACAATAACTGTTGGGAAGTGTTGCTTCCAGACCGCAGAAACTGGTACAATTATACTGATCGAAATCGAACTCGTCGTAACCAAGGCGTGAGTATTTCACCTCGATTTTACGATATCTCTTAGGTATGGCCACAAATGTGCCGTCATCGGTTTTAGAGCGTGAGTCCCCTGCGAATAGCTTCGCAACTACGCCACGTCGTTTTTCCAAATTGTAAGGTATCTGCAAAAGAGGTATTATTTATTTTTCTTTGATTAGTCGAATGTCTTTTTCGGGACGGCTTTGCACGCGCGATACATGCTGGAAAGTTCAGCGTGTCGTTGTCAACATAATTTGGACCGTGAAAAAATAAATAATACCTATTAAAACACGCGTGGGACCGAGAGCCAATAAGTTAGGCTTACGTTTGTGTCGTACAATCTTTATTTCAATCAAATACAACTGTTTTCGATTATACATTCTTTGAGAAATATTGTATATATATATATGTATATATATACACACATATATGTGTGTGTGTGTATATATATTCTACAAACAATAAGCGTAGTAAAGGTTATTGAGCACAAACCATAAAACGGGAACAAACAAAATGCATCAGTTACACACACATTGTGCCTGAAGGCAGGGTCTAGAAATGCAGGTCAAAGTTACAGGGCTTTGAAATTGTACACATCGATATGAAATATTGATATTTATCTTGGTTTCAAAGCTGTTTTTAAAAATATTGTTCTTTCTGAATGGACGCTGTTTTTAACGATAAAATATCCTATACTCGATTTGTATCTCGCAACACCCTCCATTACTCTTGTCTGCCGTTTTTCTTTAATTTGCTCTCCTTAATGCAAAAATCTCAAAAATGATTTATAATTAAAATTGTTCTAGAATCAGATCGACACGGTAAATACAACAGTTATTGCAAATGATCGAGCATAACGATATATACTACAATTTTAGAGCAGATTTACTCATTGCACATTGCTATTTATATGGACATAGATTTAAAAAATTAAGGCAATTGTAATCATTGCTCCTTAATGAATACATTCTCATACAGCCATCAAGGTGCTAATACTACAAAACATAAAATTTGATATAGCCTTTCTTGTTTTATTCATACTTAAATTTAGAAATGCTCGAAATTCTAAGAAACTCCCTATGATTCAAGGAAGATAGGAGACCCACAAGTGCGCATCTTCCAATAAGAACTTATGAATGGCAGAAATGAGATCAGGTTGATCTTCATATCAGAACCAAAGAATATAGGAACTAAAAAAAAAATATAAAGAATATTGTAAAAAATATATATCCGTACACGCGTTCGCTGTCTCATTAAGGTCCTTTTCTCTCGTACATTACTGTAGAGGAAATTAATTAGAATACTCGTTGGACTAGTTACGAAAATATATCACGTTTCTTTAACGTTGTTTATGGACTAAAATATTTATCACGAAACGTTATCAGTCTTAATCACGTTATATTATCTTGTTTCCTCTACGATATAGAAGCTTTAATTATATTGAAATCGATACTTTGCCACGAGTAATCCATTGTTCTGATTCATTACAATGGTTACACCATGCAATTAATATTGTCTTTCAAAACTGATTAAATTAATAAATACACTACATGTGGCAGCATATATGAAACGCATATGAATTATAAATTCCATATGAAAAAAAAAACAGATGAAACGTTCTCTGAGAACAACTTGAACAATTCAAATTTAAAGACAAGAAGTAGATGCTCACAACTTTCAACAGTAATAATTCGTTGTGTGATCTTTCCATGTCTATGGTATAACTATAAACATTAAAAATATAACACAGAATTTATTTTTATAATGATTGCAGATTATGGAACAAGGGAAACACGGGAAGTTTAGACTTTAAGAGAGTTTTAGGTAAGCTGGAGAAGAATACTTTAGTAATGTGGGAGAATATTGTTTCCTCACTTGATTTCTGCGAAATGCCTGAGGATTCGGAGCATAGCCTATTGTCCCTTGCATTTTCATTGTGCGCAAAATTTCAGGGTCAATTGGCGGTGTTTTCCTGCGAAGCATACAAACAAAAAATCCAATTAGTCTCTCAAGTTTATTTTACCACACTGTACACTTGTTAATCGAGAAATTCATCTATTAAAAATTTACAATTATGTTATAATGTACTTTGATATTCCCAATTAACAAGTGAAATGTGTGTAATCAAGCATCTATCAAGTAGTAACGTACCTATAAACTTTCTTTAAGTATTCGTCTGACCAATCACTCAACAAGGGATGTCCAGTATAGATAATAGGTATTGTACTTAACGGTGTAACATCATCATCAAATGGTATATAAACAGAATGAATTTGTTCAGCTGGGTCTGCAAACTCTGTTGTGCTAAACAAATCAAAGCATTCACATCCTTCTGTCTTTTCTCTCTCGAATTTGCAACTTTTTTATCGTTTTTATTGCGATTTTGATTACTAACCGAGAGAACGTATTAAACTGTGGTTCTGGTGTGTTCGTAGACATAAGATGTACGGAACCTGCTGCATCTCCAAAGCAAAGGCATTGGGATGTGGAGGATACATCGAATGATAAAATCATAGCACCACCAGTAGCAACCTTCCAATACAAAAAAGGTGATGTGTAAAAATGTAACTGATGTGTTTGTTCCAAAGAGAAATTTTCATATAAATTTACCTGATATAGGCATGTTACGGATGGTTGTACATTTGCATAGATAGTATCTAAAAGTTGCATTTGTCCCAATGGCGATACAACAGCTAAACGGCTCGAGTAACTGGGTAGGAACTTTAATAAAAGGGGATATACCAGAGTGGTAACAGGACTTAATGCTCGCATTTGTCTCAGGTCATATGCCATTAAGAAACGATCTACTGAGAGGCCCTGACGACTAAAGCCACAGATTTCATGAATAAGACATACTAGTTTAAATATCACGCATGTAATTATTTTAAATCTCTTAATTCTTTGGCTGATTTCATTTCTTACCTATTACTAAAACCACAGGTAACAAGGTAATTCCCTTGTACATCAAAATCGCTAAGAGATCCGCTATGAGTATCGAAAGTGTGTTCTACTGATAATGTGTTAGGATCCCTGAGATCAATTCTTCCAGCAGGATTACCGGCACATATAAGTCTACTATGCTGTCTTAAAATTGCACAACCACTTTCCCCTACATTTACCTACAAATATGAGAAAATTAGATATACATCAGCATACAGGAATGGACCCTCTTAATCATTTTCTTAGACACTCACTACGCCGGTCTCTTTCCCTCTAGTAAGATTAAAATCAATTATTTTATCCTGATGTCCCCCCATTAGTAATCTTGTAGGAGAAATTTGGAGCATGCACTGCATGTCTATCATATTCGATGACCTATAAAATTATTTGTAATTAAGAAATTAATTCGATCTTATATACAGGATACAGTTTGAGCTTAACATACGTGTGAGTAAATATTGGTATGCCTCTTCGTAATTGACATCTTAACGAACCCTGTGTCAAAATTAAGATTCCTTCATCCAACGGATGAATATGTCGAACTTCGTGTGCAGCATGCACTTGGAAAGAGGTATATTTTTGTAGATCAGACCCATAATAAGATGTTACATGACCCTAAAAAGTTTTACATTTTGTCATAAATGAGAAATTTTAAATGGTATCCCCTGAGTCATAGAGTTTGACTGTATTAACCCATTTACATCCACAAGCATGGAATAATCTACGCATTTAACTATTAATCGAACATCTCTGATTTTTTAACTTTGTTGCTATGTAGGATGTGATGCAAATGGATCACATTGTCGTCTATGATAATAATTACTGTACCCCTTGATTTCCCATCCACATAAGCTCCTCGGCAGTGTCGAAAGTAACAGTTGAAACTCCGAACCTATCCCCCCCATCAGCGAGTAAGGTACGAGTTTCATTGAACTCAGCCCCAGCAAAATCTTCTCCAAACTGTTCCGTCGCAGGTACATATTCTTCAGTGGATAATACATAATTCGTTTCTTCCCCTGTAATAAAATACATAATAATTGACCAACAAAATCCTACACATTGATAGCCATTAACGCTGCCGCTTGCTTAACAGCTTTCTGTTTCGCGTTACGAAACAATGTCGGATGCTGTTAAGCTAGAGACAGCCTTTGACCGTATGTTTCAATGTAACTTGCGATAACATATTAGCGTTACACATAGGTTACTAAAGTGGTCAGCAATTTTCTCATAACTTAAAAAATCCTGATATCCCCTAGAAAACAGTGAAATTTCACTACGTCAACAGAATAATCAGATTTTCCAATTACAAAACGCTAAAGTATGCGATTGAACGATCAGCTGACCTGTATCAAATTGAAATGCCTGAAAACAATAGAAGGACAGATAGCAGTCAATAACAGTTTATTGAATCGGCAGATAAAAATTGACGAGTCGATGTATCATGACATAGATATAGATAAGGTGTTTACAAAAAGAGTTTGAAGTATCGATCACCGAAATACCAATAGTTTATATAGAGTATTATATCGCGATATTCGGTAACGAAAATATTCGAGGAATTTCTGTTTCGAATTTTATTCGTCTGTGCCAGTGGGACGCTAGATCGCGCACCATGATCCGAGCGTCGGGTGTCACGGAGCGAACGGGTTTCGCGCCTCGCTGAGTCTTCGAGTTTGCAATTGAATACAGTTTGGCACGGTGTGAGAAATTCTTGGCGCCTTCGCGAGATAGAAAAGCCGTTCGAACGGGTACAGAGAGTACTTACAAAGCAGTTCTTGCTCGTCACCGCCGCTCTCGGCCGTGGCCTCTACGGACGGGTCGTAGTGGCCCAAAACCGGGTAGTCCATAATATTCCCGTCTTCAGGCTGTTCGTTTTTCAAAACATCGAATTGCCATCGACGCGAAGATAGCCGTAGAATTGCCGTCCCGACGATCGTTCTCTTTTCATAGCACACTTTCAGACACGCACACGCACAAAGCCACGCACCTTAGTCGCCTTGGCAACTGTGCAACAAGCGAAACACTTCGCCACTGATATTCCCGGTTTCAACAGCACTGCACGATCAAAATGATAGAAACCGGGCGAAACGCAACGCTACCGGAACTTTTTTATCACGATGGAAGAGCTGACCCAGTCATCGAGACACCTTTAATTCATGATTCCACTTTTCTGCGCGTTTCACCCGTGTAAGGTTGTAACACGTCCTTGAAGGTAGCGACATCTGCTCTTGCCGCGTTTGCCAGTCAGACCAATGACAAGGACAAGAAACTCACTAGATGACAGGTCGCACTGCGCATCGTGCGCGCGAAACTTGTCGAGAATTTAAAATGAATCGTTTAATTGTTTTTGCTCCAATGAGATTTATGTAGTATATCAAATATCAATCAATTTACCGGTGTAGACAACTTGTTGGTACTTGTAAAACTTGTTTCTATACACACTTCTATCTTGTTTCAAAGTATTTTAGCTTTTTTGTATGATGTAGAATGAGCAAATTTTTATTAGAAATTTATAAGAAATTTTACCAAATTGATACAAATTTTGAACAGTAGATTTTTTAGTTAATACATGTTCAATTTTGTTTGAATATTTTCATGATTTAGCGTTTATATTTCTGGAAGCGTTAGGATAACTTTGACACCCAATAGAGAATAATAAAATTCATTTATTGAACACCAATATATGTACATATGTATAAATTTCACAAGTTGTATTTAACATTTTGCATATCGCGTGAGAAACGATGAAAATTACAGAAGTGTCGAAGAGAGGTACACGTATATATTTATTTGTTTTTAGAAAATATCGTGAAAATAATTTATAATTTTTCCGAAAATACATTCATCTTCTTTTTTTTTTGTTTAATACTTTCACATAGCCTGTGCGTTGTGTTACGATTTTGTACGTAAAAAGATACGAACAAGCAAGGACGTTAGCTTCCTTCCATTTTCGGTCCCAAACAGATTTGACGGTCTTTTTATTCGCTTCTCTTCGTTTATTCGCATAAACGTCTTTTGTTGACCGCATCACCTAAAAACAGATAAACATTAACTAGTATGTTGTATACAATACCAGTCGTCATGTCGTCGTATTTTACCATTTAATATTAAATTATATAATTAATATTATCGTTACTTGTACCATATGTAAAATCTATGTAAAATAATTTAAAGTTTAATGTTAAGAATCGTTATCTGTTTCTCGTAAATCGTTTGATAGATTCAGGAGGATTTAATTAAAGAAATATATTAAAATTACCTTATAGATAATTATAAATATCTAGAACTACGGAGAGGTGTAAGCAATACTGTTGCGTAGTTTAGCATCATAGGAGTTTCACTGACAGTGTAAAGTTTCTAGTAAATTGTCGGAGTTGCAGAATACAAGCTAGAAGAATTAACGTTTCTTATGGAAGTCCTTTTGGATGGTGGGTTTTCCAGTAATAATTGTTTAGAAAATCTGTGGACATGAGCGTTGTGCGATGCGTGTGACCTGATATACGATTAAAGATATAGTATTACTATTGTTAATATACAGTGTATATACCTTACTTTGTTAACATACCCTTCAGTCTAGGATGCGTACCCTGTTAGTGTTAACGCGAAGTTTCAAATAACTCAATAGATTGGTTTGACTGAAACGGATATAAAGTGTTCAATTAGTATTTTCACATATCTTTACAAATACATTATCTTTAAAACATTTAGGATGGCTAGCGAGCATAATTAATACATGACAAAACATTTTTTTAAATAAATTCTTCAATATATTTAATTTTCTTTCCTTTTTCTTTTTGACACGGCAGTTAACTTGAATTATATAATTTACAGTATTTTAATTTTTACAGACGCAAGTATATATAAAAAGTTTTTCTTCATAATGGTCTTAAACTAGATCGAAACGATGAAAAAGTTATACTTATTTGCCAAATTGTTTAGTTAGTAACATGGGATCGAATATTTGCGCCGAAAATATCAATTTAAATTATTTACAAGTTGTCGATCGAGATAAAGGAAACAGTTAATATATTTAATGTTTAACATAACATAAAGTCGATTTCGAAAAACATGTACGAAAATTCGCGTCTTCGGTGGAACCAACCGATTCCTAGTAAACGTCGGAGTATTTTTATTTCTATGGATCCTGGAAAAGTATGATCCCACGAAAGAACGTTACCTTAATGTCGCCGAATTAGACGTGTGCGATGGTGGAGAGCATTAATAAGAGTTCCGATTTCTTCCTCGGCCTCTGCCGACTGTCGTCGTGACAACCGATTGTTCGGAGTGCCACTGACCGAGCCAGCAACTGTTTGCTTAGCTGGCTGCGACGGGAATGAGGATCGGCGGATAAGCGGCGGCGGTTTTGCACCTACGGGATTTGATTCAGCCATTTACGCATGTTACTTTTATAGCCTGGCCAAGCCGATCTAATTATATGCTACCTAATAAGCGTAAAGCGGATCGATGCGTGCCTTGCATTTCAAAAGACCTCTGACTGTTCATTGGTTGCCTCGGAATAAAGCGTCTCTTCATGGGGATTTCGATCGTGGAAGCATATCTTGAACTGGCAATACCTGCCTTAGACGATTCCTTAGGCGGTTTTTAAAAATATGCACATGTACGTATACTCGTGTTGTTTGGTTTTGCAGACACAGAATGAAATATTTTGTTTTGTATACTTATATTTTTTTTTGTCATTACTTTTTTTGGCGGACGTGAAATCAATCAGTGTAAAGCCTCGTTACATCGTTTCTTACAAAAATATAACGTTTCTAATCGAACAAGATATACTTATATACGTATATACTCTATATACCCTATACACAACATGCTATACAAACAACAGTAGATTCTCATATATGTGTATATATATAACTCTGTGTGATCTATATGATATAGTATATTTTCTATATTATAATATCTATTCTCACTTTCGTTTCATTCCGAAATGAAATGGGATTCTAAAACGTACTCGAAAGCGCCTACCCTCACTCGCATATCTATCATGTGTAATAGACGAACGTCTCACGTTTCTCGAATATATCTGTCTTTATGCGAATCTACACTGATTGGATTTGCAAAACCACGGAAATGAGAAATTCGTGAAAAATCATATTATTGAAAATTTTCTGGATTCAAAAATTAAGGTAAGAAACTAGTGCGGTCGCCGCTGTAATACCTTGTCTCTAGCGAAACGTATTCGCAATACTTCGACTAGAGCAGCTATCGCTGAAATCAGAAGCATCGTCACGAGAATATGCCCGGCCACCGTAACGGATTTCATTCGACGATCTTTGCCACTATCCTCTGTGCATTCTGTCAAGTTCTTGTCGTCGGTCTCCTTCGAGACCTTCGATCCCTCGCTTTTATCCCCGATCGTCCCGTCTGTTTCCGCTCCGTCGTTACCCTTCGAGTCCTTGTTCTTCTTGTATCTTGTGTACGTGCAATTCCGGTCGTAGTCGCACCGGAAAACCGACGACAAACGCTCCTTGTACTCTAATCGCGGACATCGTCTCAGCTTCCGATGATCTATCGGGATCATTTCCGCCTCGAGGATCGTCGCGTTGCACGTCGCCTCCGTCGTGTCGTTGTTGCCGATACTTTCGCTACGGCTGTAGTAAGTCGTGTGCAGCAACAATCGCAGAGGCAAGAACAGTAGCACGCCGAAGATCATCAGCATCACAACAATGCTGATGTTGATGCCCAGCCAGATGTGGATGTCCGATTGCTTGTCGGAACGTTCTGTAGTTTCCACGTGCATCACAGGTTCCTCGGGCACTGACAGTTGCTCGATGGACCTGGGCCTCACCTCACCCGTCATCGGAGAGCTCTTCTCACTACCGACAAGTCCGTAGAATGATAATCAAGCACAATGTATCGTTCCCTGTCTTTCGTTCAGACGCAACTGTTGCGCATTCTGTTGTGACTGCAGTTTCAAGTGAACCTGGACGTCGACTGATATTGATTTCCAGGTGGAGGCAGAGCTACGTACGCGCAAGCCTCGCCAGTACCTCTTTTGTCGCGGATTCTGGGCTTGGCGGTAATTAGGTGTCGTTTAAATCGGGCTTGCTATGAAAGTCGACACCTACGGACGAACTATCCCTTTTCGCGTGGACGTCGTATCGATAACTTCTTTCCGCAGCGTTAGACTATTCTGGAAAGACCATGGGTTACGGAAACTATGATTCTGAGCACAGTGGAGTTTATATTTCTTGATTCTTCTTAAGGATTAACTGAATTAAATGGATCTATTGCGTAGTATCTAATGCGGAAATTTCGGGACTGAAATGTTATTTATATCGTGTATATCTTATGATCTATTACCGCTAGCGTCAAACGTAGACAGTATACTTTTTTTTTTATTTATAAGCATTCGAAACCCTCCTGGGTTTATTTTGCTTTACATGAATAATGTAGGTAAATACAATAACGTGGATTACAGGAATAATACAATAAGAGTTCTATGAAATACAAGTGAATATAACAGCAATATCCGTTGACGCTAAATATGTAGGTTACAGCTTTGGAAAAAGTAGTGGATGCTAGTACAAGCTTTGATATTTGGCTTTGCGATAATTGTGTCTATATTAAGGGGCAGTTGGAGGCCCATACTGAGTAGGGAATTTATTAGTTTCCTAGACAGTATACTTAATCCAATGATAAAAGACTTCTGATTCCAACAAGTTTTTAATGAAACTGTTACGCTGACATGTTCGTGACATTCATTCGATTGAAATGACTCCAGGCAGGATACACATTTTCTCGTGTGATATACGGTACATTGGAACCTCGATCATTAGAACGAATGAGCGACACTTCAACTGAGCAAATTGAGCAAAACTTCAAATGAATTCAAACGATGAATTGGATTTTCATGAGGAAATATAAAACTGCGTGGCCACGTTACAACCCCTCCTCTCTAGATTCAAAAAAATCCAAACATCAAGAGCGGAGTCTGCGCCCGTCGCGCGTAGGTTGCGCAGGCGGAACTTGAAAGCGGCGCAAGAGTCGATTCATCGTGTGTGCGGATAGCTCTCTGGTTTCCCGTCGAAAGGAAGGAAGCGGTATCGGCGCGACGGGGCAGGCTGGGTGCGCGCAAGGGAACGCTTTGAAATGGGCAGGTTCTCTAGCGTGTGCATACATAAATAATATTAGACAATATCGAATTAAAATTCGCATCTTTCTTGGCGAGCAACAATGGGTCGTGGTGTCCCAACAAAGGAAATGCCCGCCGCAGAGAGACAGCAGCGGCGGTGGCGGTGGCGGTGGCGGTGGTGGTGGTGGTGGCAGCATCGGCGGCGGCATTTATAAAAGTAATAAAACAGTCGAACAACAACTCTCTGAAGTGAGTAGCGACCTGAAGAGAGAAAGAGAGCTAGAGGAAGGTGGAAAGGGTGAGTGAGCGGGGCACTCCGAGGGAAGGTGAAAAGAGGAGGGCGAAAGGAGGCACAGAAAAACAGACCAAAAGAGAGAGATGAAGCGCAGGAGAACAGCGACCCGACCCGACCGACCGGTAGCCCAGCCAGCGCACGTATATCTTGCTCTGCTACACCGCACGCCGATTCTTCGAGGTTCTCATTGATGAATTCGTTCTCTTAGAAAACCGAACCGCGTGATTTCTCATCCCCACCGAAACCTCGTCTCGGATCATCCGGAGGAATGGAAACCCGGAAAAAAAGGATACCTGACAAATCGCGACGTCTCGCGATGATCATCATTCATCTACCTTAGCTACCTTAGCAACCGGTGTTGCTAATAAGATAGAAAGGCTACTGGATAGTCCAGCAAACGATAAGCCCAGGATGCTTAATTAGGCCCGATTATTAATCCATCACTTGGTACGCTTAATCCCCTGTTAGACCCGCTCGTTTCGTTCCACTGGTACATCAGATTCTCCTGGAGATCCGTTTCGCGAATATCAAGTCTTGCGGCGTTAATTTAATCCGAATACCAGTTCTGGTCTAAGGGAATCCTCGATTGAGAAACCAGTTCTCTAAACGAACCGTAATGACATTAGCCGTTGGGAAAACGTTTGAAAAAGAAAAAAAAACAACGGGGGTTGGTGTGCACCACGGGTAGATGACACGCAGGTGCAGCAGGATGATTATTGGCAAGGTTTGCGCGAAAGATGAGCGGAGGTTGAGAGCCAGGGTATGTAGAGCAGATGCTGGCCATGGCAGTGGTGGCGGGGTGCGTGATTTTTCACCGCCGACAGCTCCTCCTTCGAGAACCGCGCATTCCACCTCTTTCCTTCTCCTTCGACCCCTCCTGCTCCTTCGCCGTCGGTCCCCTTCATCCTTCACTCTTCGTTCGCATCCAACGCTCTCGTCTCTCTTTCTCTCTCTCTCTCTCTCTCGTTCACCCCTGCATCCCCCCCCTTTCCGTTCTTCTTTCTCTCTTTCTCTATCTCTTTCTCGCTCTCTTTCTCTCCGTCTTTCCCTCGGTGGCGAACATCGGCAACGTATGCCGCGGACACGCCACTGGACACCAGTTGCACGATCTTAGATTTGCTGATCTCGCATCCCGAGTGCACCGACACACGGATGCACTCGGCGAGCTGCACACGATACGAGGGGCACGCCTGCAGTCGCCTCCTTTTCTGCTCGCGTGTGCAACCGGCCAGGCACGGCCGTGCACGTTCACGCACGCGATATACAAAGGGCCGGCCCCCGATGCTCGTGACCGTTCCGAGAAATGATTTTCAATAATCGGCCAGCAAGGGAAATATGAAAGGCGTGCCCGAGGAAGCCCCGTGTCACGACGGCTCGGTAATTTTGATTGATTCTCCGCGTGCGGCTCGCCACCGCCTGATCACCGACCAGCGCCACGCACTATTGCGGAATGGTTGGATATACAACGTTACGACCGCCATTACACCATTAACGCCGGAAACTGTATGGTTTATCGGTCATTTCGACCGATCGGCTTGTGGGCGGCGTTCTATCCCTCCCGGTCTCGATACAGTATTTCATTTGCGGCAGGGTTCAACCCTTTGCGCGTTTGCGTTGACCCTTTTCTTCGACCATTTTTGAAAATTTACAGTACTGCTACATCTTAGCTCTACAATCATTAAAACTTCTTCATCTTTCACGATTGAGGCAGACAACAAATGGAAAACATTTTAGAATGCAAAATTCGATTCGAAAATAAAAGGTTACTGTATCTGACAGTCAGGGTATGATTTAATCCAGGTGTAAAGATGGATTTAACCGCAGTTAAATAGAAAACGAAAATTTACGTTTCCAAGCTAGTGAGTGACAAATACAACGAATCGAATTTTCATGTATCACACAGTTCCCTACATGTTAACTTGCAAAATGATCTTCAAAGGCACGAAGTTTCTTCTTAACAAGACACGACAGGCAGTCTGTTAATTTTATCTACACTTTATAACTTCGTATCTAAATAAAATGGTGATCAGTCGTTGATGCTCCGCCTGAGAACATTCTAATTGGAACAATTTTTAATGAGAGACCCACTTGTTCCGTACGTAACGAACAACATTTCCTGCCCAATTGTTCTTTTTGAGTGCGGCTAGCTCAGTCAATGGCTCGTAAAAAGAGAATTCCCCGTGATAGCGATAAACCCTGTCGGTCCCACATAAGGACGATAATATCGCCATTACTTTCCATTCGCTCGAAAAGAGAATAAAAAATTGTAAGGCGAAGGCAACGCATCGAAAACGGTAGCAGAAAATATTTCCGCCGCGCAGCGCGTTGGTTCATTAGAGCTCTGGCAGCTGGGGGCCGGGCCCCGTTGTCTCGTTTTTCCATCTTTTCCCAAGTGATCCGAGCGCGCGTTACGATTTCCAACAAGTGTACATCGGCAGCCCGCAGCTCGTTACGCTTGTAATTTACATTTGCCAGTCGAGTGGTACAACATAGTTGAATCGGCCGGCGAATAGAATCAACACTCGCGGGAGACCATTCGTTCCCGTGGAACAAGTGATTTACGCAAGCGGCGGGCTGTGTCGGTGCGGGCATAGAAAGCGAGATCGACTTGAAAATCGGAGTGCCATTATGCAGATTGCAAGATGCACCGGTGTGTGAGGTGCCTGCGCAAAAGAAGAACGCGTTGCGGTCCGAACTAACCGGGGGATTTGCAATCGAGACAGATCGGAAATCACCGGGCAAGATAGGCATTAACCATCAAAGGCGCGAATACGGCTAATTGACGTAGCACGAGCCGAGGCGGTGCGACTAGCTCTTCGGGGTCGCATAGCTCCGAAATTTCCATCGAAACCGTTTATGAGGGCCGCGAGGGACGTTAGGCTGGGTATCCATTTGGGGAAACTAACGAGAGGTCCTCTATCGAAGACTGCAAGCTATCTACTTAAATCATGTCTCACCTGTACTCTCTATTCCTAAAAAGGTTACTTTTTCATCTTTTTTTGTAACATTATAAATTCAAATTGTTAAGCGAAATAATTTTTTGGGTTTGAAGGACTGAAGGGCCTGAAGACATTCGTACACTGATAAATATTCCGTTTTGTCGATCGTAACGAATTAATAGAAATTAGTTTATTTTGACTTTTTGTCAAAAGTATTATGATTTTTGGATCGAACCTGTGCGCCGATAACATAAACTAATTTCTATTAGACATTGAGTCGCAACTATTGTTACTTGATCTCACATGGAAAGAAAGTACAGTAATGCATCGATGTGTGCAAAAACTTTAGAATTATCGTGCTTGGTGTCAATTTAATAAAACAAAAAAACATGTAACGAAGATCCAATTGAAAATGATGAAATGAGAACAAATAGTTCACAAATACAATAATCCCTTGATTCTTGTCTAGGAGGCTGTTCACTGAGCAGACAAGAATCACAACCTGACTTTTTTCACCGAGGGAGACTACAATAGAGGATGACATATATATCCGAGCCGACAACAATAGTCGCCGCCTTGCGACTCGGCACAGCATTGACAGGCAGTGGAGGGAGTAGGCCTAGACAAGAATCAAGACCTCGAATTCCGGAAAGTATTCGGATCTTTACTGTATCGTGCACATCTCTTCAACATGTATCGAGGGATTACCGTAGATCTTTCTGTAATATCTTCCCCTCACAAGACTGAAGAATTGGAGAGTGGTATCAAGCGAAACTCTCAAATGGACACCTAGCCTAAGAGAGTCGCATCTCGCTCGAACGAAATGTTCGAGGAGTTAGCGGGGCAAGGGGGTAAGGATCGCAATTACGCAAATTGCGGCTCTGTTCTCGCCTGCTCGGGGGCTTACTGCCCGCGGAAGAGCATCAAGACGGGCAGCCCGGGTTGAAGGATGGTGTTACAAGGAATGCTCAACGTTTGCACGTACCGTTCACGTACGGAGGCGTTCGCTCGGTGGTTCTCGCTTCGAGTTCGATTGGTCGTCCAGGTACGACCGAGCAATTTGAATGAACGACACGAACAGCAAGTTTGTTGTCGGCTGATCCGAAAGGGCTACCGTTCGTACCTGGTCCCTGTACCCCCTCGCCGATCGTCGTGGTTCTCGTCCACAGTGGCACGAAACCTCACTCCGGAACGAGAGGAATCGCTTGAAGAGCGATGAAAAATGCTGTTTATATCGGGGAAACTGGTTGAACGGCGCTCACGGGCTCCTCTTGGCCAGCGAGCGAGCGGAGCGCGTGCCTGCTGCGGTCTTATTAGCGCTGATCAGCCTCGCGATAAATTTATGTGCCTGGCCGAGATATATATGCCGCGAGAGCACCACCGTCCAACGGGGAAAAAACGACGCCGTTACGCGGGATCCCCGTAGTTTCTGCCTCGATTCTGCCTCCGCGGGCATGTCCAGGACGTTTTTGCGTGAACGCCGGCGTACCGGCTGACAGTGCGCCTAACAGAGATCGACAGAAAATCTATCAGGCTTTCAGTGAAACCAGCGGATACACCGCGGCTGGAATTTCTAATGCTGGCGAGGCGCGCGCCCCAGCTATGCCCGGCACGACGATTGGCGAGAAATCGTTTTATGCTTCGCAACGTCGTTTTTTGCGATCAACGAATCTGTCCTGTCGCCGTCCGCTACTCTTCCTGTTCCTCTTGTTCTGTTCGCGCCGCCGTTACCCACGGGAACAGACAGGAACACCCTTTTTCGCGGCTGCCTCTAGGATCCATTCATTCATAGCTTAATCCTGGATTAGCGTTTATTCTATTATATTATATCAGTGTTACCAACCTCTGAGCTAGAATCCGAGGATGGTTTCTCAGTTTTTTCTCCATTTTATCCCCTACTTTAGACGCTCATATTATTTGATATAAACATAATGTCGTTAAATCATGAGGAGAGCGCCCTACAATCAACCTTCCTCTTTAGCATGAGCCCTCACACGGCTCGTATATTATTATATATGCTCGTACAAGGACAAACAATTGAACCCCATAAACACTGTTTTCACTCTTAAATCTAGTAATATTCTAGTTATATTCCGGGGGTACGGTACACCCTTAACGTATTCAGGATTCCTAAACGCATATAAAACCGTGTGTCCCGCAAACAACTTTCTCGATGGATTTTCGTGAGATTTTTTACATTTTTCCTTTTTCTCGATGAAATGAATAACAGTTAAACATCCCGGTAATCAGAATGCCTCCGCGACAACCTGGGACTCGGTTAATTGGTTGGCGCGAGATCCAACGATCTCCTAAACTTTTTAACTGTCCACATTACCCAGACAAGGAGCCAGTGGTCGTTAAAGATCAACACTCGTTCGTTCGCCAAATGAAATTGCGCAGAACAGTGGCCGGGGATAATTATGCCGACGCTTCCCGGCATCCTTGTTACGCGGCTGTTCCATTTTATGGGCCGTCCCGTCGTTGCAAAAGCGAAAGGGACTTTCCTGTGGGCGAAAAACAAAAATTCATAATCCCGATTGATATTAATGTTCAGCGGGACAGGTAGGGTCCGGTATCAGGGCGGTGGGCGCAGAAGCCCGGGTTCGTGGGGTTTCTACGCGACTGCAAGCGTGAAGCTGCTCACCAGGGGCGTATTAACGGCGGTGGCTATAACGCGGGCATTTATTTCTCTATCGGCGGCATCCGTTGGAAGGAGCGTCGGGACGGCCATGGCAGAAAACGATGGAAATTTATACGGAGCCGATAATTAGCGAGCCGAATCGACTGCTTCTCGGGAGGAGTAGCTCAGCGGCCGCGGTAATCGCCGTAATTTATGCCTGCTCCTCGGGATATAAGCTCGTTCAGATAGTCCAGGAGCGTAAAAAGCCGCACGGCGAAAATGTCGCCCAATTAACGGCGAATTGGAGCGAGAGGCCACGTGTGTACACGGATCGTTGCCTCTTTCGATGTGTGTTCGCCGTGTGCTCGCGCAAGTCTTTCTACAGGGTGATCCGACACAACATTCCTATAAGTATAGTAGACTAGTAGTTCTAGGAAAACACTATGATTCGCAAAGCAATGTCCGGACGATTTCAATCAGATTTTTTAAAAATTTACATCTTTTTCAATTAACTTCCAAAATTATTGCGGTAATCTTAATTTAGGATGTACGATGATACGGTATAAATTTTTTAAATTATTCACTAAAAAAAATTGATTGGTTCGATCAATTTAATGGAAAGCAATTTTGCAGTATATTAATTTCACAATTTGTCTCAGTAGCTTACAAGTAAGACATGAGCACAGTACGTGGTACTGTTTTTCTATAATTCTTAAAGTTATTTCATTAAGCAAATAAGCTGACATATTTCAAAAATTGTTTTAAATGTGTTCTTATCAACAGTATATAACCTTTTGTTTTTTAAAGGGGTCTAAACTAATACCAAAACGTCGAAATTAATATATTGCAAAATTCCTATCGATTAAGTTGATCGAACCAGTGCGCCAAGAACATCAACTTTCTTTAAACATACGATCGACAAAAAGAAAAGTTATTCACTAAAAACATGAAACACCATTACCGTTTGAGGGTAAGTCTCTAAGGGTTAATCTATTTCACGAAGTTTTATCAGCTGCACACCTGGAGCTTCAGGTATACTACAATGACATTATGAGACTGCAGATTTGATTCATTCATGATAGAAACGACTGGGCGTGGTTTAAATCAGGAACTTTCTGTCTAGCTGCTGTTCATTATAATCGATGCAAACAATCTTTAGTTTGCATAAAACTCCGCCATCTTAGTCTTCACCTCTAACAACCCGTTACTGGCATTATCAAATTACTGCAGATTTTTTTTTATCGAGAACAGTAGCGTTCTTACCGCAGTTTCGTCGACAGTAAATTATCGGACGTGATCCATCGTCGCTTGTAATTTCTTTTCCTTGACCGTTCAGCGGGCCTGAAGAAACGGCGAGCGACTCGCGTCTCGGCGTGTATCGGTTTCCCGGGGAAATGGGAAAATAAAATAGCAACCACCGTGTATATAAATACGCGAGGAACATTCTTGAACATTCTTACTCGCGCACGCAGGTGTACAGATATACGTACGCGACGGAAAGCGGACGCTTAACGAGTCGCTTGCAAAAGCTTGCCGCGCGCTACGCCATTATCGAGAGAAAGACAGAGAGAAAGAGAGAGAGAGAGCGGGGCAAGTGAACCGGGCTTAAATAGCAAGACTCCGTTCAACCGGACGCGACCAGGCCCGGCATTCCCTTTTGAACTTTGAGCCACTTTTACGATTTTATTATTGGCTCTTACGTTCGCGATATTTATGCGACGTCGCGCGATATTTTCCACGGCGCAACGCGTCGACTTTAATGGCGGCCGCTTTCGTCCGAGCGCACCATCGACAACCCTCTTAGGAGCGACGCATTGCGCGGGCCTGCACTAATAACGCTTCGACCGAGCGGAACTTAATTAGGAGGCTACAGACAACGACAGAGAACGGCCCAGCAGCTATTACAACCGTGTCGTTCACCGGTCGGGTATACTCGACGTTTCCAATTCCACGGGATCCCGTGCAGTCCACCAATAATTTAAATGTTTGCTTACTTCGCTGCGCCATTGATTAAGCCACAGATCAACGGACGAAATGGAATATCATTGATGCTTGGATCCTTTAATGCTACTTGGTTTACCATCGAACTTACACGGAGAGAAGTCACAGTGGTGTGGGGTCGTAGGGGTAATTATTTACATTAGGGGTTTGCTCAAAGATTTTGATGGCCTTGTAATATGTTGTCAAGGTCATCATTCTGAACAACTTTTCCCTATACATGTTACCGCCGCTCGGTTTTAGTTTTCGTGATATTCGCAAAAAACTATTGCTAATACTGTATTGAATTTTCTCTCTTCGTCATCAAAATCGGTAAGGAAGCCCCTAATGTATATAATTACCTAGAGCTAATAGATTATGAGGAATTCTATGATAAAAATCGTTAAAAGTACCTGAATAAATTCATTCTTCTTAGTTTTATAGGTGTAGCGTTGGCATGTTTTCTGCTTAAAATGGCAGCTACTAATTTTTGTCACAAACGCATAAAACCCCGTCCACTAATCATTCTATTTGCTATTTGTTGAACGTCCCACTCGGTACGCGGCTAGGATTCTGAAAATACTTTATTAGATGCTGCGATTGAATTTTTATAGTTCTGATGATAGTTATTCAAGCTAAAAAAGATGCAAATGATGCAGGTGAATTTGACCGGTCGTTAGTCAGTTTCGGTCTTAAAGCTTTGAATGGTACAGTAAATAGGGATTGATGAAGATACGAACTCCTGTCAAAGAGGCATCCATTAATCGAATGGCAGGCCATACGAAGAGCCCGATAATCTTTCACGTCTATCGGATGTTAATGACCCTAATAAATGTAACCGGGGCAGGCAGAGGAGCATTGACATTGAGCTGTATCGATATATCTACGCATCCCTGTTGGTCACTCCGGTTAATATTTATTTATGCATCTGAACCGGCCAGCTTCAAACTCGTTTGGCGACGTGTAGGTCCTTCTCCTCGTCTTGAACCTGAAAGGTTCAACCTCCTGGAGGCACCTGTGGATCTTACACGTCAAGCACATTTCATAATTCTCATTAATAATTCATGTTTTAATGAGAATTGTCCGGAGTACACTTCGAACAACTGTAGAACCCAACGAGTACTAGCCAATGTTGAAGTCATTTTAAAGGTTTCATCGATTATCAATGATTTTAAATAACAGTTTTCTTACCGTTCAAATACAATTGTCATTAAACATATTACAAGCTGATGGATCCCTATAAAAAGAAATTTGAAGTTCAATTGGAGTGTGTTTTTTCTTGTGTAACTTGCAAAACTGATCTATAAATAATTTTGATTCGCTCTTTTAGGATTTACATTACTGAAAACATCTTGAAATCCAATTAGTGTAGATCGTTGATATACGAGAGATAAAAGCGTTCAGCTGTTTAACATAGAATACCTAACATACTATCTCATGATACGAGGTTCATCCATCATTTTATACGTACAACATATCTTGACGAATCTAAAAATTGCGTTTAGCGTTAATGATTCAACCAAACGGTTCAAATTATCGGCGAACAGATTCGCATAAACCCGCGTTTAACCTTCTTAATAGCGGTTCAAACAGTTTTAGCTCGGGGTCGTAGTAAAAGTTCTTCTCGAAGCTTTGCTATCGATTATTACCAACCGCTTCATCGTGCACCATGACGTAACCGTTCAAACGCTTTCTTTATGGAGATCGTATCACCTCTGCGTTGCCTATGGTTTTCACGAGCAACGTCCATATATGCAAAGATCGAATACGTACTATTTGTTCTGTTCTGCACACGTGTGCGTCCGATTCTCTTTCTCGACGGTGAGGCTCGAAACAGCTGCAGAAGGGACCGTTAGAAGTCGATAACGATATTCAAGCAGTTTAAAGGAGGCCTTGCCTTCGTTGCGTGCCGATCGTGTCCATTTTACTAGGCGCGAACGACAGCCTTTTCTCCCCGATCGGCCATCGCGCGGACAACGCCTCGCATGTTCCCGACAGCGACGGTCAACGAGTACTAAATTACGCGATTTTCGAATAAACTACGGACTTGCCTTCAACTCGCCATGGCCTCAAACAAGGTTATTTGCCATCGCCACTCCTACTTGATGGCTAATTTTAAACATGTCAATTTTTAAAGATACATTCCCTGTGTAACATTTGGAAATTAATTAGAGAACGACGAGCCCAATAGTTGGCCGAGCCTGGTATAATTTTATCAGAGATTGTAGGAGTTTTTTTTATTTTTTATTATTAATTTTATTTATAGTATATATACATTTACTTACACCACATATACAAAATACAATAAATTTTATTATTAACTTAAGGGTAACGTCTTCGCTTTCTTTAGTACCTCACGAAAATTTGTGGATCCATGAGTACCAACTTGCAAGTTAGTGCGGCCAGAAATTTTCAGAAAATACCCTTTAGCTATCTTCATCTTGACACAGGAGGATACTCTGCGCTTCACGAACGATCTAGATTTAGTTTGACTGTTGATAAAGTTCTTTTGATCTATTCTGCAATGCAATCAAAGAGCACTTAGTTGCATCCTGACTGTTATTCGACTCTCCAGAAAGAGTGCATTTCGCTAGTCACTCGAACAAAAAGCGACCGGGATCGCGTCGAAAGCAATTAAGTGGTTTTGCTCAAACTAGTTCCGAAGCAATCAAGATTGATCCGTTGATATTGTAAAGAGTTTCGACTCCTGCTAATCACTATAGTCGCCGGTGAGCTTTAAGCTGATCCGGGATACGGTTTCTCAATTAAAATGATCCGCGTCCTTTCGATCTATCCGCCAGCAAGATTGCAAAAGGACGTGGCGGGGAACGGACATTGCAACGCATACAATAGCAACGCTTTACGATTCGATCTATTGCCTGGCATCGTTCGAAACGCGAAAACGTGGAAGTTGTTCTTGCCACCATTCCGCATGGCTGCCCATAGCTATGCCACCACTACTATTATTCGAGTGGACAATTTTATTTTCGGCGACAATAGATGCGAGATGATTTAAGTCGGTGCGTATCGATCGTCGAGATCAATGAGCGGTGTCAAATATTTTCCTAGTGAATGGCGCACTTGGAAATTCCAAGGGAACGTGAACAAATGTGGTGGACTTTGAAAGTTGTTCGTTTATAAAAATTGGTAGCCACACTTGCGTTAACTAGTACGCTTTCTTCAATATTTTTGAAGATAATAACTTTTCTTTTTGTCGTTTGTATGTTTAAACAAAGATGATGTTCTTTGCGCACTGGTTCGATCAATTCAATTGAAAGCAACTTTGCAATATATTAATTTCGACGCTTCGGTCTTGGCTTAGACCCTTTTCAAGAAAATAGTAATTGCGTCTGTGAATTATTAAAAAACAAACGTGATATTCTGTTGATGATGATTTTTGAAGATACATTTGATGAGGATTTTTCAAATACAGGGTGTATCAAAATTCATTCAACATCCGGATCCTGAGATTATTTGAAGCGATATTTTGCTTTGCAAAAATGGCGTCCACAGTTTTGTTAAGGAGTTATTAACGAAAAGCACGGACCAATCAGAGCGACAGGTGACGCTTTGCGTGGCTTCGCCGTTGGCCGAGCTAAAATCAATCCGCTGTAGCCGAGCTCTGATTGGTCCGTGTTTTTCGTTAATAACTCCTAAACAAAGCTGCGGATGCCATTTTTGCAAACGAAAATGTCGCTTTAATGGATCTCAAGTACCCCCTATTTACGGATGTTGAAGGAATTTTGAGACATCCTGTATAATGTAATTTGTTACAGAATTTATTAAAATTTAAAAGACACACTCAATGGAGAAATCACCAGCATCCTTTCATCATTCTAAGGAGCCACAAAACTACCAGTTTGCCCACAGATTCAAGCTGCGCCGAGGTCTCTTAATTAACGTCACCGGAACGATCGAATAAATCATCTCCGGGTAGATCTGGTTACCGTTTAAGCTAGCTCGAACAGGGTCGCGACAAAGGTCGCTGGGTCCATGAATCACGGCTATTTCGACAGTCGAAATAATCCAGACCACGCGAAAATACTATACTGTCGTGGTTCGGTCGTCGCAGTTCCGCTTCCGCGACCGGTTAGCCTAATCTCCGGCGTCGCTCGTTTCACGTATGTTCGCGACGGTTGCGGCGACGTCGGCGTCATATCATTCGCGTTCTATAATTACAGAGCCGGCTCTCGATCGCTCGCCTCCGAAACCGCGGAACGAGACGGATCTCGAATCAAAAGCAACATTTCAAAGCTCATTTAGGCGCCAACTTAGTGACGGAAATAGTTTTTGTTTTAACTGTTCGAAAGTAGTGCCGGTGGATCGTTGAAATTCTTCCGATTAAAACGAATTCAAACACAATGTACGTCTGACTATTTTGAGACTTAATGTAAATAACATAATGTAGGATTACTATACGAAATCTACAGAAGTGGACCGATTTACGTTATGTGTAGACTCGTTTTAATCGGAAAAACCTCAACAATCCACTAAAACCACTGGTTTGGTTTTTGTTGCACTTATATTTTTGCATCCTGATTCGAACATTTTTACCACGCTTATAGTAGCTTGCCGAGTTGTCGTTATTGTTGTATGCGTCAAATCTTGAAATCGAATTTTAAACTACTTCCCGATGTCAAAATATCTCAGAACTGGATGACAATACGTCTTACTCGAATGTTCTAGATTCTCTTCACAACGTACCAGTTTTGACATTAAAGATGACCTCAATACAAATCTAGGAGAAGACAACATTAGAAACGTCCTCTTTTTCAAATTCATTGATTTGTATAAACTATTATAAATTCACCTATGTATAATACACTTCTGATGGTATATTATGTGGTCACTAATGATCTAGCTGTTAATGTGACCACTAATAATAATGCAATGTTCAAAAAAAATTTTTTTTTTAAAGTCTGTGCGTTTAGGATTTAAACAATATTTTTAAATATTGCCCTTCGCCCCTCGTCACTCCGCGCGCTCCCTACTCCACCACGCGTCCCCACTCCGACTCCGACACCGCTCCACTGGCCGACTTCGCACCGAAGGAGCTCAGTTTACTTACTGGGTTGGTTTGGATTAGGTCGGGCGGGGGAAGGGGGCGACTCCGGTTTACTAAGCTCGGTAGTAAAGACGAGAAAGTAGAAAATAAACGAATACATAAAAAAACTTTTTAGAAACCACGCTTATAATAGAACGCACTAAAAAGGAGAAAATGACTATACATAAAAGCGTTGAACGTCCACGGAGATTAGGTTAATATAGTTCAGTGCTCCGCGCATTTATTTATAGTCACTAATATCTAAAAATATTATTTTCTCCTTTTTAGTGCATTCTAATATAAGTGCGGTTTTTAAAAAGTTTTTTTTATTTGAAATGGAAACAATGCATACCCATCCGTACAGCCACGTGTATAATAATATAATTGATTTACCGAAATGTACATTTTCTTCCGACATCGCATGGAAGCACAAAGGAACGTAGAGTGTCCCATTTTTTTTTGCCGCCGACTGTAGTTACCCTAATCATCGCGCGAACGCGTCGAAACTGCGACTCCGCGCGACTCCCGGGCGAACCACGCGCGAAATCAAATCGAGCGTCGCGCGGTCGTGTCTCGGTGCTCGGAAGAGTTCGTAAAGTTTCGTATGAGCGGCACATCGTGCCTGTTTGACCTGTAGCCGACGACGCGGCAGTCAGCGCGACAGAATCGCTTTGTTTACACCGCCGCGACAACTGCTCATAAATCGATACGCGTCGCCACCGCTGCGCTGCCGGTGAACGCTCGTGTCGCAGCGTCCGGATCGGATCAAGCGATCCAGCGATCTCTCGCGTCCTCGTGGATCACCGTACCATTTTTACCATGTCCAGCATCATCCTCTACCGCTGCCACGCGCGTTTCAGATCGGACACCGGACAGGAAACGTCGTTCATCGTACCCGCCTGAGTGCAGCCAGGTGCAATATTCAAGTCGAGCTGTTTTTGCTGGCTGTTTCTTGTACCGCTAGTTATGACCGATGGTACCGATCCGGCCGATGATAGGGATCATTTACATATCGGCACGCCCAGTGTGTAAAGGTGAATGACACAGATCCTGCTCTCGCCGGTGTTTACCATCAATGTCAAGGACTGTCGGTACAAAGTGATTTACTATTGGCAAAGGTCTGGCGAAGGACCAGTGCTGTTCCATTCTTCGCACGTAGATTTCGTTTTACCTTCCTAGAGGATGGCTGATTTGATCGCGTGTTTCAGCTAGATTCAAGAAGTTCGTAGGGGATATGAAACGAATTGAGTTCGTCACGAGTGCTGGGAACTTCGTGACCAATTAACGAATCAGGCCAGAAAACCTTAACCTAGACCTAGTCAGTTTCCAGAGTATATGAATCAGTGGTCAGATTCTTCGCGGCTATAGTTAATTTTGTGGATGACTCGGGATATTAATCCAGACCTAGACACAGTCTAGGACACGTGGATTAACTAGGGCTTCTAAGAGTGCTGTTAATCTTGTCTCCAGGGGATAACATAGAACTCTAATTCGGACATAGTTTATTCCTAACTACTCCACACGTGCTACTACCTTAGTGTCCAGCGGACGACTTAGAACATTAATCCGCCTCATATTCAATTCCTAAATTACGTGATTCGTTCATCAGGTTGTCCATAAGTTAATCTCGTGGCCAGCAGGAACCTTGACCTAGTCAGGTTTCAGACTATATGAACCGGTGCAGTCAACTTTGCGAATTGGGACCCTAAGCTAGCCACTTCGTAGGGTATACAAACTGCAGCGCAGTTAACTTTACGCCAATTGAATGACTTGGAGTCCTAATCTAGCCGTATCTTAGGAGTGTTAAATCGATTCTACGCGAGTGCATTTAGTTTGGTGGCCGGCGACTGACTGGACCGTGTGCGGTATGTTCCGAGGATTGAAAGAAACGTTGAACGCACTCGCGCGACGGCGGTTCCGCCACTCGGATGTGTTCGTACGGCTTCGTCTGCATAGAAGAGCGTTTGTAACCTGCGCTCGAGGCCGCGTTAGGTAGTGCACGGGCAAGAAGCAAAGTCGGCCGACGCTTTTGTTTACGTATCAGCCGGGAACAGGCCGATGATCGGTCAGGCGCCCTCGCGTGCATTGCTGTTATCCGCGCACCTTCGTAATCGCGATTCGTCGCTGTGCGTGACTCGTGTCCCGTCAGTAGGATTTCGCGCTTACGACCGCGACGTGCTGACCTGCCGAACGTAGCTCTCGATCATCCGACAGAGAACCGTGTCGATCACAACTTTGATTCACACTCCGTCACGTGTCCTCTAGTGATTTTTCGCGCGACCTCAAGCCCGAGTATACCCGGTTGGATAGTTAGTGGGTGCGCGTGTGACTTACCAGTCTGGGAACATGAGACGATCCATCGAAGCCGGCGACACGATCTAACGATCCGAGGGATTCAACAGGAGGATCGACCAGGTGAGCCTCGACCAGGTAAGCACGCCTCGGCCTCTCGCGTTTCCTGGAATTCCCGCGGCCGGCCGATTGTTTTGGAGCGTGAAAGGTACGCGGGACGGCCTTCGGCCGTTGCATATCTGTGTCAGCCCCCGGTACACCGGCGGAAATTGTTATTTGTGCGTTGCACCAGGAATGTTGAAGTTGGAACTTTCTTAGTGCACGCCTCCGATGCTTGGTCAATTGTTGAGTGACGCTTTTGACCTGGTATACAGTGTCTGTCCCCGTGCCGTTTACAATTTGCGCAAGGCTCTTTGTAGTTAATGGGCCAAACTATTAGCATTATCTTGTTCGGTTATATCGGCCGAGAATTCTTGCTGGAGATTGGCTTCCTGCTGACGCTTCTCGTTTCACAGGTACACAGCTTTTTGTTCGACTATTTATAGTACGAATAGTATTCTCGTGGAACTAGGATTATCTGTTCCACGTAATGTTTGTCATCAGTTGGAAAATGTTATTTGGATATTACCACTGCTTATATTTACCTGTTTTTTTTTCGGAACGTTCCGTTTATGATGGGTCATTATTTGATAAGAAGGTTCTTAATCACTGGGGTTTTATGTATTTATGACACAAATGGCGGGGCACGAAACAATGAAAACATCTGTATGATTTAATTCGTGAAGGAAATTGATGGAAGAAATACATTCTTGTTTCACTCTTGTTTCTTAAAATTAATGCAAACCACGAACAACTTTTAGGAACAACTTTGAACGAATAACTTAGTTAGTTTAGTACTAAGTACGTATAATCATTTTAGTTTATATTGTTACACGATATTCGCAATTCTACGACTCTCCATAGTAAATATTTATTCTACACATTATAAGCTTGATGGATGGTTGTACTCTGCGAATCAAACGTTGGTTTATCTTCTGTCGTAACTTCGTAAACTTCAATCTGATTCCGAGAATTTTCTCGTGGGAAAGTGTCTTTAGCCTGGGAAGTATGAAGGAAGGATGGAAGAGACAAATATTGAAGAAGAATAATGTTTCCTGACTCAAAATCAATTTCAGATCTTTCATTTTAACTTGGAGAGTACAGAGACAGTAATTTTCTCTTAGAAATGACAACTAGACTGTAGTTCTAAAACTGTGTTACTCAGTTCGAGTATGTATTTGGAAAATAAAAATTTGAAAACTTCGTCGATGCATTTATGACAGGAACAAGTAGGTGACTTTCAAAACCGCGAATTTAAGAACATTTTTATATTATCTTTTAACTAGTTAAACTTATTCGTAGCCATGTCATAAATTATTTTATGCCGACAATTTTTATTTTCCGCAATTTTCCTTACGTAGGAATAGTTACAACACGTTGAACTTTTCAAACGCGTTTGTTACAAACGTCACACGCGACGACTACGATTTCGTGCATCGCGTAAAGAAGATTAAAATAATTTTCTACATTGTTTGAAATCACAACACGTCTTCACTCATATTTTGCAAGATGCGTTTAACGAAACATTGCAACCACGAAGGCTACCGCTGAAATAAATGCAGATAGCGGACGAGTTAATTTTCGGTGCATTTTTATTCGCTGTCCCTTCTCTTGGCAAGACTCGGGCTCACATTCGCAGAGGATCTGTATGTTGTTATTTTATGTAACGTGTGTCGTAAGGTTATATGTATAGATAGAAGCAACTGGCGGCGGAAGTACAGGCTGCTGATAGCGGAACTCGAGGTGAATATGTAGTCGCCACAGTTCGCGTACATTCCGGTGGAAAAGTTATTTCGGTGTCGTGCCGCTTCAGAGCCTTTCGCATTTCGAAGTGACGATGTAGCTTTCGGCGCCGGAGATTAGAAATACATTTTACATTAGAACCGAACCAATCGGAGCCGTGTTTTCGATTATTGAACAGCAAACGAGAGGAGTCGAATTTCTGATTATCGAGTGGTCTGCGGAAGATACGGATTGTAGGTCTGAGTGACAATCTATTTCTTTTTTTTTTAGACGGAAATAGTCTGCCGCTGTAAAACAGATCAATCATTGTCGTCTGTAATATTCGTGTCAAGTTTCTAAAAACATTTCTGTGGTTTTAAAATTAATATACTTTTCCGTGTACATTTGTATTTATTAGGACGATAATAATTAGGAATGACTAGATCTTTACGCAAAATAAAAATTGTCCGTGTAAATTGTATAAAAGTGCGGTAGAACTTAATTGTTAGATTGATAAATGTTTAAAAACTCGATGCTAGTCGCTAGGGAAATAATGATTAGAGTCAAATGGTTTTAGGAATTCAAGAAAGTACGACAAAAACAGTCTATTTCTCAGGAGAAAGTTCTGCATGGATCAGACATGGTCGTGTGTGACTTGCAGTAGCTTCCGAAACGCTAATATACAATTATCAAACGACGCACTTTTTCGACCGACAGCTGTTTCGTTTTTGTAAGAACAAATGGAAGGTAGCCTCGGGTGAAAACCATTCTCAGAGCACCGCGGGTCTTTGGCGAGCAGTAGTTGATAATCACGACGAGGAAGGAGCGGAAATACGTCTTCCGGCGCATTAAACGTCGAACAGCTAATTCCGGGGAGCAATTACAAATATTCATAAAATCTCGGACGATTCCGCGAGATATTCGAACACGAGCACCGTGGTTAACGACCATCGGTCTCGCGATCGAAAGCGGAGCGGCTCGTGTTCGCGCCGGCATCGTTCCTGACAGTGTCAACGCCGAGCGGAACGATCGCAGTCGTCGCTCGTAAACGTTCCCGAGGATGATCCGGCAATGTTTCAGTTTCTCCCGGTCGATCCATAAACACGTAACTACGTATTCACCGCGGCGTCTGTTCGAACGAAACAGTTGATCGTTAGATTTTCTACGATCGACGTTATGGCTCGACACGATACGTGGAAGCATAGAAATCTAGCTGGGACCGTCTATTGCGCGAGACCAACGGTGTATCGGAGCGGAGTGAAGCAGATAAGATAGCGGGGCCGGTTATCGACTCGCTTACACTTAGTTCACCTGCGTCCTAAGTACTCTTATCTTGGCCTTTTATCGGTGACCTCTGATCCAAGCGGCCCCGGACTGATACAGCCGAGAGACACGAAACGTCTGGCCCGTATGCAACCAGACGATACCTCCGCTATAATGTCTACATCGGAATGGTGGGCCGATCTACCTATCGCACCCGGCTGAAAAGAAAACACTCCGAACGAAGGCACACACCTGTAGAATTAGCTGTGCTAATAAACTCGCCGCTTTTTTCACTGACATTTAACTTTCATTTGTAAAGGAAGTTTATGTGCCGAAGTGTTCGCCATTTGTAGTACCTTGTCTCGTCTAGTTGGTAGATCATCGATTTCCAATGTTAGGACCGGGTCCCATGGAAATCGCCGACACAAATTTCCCTGACACCAGATTTGACCGGCAACGCCTTTAACCGACAACGATTTTGACCGACAACTAATCTGAAATCGTTGTCGGCCAAAGTAGTTGTCGGTCAAATCTGGTCGGTGAAAGGTTGTAGGTCAAAACCGTGTCGGTGATTTCCATGGGATCCGTTAGGACCATGTCTGGAGAGTATTTCTTCCCAACCTAACGGATAGGGTCCCTCGTCCTTTGCGCAAAATGTGTCCAAGCATTGATCCAATCAATCGTATACATTAATTTTTGGTATTAGCAATATGCAGTAATTGTTCGGGCTCATAATTGATTAAATGCAGACTCATAGCAGACGTGTAAGCTGTTCCTATACGAATTCGTTGACCCACAACACACCCATCTGCGAAGGTCACTCAAGGTCATCCATAAACCCTCCAACACCAAGGTTCGTTAACCATCCTTAGAACTACTTCGCGTCCGGAGTGTTGAAAAGAACGACCTTGGCCATCGATAGAATAATTTATTCCATCCCTAGACGCTAGTTGCAGTTCGAAACGCTTCGCGCTGTCCCGCTCTTTTCCTCTCCTTTTCTCTCTCTCCACGTTCCACGAAGATGCGATCTTGTCCACCGACCACGCCTTCACGGCCTACAGAGAAGGAGAAAGATAGAAAGAGAAAGAGAGGACAGCATGCAACGTCGATCTCGTTTCGAGACCGGCGTGTGTCGTTCCTTCTTATTTCACTGTGGAACGGGGGAACGAACACGGGATAAAGAGGAGAAAAAAAATGGAAGAAAAGAGGATACGTATCGAGAGCGCAGGATATAACCGTCGAGGTCCGTCCGCGTGGCAGTCGATCCTGATGCCTATGGTGGTGGTGACGATGATGGTAGTATTGGTGGCAGTGCTCGATGGTAGTGGTTTGTTCATTGCGGAGGTCCCCGCTCGCTCCGGTCGGCCTGGGGAGAGATGGTCTCGACACTTTTGCAAAGTAAATCTCGTTTCGTCGCGAGCATCGTCCTTCTTCCACTCGGTGGAAGGACTTCCGTCACCGTTGACGTTCCTCGTCGTGCTTCGATGCCCCGCAAAAAATCGACTGCGCTCGGCTGGAACGTCATAACCGCGCTCGCTACGTGTTTCTTGTCCGGCCACGATGATTCCTCGTCCCCTCATCCACCGACACGTCACGCATGTTTCTTATAGCCGAGTAAATTCTCGGCTGCACCACCGATCGACCAATCTTTCTTTTTCCCTCCAACGACTTTTTACCGTTTCATTTTGCATCAGAGACATACCCTACACTTCTGATAACGTGGTGTCCTCATTGATGCCCACCTTTCACAGTTTTATCAGATGCGTCCATTACAAGATCCACGTGGCTTTGAGACGTCGAAAATTGTTCTTCTCTCTTCCGTTTCTTCCGATGGTCTGTTTTACCGTTTCATTTTACAACAAAGACCCTATATTGCTCTGATAAGGTGATGTCTTCTTTGATCCACCATTCGCATTTTTATCAGAAACCTATATTACGTATACGATGGTGCAAATGTCGTACCCAGAACAATAAGATCTGCGTGGCTTGAAGTGATCGAAAATTGTTTTTTACCACGTTTTTATTATTTCTCTTCCGTTTCTTCCGATGGTCTGTTTTACCGTTTCATTTTACAACAAAGACCTTATTCCTCTGATAAGGTGATGTCTTCTTTGATCCACTATTCGTATTTTTATCAGAAACCTATATTACGTATAGGATGATGCAAATGTCGTACCCAGAACAATTACAAGATCCACGTGGCTTGAAGTGATCGAAAATTGATGCGGCTCGGAACGTATTAAAATCATTACGGAGCAGAATCTATTTGACTCCTTTTTTGTCTCCCTTTCGTTCGCTGGGACGGTATTTTAAATTTTCTGTTACGTCCGAGACCTTGTGTTACCATGTTGATAAGGTGATATTTTGATTTCACCGCGGCGACAGGTGCACGCGCGAGCGCGCAACGGCGTGCCACGCGATTTCTTGTTAGCCAAGAGAGTGAGTGAGAGAGAGAGATTCGCAGGTCGGATTTTATGGTAACATTGATAATTTACGATCACGCTGGAAAAGCCGCGGGACCGTGAAATAATCGCCGGTTGCCGTGAAGCTTTTATCGGACGTCGCGTCGCTTATCCCGGCGCGTCATTACCTCGATAGGCGTGCGTGCATCGAGAAAGAAGGCTTATCGGTTCTTCCAGGAAATGCGCCGTGCACGTGATACCACGGGAAACGAATCACATATCTGATCGCAGCCTGGACTGGCGCTAAGATCATACTCTCTTTTTTTCTTTTCTTCTAGTTTCTTTTCTTTTGGTCGATCTTCCGATGATTTCTGCGGCATTAAGCATCGCGTGCGTATCGACACGGGAAAGCTCGATTGACAGGAATGAGTCGGTCGTGTTTACCTTCCACTCGTTAAACGGACCAATCGATCGCGACAATTTCTTCGAGAGCCCGATACACCAAGCTGATACACGATTTTTCGTACAGCCACGCCGTCGAGGATAATATGTAATCAGTCGCCAGGTCGATGTCGATGAAACGAACTGATACGGACAGAGTGGTTGTTCGAAGCTTGTAACGAGGAAAATGTGTTCTACCCGGTCGATCCAATCAGAGAAATTTTATTGGTTGTTCGATAACACGGATTAGGCTGTGTCTCGAGTTTTCTGCGTTTCTCGGAGGGTACTCCTTGCGATGATTACTCGGAATTTTCTGGTTTGCCGCGGCGCGGCAATATTACGGTCTCCAGCTTCTATCGGCGGGCCATTACTGCGTTATTTCATTAAGTCCAGTGCCGTAAGCGGTCGTTATGGTTTCGGACGGCTCAGGTTATTCTGCGGAGGCATTACTCGCTTGTGGAAATTTTGTGCAAAATTGCAAGTGACGATCTTTCGACTGCAAAAGAATAATTTGCTATCTTTCGTTCCATAGGTTGCAGAAAATCAGAGAGAACATGATCCTTTCCACCTATTTTTTTTTGTTTAAGGGCGGTGGGGGAATGATCTTACGCACACCGCCTCCTCCGATGTTGGTTGGAGAGAATAGTGTGGGTCTCGGCTCCTTCTCGGATGTAATTGGGGGGTTTATCATTACCTTTTTTTTAAGTGCGGTGGGGGAATCCTACTGCGGACACCCTCCCCTATGGTGACGATTGAGGAGGGTAGTGACGGACTCGGCTCCCCCCTCAAATGAAATTGGAGTGATTATCATTGGCACAGGCCCAGTCTACCGTCATACCGACTAAACCCCCACCGCCCAGGGCCTTTGAGGGACCTTTTCCTCAGTCTAGTAACATGCTACCCCCACCACCGGATCGCTTTTCGCATTACTTGGTGGTGGGGGTTTTACTTGTACTTCGCCACACATGTTCTTGGCTTTTCGGCGATTATCATTACCTAAAGTAGTCTAACGCCTATACTCACTAAACCCCCACCGCCCAGGACCTTTGGGACCTTTCCCACGTCCTTTATAACGGGACTAATCACCCCGCTGGCCCGCTTTCCGCATTCAGCGGGGTGTCTTTCCTGGCCCTGTCCACGCCTGTTCTTGGCTCACTATGATCCTGTCCACCTAATTTCCCCGAAGTGACTGGCTCCCGGTACCGCAGCCATCTCGCCCGACATAATTACACATTTGCTGGGTGCAGAGCTTGCGTACCGCCGATAAATCTGCTCGATAAACGAAGGAAAGGTCCCAGGCGAGGTGCACACAAATTAAAAGATTCAATGATCGATCCGGCGGCTGGCCATTCCGTTGGCGCTTAATAGAAATGCTTAACATTCTTCCAGGGGAGCATTAAGATATCCGCGTAATCGGGCCTCTTATTATCCGTCATACGATGGCGCCTAATATCACGGTACGTCTGGGGCGGAGGGAAAGAGAGAGATACGTTCTCTCTTCTTTTTCTCTTCGGCATGTCGAACACTTTTCGTACATCGTGCTACCCATAGCCGACGCTGATGCTGGTAGTCACCGAGGCTCTTTCGGTGCTGATACAAAAGGGGACGAAGCTGGATGTTGTATATGTATGGCGGTCGGCAAACAAGAGGGGCAGGTGGAAGGTTGTGCAACCTGTTGCTTCGATGCCGGGACTCGAGGTAGGATGAGAGTTCGGGTTTGGCTGCGGGTGTGCATGAGACAGCACACACCGCAGAAACATTCTGCCCTTGGGTATAGCAATCACAATGAGGCGAGTCTCCTTCTACGTGCTCTTTCTCCCGGTGATGTACGCTCTCGTTGCTCCTTCGTGCTCTTCCCTTCTTCTTCGTCGTTGTCGTCGTCGTCGTTCTCTTCTTCGTCGTTCCCTTCTTCTTCTTGTTCTTCCTCTGTACCCGATGCGGTTCTTCCCCCAACAGCCTCTCCGCCTTCCTCTTCTTGGACGTCGCGCCCCCGGGACGCGATCCCGATCTGACGCGATTTGCATAATTCCAGTATCCCCGCCCAGTCGTTCAGCTGCTCAATTATTAGCTGGAATTTAAGACGTGTTTAAGAAAATAGCTCGACCCTGCTGCTTTTCTGCTGATCTGATCCGCGACGTACCACTCGCCAACGCAGAGGATTTCGGGGTTTACGGAAACTGAATATGGCGACAGTTCAGTTGAGGGAGTTTTCCATCACGTGGTGGGAAACAGTGATCCAAAAATTTGGGGTTGTTTCACCCCGTTTCCCTCGAACTTGGCTCGAATTTTTCTGGTAAAAGAAACAGTTTGCAC
Organism: Lasioglossum zephyrum; assembly: GCA_028455615.1. Lineage (NCBI taxonomy): Eukaryota > Metazoa > Arthropoda > Insecta > Hymenoptera > Halictidae > Lasioglossum > Lasioglossum zephyrum. Next base: position 11,537,826 of record CM052330.1, on the reverse strand, counting down.
TTGTTTATCTGCATAAACGTTCCCCCGAATTTCATTATCTTCCAAGGAACGCAGTTTATGTACAGTTATACATTACGCGAATCCTGGTC
>CM052330.1:11465335-11537637 GCA_028455615.1 Lasioglossum zephyrum | reverse complement strand
TAAAGAAATATGTAGGAAAAAGAAGATTGTTAAGAATCCCTTACGGTAATTATTTACATTAGGGGCTTCCTCACCGATTTTGATGACCTTGAAATATGTTGTCAGGGTCATCATGCTGAACAACTTTTCCCTATACATGTTACCGCCGCTCGGTTTTAGTTTTCGAGATATTCGCAAAAAACTATTGCTAATACTGTATTTAATTTTCTCTCTTGGATTTTCGTGTATCAGCATAGACGATTGCTTAACGGCGTTTCTAACCAAACACTATTTGTATGATTTTTCCATTACTAATTCAAATTCCGGATGACAGCTGCAATGCAAAAATTATGCGATCAGAATGAGTTGTGATTAAGTCGTGGAGGGGGCGGAGGATACGAAAATCCAGAAGTAGTCTTTCAAAATTAAAAACTCACCCTATGTATGTATGACCAGAGTGAGACTCTGTTATCTCTCTCATCTCCACAACGTGTTTAGAAGCAAAATGTAAAGAAACGCAGCGCCGGAACGGGCTTACGTTGCCACGGAGCGTGCAGGAATATGAAAAATTCAATACAGTATTAGCAATAGTTTTTTGCGAATATCTCGAAAACTAAAACCGAGCGGCGGTAATATGTATGGGAAAAAGTTGTTCAGAATGATGATCTTGACAACATATTTCAAGGTCATCAAAATCGGTGAGGAAGCCCCTGCTGTAAATAATTACCGTCTGAAGTCCCATTTGTTTGGAATCGGCGGGGATATCGGCGGACACTTAAGTGTGAACTACTGTACATACTTGCCAGCAAAGATCGAAGCAGTGAATAGAATACACTCATTGACGAAGTATAAATACTTCGGCTTTCATCGGCGGTGTACATCCAAAGTGAAGAAGTGTAAATTCGCCTTTATCACGCTGTCGGCCATTTTCGTGTTGACTCAAGTCAAGCGACAGTGATAAAATCGAGATGCAAACATCCGGCGTGATCCAGCGATCGCTCGTCAATAGAACCTGGTTGCAAGTGCCATACATATAAACGAGCCGCGCCGCGATTCTTAGGCCCCGGACCGGTGCCATTTATGATGGAATTTTAATTGGCTCTCTCTTGGCCGGATTCATTACCAGCAGCACTAGCGACAGACAATGTTCTACGTATGTTTCTGTGCTCGGTTCGTGCGCTAATTGGAGGCGGACGAATTCGGAACAATGGGGAATTCTGATGGCACTGGTGCGAAGAGACAGGCTGTCGGACATAGGAATGAAGGAATTGGTGGTGAATAGATAATTGAGCGAGAGGCTGGTGATTACTAATCACTGACTAGAGTATACTGCGGGTGGTATGCATTTAATTATTATTTTATTATTATTATGGAGATCCCACAATGAATTCGAAAAGCTCTAAGTTCCAAAAACAAACGTCAACAGAGAAAGAACAATTTTTCATTTAATGAATCACCTGAAGAATCGTCTAACAATTACCTGAACAAGATCCTAAAACGCAGGCTTATGTTGAGGATAATTTTATAAATAAAAATCAAGATGACACATAAAGACCAGGAATGAACAAATGGTTAAACACCAGTACACCATAGAGTCTGACACATAAAAAATTGGAATGAACAAATGGAATGGAATGAACAAGTACACTCATATAAAAACTATGTAAAAAGAAAATTGATATTAAAAAATTGCATCATTTTCATAATACTGATGTCGTTCAATTGTAAGTGGAAAAATTGACTAACGCAACGCGTTGATGCATCAAATCCGATTTTCGAACAAAGGGCTTTGTCTGTAGCTTGCATAAATTTCCCTCTTAACGGCAGCGTCTAAGACAACCGGGATGCAGGGAACATATGGTGGTTTTTTGATTGCCTCGCGCCGCTACAATTTCTTAGTTCACTCCCTCTCGCTAATGGATACAAAAGGATAATGCCGGGGTAGCGCTGCTTCTGTGGATTATCGCATAACAGAAGCAAGAAAGGGACGGGTGACCATTAATGGCACTGTACCTTCGATAGGTTGCTTTTGTTTTATCGATACAATTGCGCGGCCGAGGGAACGCGAAACGACTCGGAGGCCTGTAATGGATACTCCCCGAGTGTACGTGCTGATCATTGATGGGGATGATAAAGTCGGTACTGATTCTGGAATGAGCGTAGGCGATGTTTGAAGTTACGTTCCGATGCTAACCGCAATATCCCATTCGAATAGTCGCGGCGAGACTTGTTTTCATGTTTAAGCTGGTGAAGATATTTGCGTTCTGTTTTTCCAGTCGTTCAAATGAATCGGTTTTAGCAGTGGGTACAATTGGAGGCGTTCAAAGACCAGTACATATTACTTGGATGAAGTAATAGCTTTTGGTTTTGTTGAAAATATAATTAATATTCGTCTATATTATAAATGAAATTATATGGGTTCTCTACTCCAAATTCATCTATGAAATATATTTAAAATTAATTACACTTGAAAGCACCTTCCTAGAGTTCAGAAGAAGTCACACCATGGACGTGAACGATGTACTCTCACTTTAAAAATTTATTAATCAGAAAATGATTAGAATGAATTATCTCATATACATTGGTGAATGTTCTGGATATCATAAAATGTAATGTTAATTATCTTGGGTACTTTGGGAGTATCCCGTCGACTTCCCAATGCTCGCAAAAATGCGCAAATCTATCCTAACTCGCGTATAGAGGGGAACCAAATGAGGTGTTAGGTTAGGTTATTATTATAGCTACCTTTTGTCGATAATTTTGGCGAAAATGGTCGACGGGATAATCCCAAAGTACATTATCTTGATATATAATGAGTATTTTCAAAAACGTTTGAACATGGGTCAGTTTATTTTTGCTCTAGATTCACCAGAGAAAACGTTTCATTAAAATCACCGACCCCACCACTGTGACCTCTCCTTGTCAGTGCAACCTAGCGAAGCAAGTTTCGCCAGGCTGACCTTGCTCGGCCGCAATACGAGTTAATCAGTGAAAAATCAGCCACGGGTCTAACCGTGTTCGCAACGCATCCGTGCGATCGCCATTACCGTGGATATCTGAATATAGATACTTGTTGCGCGTGTAAAGGCGGGTACAGAGCTGCTCGTGTGGCAGTATATGGTTTTGGTACACGGGGGCATAAGTGGCGGCGCATGCCTCGAGCAACGTCGGCGGTTTTTCTGGTTCGAAAGGGCCGAAAGAAGCTCGCCGCAATTAACGGCTCCGTAAATTTACATACGTCGGCGATCGGCAGGGATAAATGGGCAGAAGTCGCGTCCACCGTGAACGAGCCGAGCCCCGCAAGATAAGCAATCGCGTAAATCTCCGCCGGGCAAAAAGCCGGATCTTCGTTTGCCGAAGTGATTTCGTAATTTCATTCAGAAATTGATTTCGCGATCTATCTTCGCCCGCCGCGAATTATCGCGGACCGGATGCCGACAGAAATGATCTCCGGCGGAGCAACGTCGGGGGCCTTTGACTTCTTCTTTCGTCGTCGTATTCTTCTTCTTCTCTCCTCTTCGGGTTCCTCCTTCTCCCCATCTTCTTCATTTCTTCAGAACCGCTCTTCATTTTCTTGTTGGGAGCACAAGGTTGCGTTTTCGGAAACGAGTACCCCAGTAAGAAATCTCGTTATTTATTGCAACAGCATCTCCGAACCCCTGCGAAAAGGTGTTTTAAATCTGATATTGATCGTGGTATGCTCTTTTTGCAACACGTCGGGCCGTACTTCTTTCCCGGTCATATTTTAAATCGGCCGAGGAACATTTCGGCTCTGGACGTAAGTGGTTATTAACTTCCGACGAGGGCAACGGTGGTAGTTTAACATCTCTATACTGTCGAATCATTAATATTGACTTATGGTCGTCGATAAGGCAGAGAGAAAGTTGTACGCTGACTTTTTTAATAAAATTTACATATGCGGATATTCGCTCTTGATTCGACATTATTAGATATTCCGGGTTAAATGGACGAGGGTGAACGGTAAATTTGTCATCCCTGTATCGCGATATCTTCGGTACGTGTATTTGTGATATTAGTTTCTTAATTAAGTCTCATGGTTGATAAATGCTGTCTGCTTCGTAGTTTTTCTGAAATAAGATTCCGCGTAGAGTCTTCGAAATTTATTATCTTGAAACGATATAGTCGAAAGCAACTTTTAAATTACTAAACATTTTATTTAACCACTATACTATATGATCTTCGTGTAGACAGAAACAACGTTTACTTAAAGTCACTTAATACACATGCCACTTATTTTATTACTGGCAAAAGTACATTAATATTCTCAACTACCCACTAACAATGCCGAGAATAATATTCAATCAGCATCCAACAATAACCCTGATAAACCGAAGCACGTTCAACAAGGACAGCAGGTCGCAAATCTGAAAAGCAGCCACTCATTAAATTTGCACCTGTCGCGGCGCTCGAGCATCGAGTAATCAGATTAAATCAGCGCGAAACGCGAGGGCACAAATCATTTCTGTCCCTGTGCAGCGGAGTATCATGAATCGCGTGGTCGCTGACTAGAGTCCTGGTAAACACCATAAATCGGGGTCCCCGCCGAAAGCCAGTTTCATTGATCCCCGGTTTCATTAACAAACTCTTGAAATAAATTCCTGCCGCGGTAATTAAAGTCCCAGCCGGCGAGGGTCTTTCTTGCGGACGCGACCGAAAGAGCAGATCAATCACGGGCCGCACGAATTGATTTCTTTTTTCTCGGTGGAGGAGAGATCCAGAAGAGAGGAGAGAGAAAGAGCGGATGCAAACGAGGATTCGTCTCGCCTCGGCAGCAACAGCAAGCAGCAGCAATTGGATTCACCGATTCCTTTTCGCTAATGAAGGAATCGTCGGTTCGACTTTGTAATTAACCCACCTCGGGCACGACGACCACGTCAATGAAACTCTCGTTACAGATATACAGACGAGGCTGACTGCCTTCGTCTGGCTGTTTGCTCCTGATCTCTCTCTTTCTCTCTTTCTTTCCTTTTCATTCTCGTGCCGCCGTTTCCTTCTTCGCCCCGTGTCCCTCCACGATGTTCGCGGCCGCTCTCGAGATCGTGGCTCTCGGCACGGCCACGTCGCAGAAAGTAATTACAATAATGAATGTTTATTTTCGCAATCAGCTGAACCGCGGTAGGTAGACTTATACCATTCCGTAAGGTAACTTCTCTTGACTCTCTTTCTCAACCCCCGCGGCAAGGTGGTCCCTTACTCTTCGTCCCAGAGGCATCGACGTGACTCGGCCTGATCGCCGTACACACGATTCCTTCGGCCCGTTGCACTCTGGACGCTGCCGATTCCATTTTTGCGAGGCCGATTCGGTGACGGTTTCCCGTTGCAATACCACGGAGAGGGAACCGCGACGCAAGGGGAGTAACTGGTTGCCGCTATGGGGGGTAGAGAAATATGGCAGAAGTCTAATTTAACTCTTGCAGCAATGCATACAATTATCCACAAGTTTTTACAGCGTTCAAGGAGATTGTATTGGATATTGTTTTATTATAGTCAACACCATTTTCTGCAATTAACTCTTTATTTTTAAAATAATGTTACACGGTCTGTGCGTTACACAAAAGCAAAATGATACCAAGCTATTATTTGGGATCACTGCAAGTGGAAATAGCGGACAATAGTCAGACATTTCCCTAGCTATGATATGAGACAAGTATTCCTGTTGAAATCTACAGCCACCACCATTTTCTGCAATTGACTCCATATTTTTAAAAAATGTTACATGGTCTGTGCGTTACAGAAAAGCAAAATGATACCCAGCCATTATTTGGGATCACTATAAGTGGAAATAGCGGACAATGGCCAGACATTTCCCTAGCTATGTAAAAATGTTACAAATTGATTGAAACTTTTGATGGCCTGTGCATCATGCAAAAACAAATTAATAGCGAGTCATCATTAAGGATCACTACAAGTAGAAATAGCGGACAATAGTCAGACATTTCAGAAACGATATAAAACATGTTACCATGTTGAATATTTGGAAGGCTAATGTCATTCTTGATATTGTACTGTTGTACTGAAAATATTTTAGTTTATCGAAATAATCCTGCAAGAATATAAACGTAGCTCCGATGCCTTTTAACTGATGCACACAATATTCATCTACAACGATGAGTGTCCCATTATAAACAATTACCAGACCGATTCCCCCATCTGAAAAACCACGTAGCATGAAACGATCGGCATCGAGAGAGCCTCGAATTAGTCGGACATTCACAGGGTAGAGAAGAAGAAGAAGAAGAAGAAGAAGTCTGTAAGAAGTTCTCCGGCTTGAGGGGGCCGAGTAACGTTTCATGATCCATGCGGGCGCGTCGCTGTATCGGGGCGCATTCTTTTCCGCGGGTATAATCAAGATCGACAGTCCGTGCAATTAAAAACAGAGCCATCGACGGCTCGGTGAACCGTACCCTTAAATCCTCTCTGTCTCGTTCAGGCGACACGACGAAAAGGGAGGCAGCAGCCAGCAGCCATCTCTCGAGTCGTCCGGTGGAGTCGTCGTGGCACTCCGTAGAGGAGAGAACGAAAAAGAGCGGGGCCCGTCCGGATCGCACGGATAAACCGTCTGGCGTGCACAGTGCCGTGAATTAATTATCACCCGTGGGCCCCGTGTTCGTACTTTTAATCGGCCTGCCGGAGCCCCGACCTCGGCCCACCTCGTGCCTCGTTTCCACCTATAAAATGTTCGTCGTGCGGCAGTATTTCACGCCTGCCCACGCGCGCCCTTACGCCAGAGGGAGAAGGTGGACAGCCAAGAGGAGAGGAAGAGCAGACGAAGAAGAAGCAGAAGAGTCCTCAAGAAAGAGAGGATCGACCATAGGAACTCTTGCTACGAGTTTCTCTTCTCTCGTTTACCCTCTCCTACACCTTCTTCTTCTTCTTCTCGTCTCGAAACCCGCGCACGTCCATTCCCTTCGTCCCTGTTTGCTTACCGCAGGTGCAGCCGAGTCACCTTTGCGCTGAATGTTTGCAATATTGTACGGTTATGCGTGGCCGTAATGCGCCGGGACGCGCGGACCGTGTTTCAGGCTCGTGTCGCGTTTATGCGAGCCGTGGACCACGTCTCGCTTCTTGTCGATCCACGCGATCGAGAACGCTCCGGGGGAAATAGGCTGCTTCGTGCGAAACCCTGCTATACCTCGGTTCCCGGAAAATGGCACCGCAGCTATTTTATCGCGCTTTCTTTCGCGATTTATCGCGGGGGCGCCGGCTGCCGTTTGTCAATGCTTCCGGGAAGATTTTTAACCCTGAAGCGGTACACTGTATAGTCGAAGGAGCACGCAACTCCATAAAAATATAGAGATTGAATGGTTTCGAGAGATAATTAGTCTTTTGATAAATGAACACGTCAAGGATTTATGAATATATATATACATATATTTTTTTTAAGTATTTGCCCATGCTTGTGGATAAATTATTACTTCAGAAAATGTTTTCAATTATTGCTAAGAACACGATTATACGATTAATCACGAATGGAAATGATTTAATAAAACAGAGGGTCGCGAGCATAATTGGAATTGGTCTCCGAATTAAATTCACTTTGACGCAGCATCACACGCAGCTGATTAATGTCCTCTGATCTGGAATCGAAGTAAGCTAATTTCCATTCTTTCTCCACTTATCTCCCAACTTCAGGCTACGCCAATTGATTCATCGTCATGTTTCCGTTTTTCCATGCTCGTCACGGAACATATTACAAGATTTTTAACAACATCCTCGAACCGCTTGCTTGCAAATCACAGCAATATTTATTCCGGATACATAGAATCATTAATTTCTCGGTCCTGCTATTTCGTTCGCGGTGACCGCGCACGGATCTCGGGCTGATCATATTACAGAAAATCGCTTCGATATTTCATGTCACCACTTCGGCCCGGACGGAAACATTACTGATAAATGAAAGTCATTTGTCATTTAGGATCGATCCTTTAATTGATGAGCTGCTCACAGATACGATAGTCCGCGCACCAGTGTGTACCAGCCACGGTTAATTAGATACAGCGAATACACGACGGATCCGAGTCCGCCAATTAGTCTACTCCCGATTTTATTTTGTTAGGATCGAAAAATGCCTGGTGTCTGGTTTAGAGGATACTCTGCTTTTGAATTTTTAAGAAAAAATTTATTCTACGTAACACTCCAAACAAAGTTGTGGGAGCTAGTAATTGATAATACTAGTCTGATCACGACCTACCGTTTCTACTTCCTGTACAGACATCTTTCCAACACCATATTTGAGTATTAATTTCGAACGAACCCTTGGACTTAGCTAACTGAAATTTTTCACGTATATTTACACGTATTCGAAGTTGTAGTATGAATTTTTATAAGGCATTTCGTTGAAAATTGTAGGAGTTATTAATAGGTAATGCTAGTCTGATCAAGACTTTCCGTTGCTACTTATTGCATAGGTGCGCTTTCAGTACTATATTTGGGATTAAGTTGTATCCAAACTCTTGATCCTAGAAAACTAATATTTTGCACATGTATTTATTTACGTTCAAAGTAACATTATGAATTTTTGTAAGACATTTTATTGAAAACTGTGAGAGTTGTAGGAAGAACTAGATATCTAGGTGTAAATTTCCAGTGCTTCGAAATAGCTTTGAGCGTAAGAGGCGAAAGGAAATACAAAACAATTGATTTTTTCATCGAAACCAGAATAGCCCTTTAAATGACTGGAGTGTTTCTGTTCGTTTGAGACATATAAATGTCGAGAACAAGGCTCTATTTATAGAGACACGGCCGCGCGATTGAACTTGCGCTTTTAAATACCTCGGAATCAAGTCGTTCCGGCGAAACAGATTTCTGTTCTAATGGCCAATTACTGCCGGCGTCCGATAAACGGGAGAGGCATTATGGGCTGGTCATTTCGACACGATTTAGAAAATCGAGCATACCGCGCCGTTGTCCAGGCTGACGTGCATTGAGCGAGCCAATCAATTGATACAGAAGTCCTTTTACGGAGGATATCGGTACCAGGTAAAAAGCTCACCTTTCTTTCCTTGAACGGGCTTGGATACCGTGTTCTTTGATATCGACCTGGGAATTGAAGCGATACAGATTTCCATTTAACCAACGGAGTTAACTAAATCGCCTCTCGCCGTGATAGTAGTACAAGGCAACGATTTGATTTCTATTTTTTTTCCGATGGAAGTGGCTCTCGACCAAGTAGATAGAAAATCTGCCATATACTGCAGATCTTTGAATAAGTTGCAGAATTGTATTTCATCAATTACATCATTTCTATTTGCAAGGCCTCTTTCGTTATGAGTCATAATAACCCAATAGAAAAGTCGAAAATAATATAACAATACCATTAAATTTTTCAAATGTGTTTCCAGTTTTGTACTTGACCTGTGAATGTGTATAAGACAATTATCTGTTACACAGGATTTTCAAGATAATCTAAAAATTATTTCCCTGTAAACAAAGTTTATTCCTCTGTTTATTATACTATATTACAACAATTATGTACACTACGTACGATCTTACCTGTAAACAAAGAAACGACATTTAAAGTATATTCTACATCACTTCTTTATTTACACTTTTATTACTCTCTTAATTTATGAACATGTGCTTTGGTACGTGATCATCTATCAATCTCTTTCTATTAGTCCTTCTCTCTAACAGTAGACACTCAACAACAGAGTTGTGCTAATTCAATTACATTGTAATTTAGTTACTAAGTATTTTAATCAGGTGTGTAATTGAAACACAATATAATCGAAGTTGTGCCGTAGGCACATCACGAGCAGCTAGTAAATTTATAAATAATAAATTCCTTCCGTTTGAAACCTTCACATGGATTTTTCAACCTCTTCTTGCCTATTACTTCATTTTTCATAATGCAACTACAATGTATTTTATAATTGTACTCCATTGCAATTACATTGTAATTTAATTGAATGAAAATCTGAATTATAAATTACAATATCATTGAATTACAACATATTTTATAATTGTACTTCATTGCAATTACGAATTACATTGTAATTTAATTGAATGAAGATCTGAATTATAAATTACAATATAACTGAATTACAATGTAATTCAATTACTTTGTAATTATAATTCAGAAGTGATTCAATTGTAGTTCTGCACAACTCTGCTCTACAACCACTCTACACTCTATGCTTCACAGCGCGCGAAGCGCGGTGAAATTTGAATTTAATGAATATCATTCCTTTACATGTATAAAATCCGCAGTTTCATGATTCTCGTATCACGTAGATAAAATGCCATTTCTTGGTACAAATGTTTGCAACGTTCCTGCGGAAACGGTTAGCCTAAATATGGTTCGCCGATCAATCGCCGCCCACGTGCTCAGCTGCGCAGACCCGCGCGTTCCCCAGCAATCGAAAGTATGCTAAACCGAAAGTGACACCTCGAGGGTGCACGCGTGCAAAATCGGTTCGCGGAGACTCTCATCTAGCACGTGCGTTCTTTCGGCGGAAAGATTGCGGAGAATGCAGTTGCACCGGTCCCCGTTGCACGGTGATTGCTGCGTCTCGGTCCGGGGGCAGCGTACATGCTCCGATACCATTGCTCACTTGCGGCCGTGTAATTGCGAGATCGAGCGGGGCGTAATCGTTTGAAAAACCACGAAGCTTTATTAATAATATTCTTGGTCGTCCAGAAACCGACCAACCGGGTCCCCGTGAACGCTGCGCTTTCCCGTTCGGCTCGTTTGCTCGATTTACGCCCCGGCCGTCGTACTTTGTATTCCGCTATTAGTTTTTATATCTCGATAAGATTACCGCGGGTCGGAGCAACTATGCGGTCGGAACGAATATCCTGTTCCACCCATATGGCCGATGCGAAATATTTGCGATGCTGTTTGCTCGATATTTCGTTCAGCTACCAGATATCGCGACTCGCTCTCGTCATGCTCGTACGCGTCTTCCAATCGCAACGACCGTTTTTCACTGTGGTGTTTCTTTCCAGTCAGATTAAAAAACGTAAAAATGGCTATTTTTCCTTGCATAAATCTGTACAATTTATTGAGGATGTATTCTCTCGTTGACAAGGCAAATAAAATTGTCAATCATTCTCATATTTTTATAATCTCAGGATTTGAAATCGTTTAAAAAGTAAAAATAAGATGATGTTTACATAATCCTTTAAACTGTATGTGGAAAAAGTTTTATTATTATTTAAATAACTACACATACAGACTAGGAAAAGGGTTGAAGCTTGGTAGAGGGGGATGTTTATTGGTAAACTATCGAACGAGCCATTTCCATAATTCGATTCTGTATATTAAAATAAATATTACAAACGAAAACTCAAATATAAATTTTAGGTTTAACCTTTAAAGAAATATGTAGGAAAAAGAAGATTGTTAAGAATCCCTTACGGTGATTATTTACATTAGGGGCTTCCTCACCGATTTTGATGACCTTACATCATATGTATATACAATGTATATACATATAAGTATATACATATATACAATGTATATACGTATACAATATACAACATATATATAAAAAGATTTTCGTATGCTCTCCACCCCCTCCTCGACCTAGCCACAACTCATTCTATTCGTATGATTTTTCCATTACTAGTTCAAATTACGGATGACAGTTGCAATGCAAAAATTATGCAAACAGAATGAGTTGTGATTACAGGTCATGGAGGAGACGGAGAGGACGACCGCACATACGAAAATCTAGAAATAGTCTTTTAAAATTGAAAGTTCGCTCTATGTATCTTTGACCAGAGTGAGACCCTGTTATCTCTCTAATCTCCACAGTGTGTTTAGAAGCAAAATGTAAAGAAACGCCTCGCCGGAACGGGCTTACGTAGCCACGGAGCGTGCAGGAATATGAAAAATTCAATACAGTATTAGCAATAGTTTTTTGCGAATATCTCGAAAACTAAAACCGAGCGGCGGTAACATGTATAGGAAAAAGTTGTTCAGACTGATGATCTTGACAACATATTTCAAGGTCATCAAAATCGGTGACGAAGCCCCTAATGTAAATAATTACCTCAGTTGCTTTCACTGTTACATTGCTTCTCAAGTGAAACAGCAGCCAGCTAATACACTTGTCAAACGCAAAGCAGCACGGGCAGTATCACTCGCGATAAAAGAACACGGAACTGTCACCTAACGCGCTGCAACGTCTCTATTTCATTCGACCTATCAGCGGAAATGAACAAAAGCTTATTTCGTTAATGATCAGCCGAATGATCCTCGGCCTCTGACTATCGTAGAGCAAGTACTGTGGCATGAGAGCCGTGTTCTCGTAAATCAACGCGTGTCGTAGATAAACGAATGTCCTTATTGTCTCCCCGTGTGCCAGGTACAGCTACATGTTCCCGTTTCTGCTACCAAGATACGGCCACCCGACACGTACACCTGCGCATATTTAAATATGCGCTCGCGGATTCACGCGATACCGATTTCATGTACGTACGTCGGCAATCGTATAGATCACGGCAATTAATCTAGGCCCGTGAACTGGCCTCGCTCGCGTTTCACGGGAGGAGAAATTTACATCACCCGGTGAGCGTTAACCGAGCTCCTTTAAAACCGCTCGAGCTCGCGGCACTTTACGCACCGGCAGATCGAAAAAATTCGATAAGGGAATTGCTATTGTAATTAGCCGGCTCGGCGACGATTTATACGGATTTTGCGGGATCGGCAATTAGTCGCGCGGAACTGAATGTCCAACCAGGGACATTCGTTTCTCCCACGATCCTTGGGACCGTTTCGGGACTTACCGGATTGGGAATTGCGTAAATTACCGGTTCTCGACACCAAGGATGGACATAATTATGGAAGTGGATCAATAAATTGTAATTTGTTACAGGTTCGAGAAGTTCGTGGAAATTTTTTAATTTTGTTGAAGTTGGTAACGCTATTTGTAGTTCACATTTTCTTATATACATATTATACACTAATTTATTGGAGTGGTGCAGTTAGTTTTGAAGTAGATACTGTTGCGTAATACCATAGATAATTTAGAAATTTACATTTCGCGAGCGGTTCATAAAATTGATAAAATACTGTCAGCTTCAGGTAGTTAGGTTTTGAATTTTACTAATAAGGTGCTTGGACACTTGGAGTTTGTTCGAGAATGTATTAGAAGAGAAGTATGAATTATTCTGGGATTTTGAGAGTTAAAATTACAAATTTTATAACCTCGTCAAATTTAACTTTCCAATAATTATCTGAGTTATTCCCATTATGATTTTCTCAAGATATATTATTAACTTCTACTGCGATTAAAAAAGTACTTTTATTGAATGCTCCATCGCGTAAAATATAGAACAAATGGAAATTGTTCGACTGTTTCATTCGAAGACTGAAGCATCGGTTTTCCTCTAACTTTAGATAATTTGAGATAATTAGCATTTTTACTTATGCAAGACACTGTTACGTATTATTTTCGCTTTGCAATATTAACTTCGCTTGCCAGATTGTAACTAAGGTGTGGCGTTTACTATTTAATTGCAGATGTCTGAGTGAAATAACCATAAAGACATATTTATGAAAGAACCATATGTTTCGTATTTAATAGAGAAGGCTCAAACAATTATAAACAGTGGCATAAATTATAAATCCTATCGTAGAAGATCGTAGAAACTCGTAGACTTTTAATTATACAAATCTGCAAACATAAACGTCATTTCTGCCTTCTAGCGTCCTACAAACAAATTATTTTAAAATTATAATAAGCGTCTAACAAGCTAATCCTCAGCTATAAAAATAAATAACAGTATTTAAAGCTGTCGGAATAAATATCTAATTGAAAAATATAAATCATAATAGTTACCATAAGAATTGAGATTAAAGGCATTAAGCATAGGTAAAAATCATTCTCCGTGAGAAATGATCTTCGTGATCAGTCTGTCCCGGTTAAATATATTCGCAGCTTTGATAATTGAGGTATTACACGGAACGTTTGATGTATTGTACACCTAATTAAAAACTCGGTACACTCTGTGATTTGTAAAGTGTGCATAGATAATAATTTAAATGGGTGGCAAGTTAGAGATGGGTATCAGTACCACTGTGCTGTGAACTACGATTCTGGTTAAAGGTCTAAATCGTTTTCTAGTAGGAGACAGGCTAACCTTTATCAGATTTTATCGCACAACTTCTGGTTGCAAAGGTCTCGCGGATCTCAGATCTGATGTTCCGTAAAAAGAACTATTTTTTGGAACGGTGCCCAATTCTGTAGCGACACAACGATAAAGACGTCTCGAACGTTTCATATTCATTAAATACGTAGAATATAGAATCTGTAGAACAAAGAATATATAATATATGTATAGCACAGAGTTGTGCAGAATTACAATTGAATTATTCCAGAATTATGATTACAAAGTAATTGAATTACATTGTAATTGTATTGTAATTTATAATTCAGATCTTCACTCAATTAAATTACAATGTAATTCGTAATTGCAATGGAGTACAATTATAAAATACACTGTAATTGAATTATAAAAAATGAAGTAATATGCAAGAAGAGGTTGAAAAATCCATGTGAAGGATTCAAACAGACTGAATTTATTATTTATAAATTTACTAGCTGCACCTTCAATTATACATTGTATTTCAATTATATTGTATTTCAATTACACATCTGATTAAAATACTTAGTTATTGAATTACATTGTATTTGAACTGTTAGTAATTCAATTACGTCATAGATTGAATTGAATTACAATGTAATTGAATTAGCACAGCTCTGGTATAGCATATAATAATAGTTTGGAATCTATAGAATATAGAATATCGAAGGCGTTTCAATTTCAAAATAACTCAGAAAGTTTTACCTCCTTCCGTTTCACACAAAACCAAATCAAATGTCTCGTTCGAGTTCCTCGGCGAAATTCGAAATCCATTAATAACATCTCCATCGGGCAACATTAATAAACCATCAAATACCAGAGCAGATGGGACCATGATCATTGTGCATCAGCGATCGAGCGGAATGCACCGTGCACAAAAATCCACTCGGCATCGTGAATTCCGCGGGGTATCTTTCATTAATAAAATTAAATTATTCTCTATCTTATCGAACCGTTTTATCGTACGCTGTCGCGCACTGTCCGCGACCATAAACTTCGATTCGTTCTTCCTCGCCGCTGTGTCCAGGTCTATTAATCCATTTCTCCTATCTCGTTCATAAACCATTCTCAAGGCAGCTCTCGTTCCACAAGTTCTTCGCCGATTAGGCGAGTTTTCCACCGTTGGTTACGACTAGGTGGCCGGGTGTTTAGACGTCGATTAATCGGAACGATTCTCATTAAATTGACGAAATATAGCCTATCGTCGGTATTAATTGGCGAACCGATCCTGGAACGGCAGCGCAATTTGTCTACGCGTTTAGTACAACCAGCATTAATTCCCTTATGCGATTTAAGTGACCTTTGAGCTGGAAGTCGCCGGGTTTCGAGCTGATTCAGATCGCTGCTAGATACGCCGGTGGGTGGTCACGTTTGGTATATAATTAATTGAAATGTTCTCTGTCTCGA
Source organism: Lasioglossum zephyrum (assembly GCA_028455615.1). Taxonomy (NCBI): domain Eukaryota; kingdom Metazoa; phylum Arthropoda; class Insecta; order Hymenoptera; family Halictidae; genus Lasioglossum; species Lasioglossum zephyrum. The sequence continues at coordinate 11,522,139 of CM052330.1, read as the reverse complement.
CTCGTTACGCTTTGATAGAACGTGCCTGCCTCGTAATCCGGACAAAACGTTCCCCTCGCTATATTAATTAGACACCGTGTCGCGGGGAAAGAGGGAACGAATCTCCCGTTCTTGCAATTTGTCTCGAAATCGTTCGCAAAATACTAATTTGGAAGCTGACTAGCCTCAGAGAAATCTCGCGAACTGCTATTTCGCTCGTTCCTAGTCGCAGATATCGAGACGACTGATCTCGGCTGACGGTTTGCTGCGTTCCTCGCTCGCGTACACACACACACACACACATAGGTATAAATCCTAGAGAAGTCGAGCGGATCTTGTTTAATTAATCGAATCAATAGCGAATAGCATGTTAGCCGGAGATCTTTAATGTTGCGCTCGCTCGTTCGCGTGTTCCCCGACTGTATGCCGATGTTACTTAATTCAAGGTGATATATTGTTCGAGTAATACTAATTAGAAACTTTAGCCGATGCACTGTACGAAGTGCGTTTCGTCTCGCTATTTGTCAGTCGGCCCCGCATTATTTAATGACTTCGAGCGATCGTGCGAAATCATTTCCTTTCGAGGATTTCGTGTTCTTTTTCGAACGGCCGCGTCCGGAATAATTGCTAACTATGTTTCTGACGCCCTGGTTTGTGAAATAAAATTATTAAAAAAACTGACTAAAAAGTATAAACTAATATTTCCTAGTCCCATACAGATTCCTAACCTCGTACAGATAGTCCTGAAAATTTGTGATTGTGAATTTTTTATAGCTATGAAAATACTTGTAAGATTTCAAACGAAAAAACGTGGGGCGCATGCAATAGATAAAAAATTCACAATCACAATTTTTCAGGACTATCTGTACGAGGTTAGGAATGTGTATGGGACTAGGAACAAATTATTTTATACTTTTTATTATAAGCTTTAGTTTAAACTTTTTAGTATACAAAATTTATTTTTATTTAAATAATTATTTTTTGCTTTTTAGTCTTGTGTTAATACTTGTATTACTCTTTATTAATACTTCGTATACGGCGAGGGACGGAGGGGAAATAATTAAAAATAGTGTATAAATTCTAAATGCAGTCTTTTAAAATTTTTTTTTTGTAATATGGCATTGTCATCCAGTTTTGAGTCAGGAAGTTAGTTTAAAATCAATTGCGAGATTTGTGCCGAACAAACAGACAAACAAGAAAGCGAGCTAATAAAAACGTGTATCGTTTTTAACTTTTTGAAAACTTCAAGAACCGAGTTCTTCGTGAAATTATATTATTCAGATGCGATTTCTTCCAGTAATCTTCCAGTATAATGCGAAATAAATATATAAAGGCGTTTCTGAGCTGTGGTCCTTTTGTTTTAGGAAATCGGCATTACTATATGTTAACAGATCAATCATATATCGGTATGTAACGATCCTTTCTATGAGTATTAAACTAATCATAGGTTTCCATCGGACCTTCCATCAAGAACGACATTAGTACACGTTTCTAAAGTCGTTAGCTAGCGTTACCTTCTTCCGGAAATTGTGGACGCAATACGAACCGACCCTCCCTTACCGGTTCACATAATTGTTCTGGATTTTCTACGTCTCAATCAGGTTTCTATCTCTGTTCCCCTGTTTCTGGTCGGTCCACTGGAGACACTCGGCTACACCTGTATAGTTTGTGATCGTTTCTAGATCACCGATACCTAGAATTTTATTTGAATAATCCGTACATGCTTGGGAACGGTATTTACGAGTCTTAGTCTGATCTTTATGAATGCTTGTGCATAATCGAGTCTCTGCAGAGTTGCTTTTGCTTCTCGACGAGAACTTCATTTCTTTCTTCACAATTATATTATAGATTATATATAACGAAGAAGATATTTACTTAATTTCGAAATATAAATGCTATTTACAAGTTATTAATAAATTGATTGAATTGAAGACAGAACGAGTGGAATATTACTCGTAGATTTCGTGTGTAACAACATGATGAACATCAATAATTATTCTCATCAAAATCTACTTTACATTTATACATTACCAAAAAAGGAGCAAACTAAAATAATTCGTTTAAATATATAAGCAGGAGACTCAGAAACCATGTAATACGTCTTTATTCGTTCTTTGCTCATTGGGAACTGTCAGTAATCTTTATTTTTAACAAAACTAAAACATCACGCACGTTTGTTAACAAAACACGTATTGTACAAATCGATAAAAATAACGTATAAATCAATAAAAATATATACAATAGTCAAGCATATGACATGGCATGTATGTGTACGGTAAACATTCAACATTCTTACAAATGTTTTGAAATGGAGATATTACAATGAGACTAACATGTGGTTAGAATTAAAAGAGTTACATAGAAGATGCTGAAGCCGTATATAATTAAAAGTGAAAATACATGTCTTACAAATGGTTTGAATCCACAGTCCAGTTGAAAGAGCCTACAAAAAAACCTGTAACACTTTCGCTCGTTGAACAAACCCGGCATCAGCATGATAAGTGAACTCCGTGAAACGTTGTAAATAAAAAATTACCCAGACCTTGCCTTGGTCGTACAAGAGGAGCTTGTAAAAAGCTGTGTACCTTGCAGGTTACATTGGAAAACAGATCGTTCGACGTGTAATAGTCGAAGATTCAGAGCGTAATTGTTCCGGATTCGCTATGTCTCTATCCGGATTGGTCTTTTTGTGATGCTGTGGAACGACTAGAAAGGGAGGGGGAGACGATTTATTTCTCCCGCGACATTAACGCTCTCGACGAGCCAGTTTTACGCGTTGCTGAACGCAGGCCGACCTTTCGTGGATCGGAAACCGATCATCCGCTTATTCGATTCTTCGGCGTCCCCTTTACCCGTTCTGTTTTCTCTCTCTCTTTTTTCCACGTCGTTCCTCCTTTCCCTCGACCTCTCTCCACTGTCTTCTGATTCGCCCTGAGCACCGTCACGTATCTCATGCCATCTTTCCCTCGGCAAATCGCTATCGATCGAGATCGCGGTCGTGTAGGAACATTACGTTGAAATTGCGCTATCCGTTTGACCCCGGTGTGGGATCGTCGTCGCGTCGATCTCGTTCCTCTATCCCCATCCCATGGAAACGACACTGTCACCGTTACCCTCGATCATCCAGCCATGCTAACGGACGCTCTATTTTTCCCTTTGAAACTCTAACCTTTTTGCTTTCGGAAAACATTTTTACCCTCCCGTGCTCCCACACTGACTGCCCACTCATTTTTTATTTCTAGAAGTTCCATTCGGTCCAGGAAGTTACTTTATAATTGTGCAAACAGTGAGAGAATAACCTTGTCGCAGCTTTCTCTGCGGCAGAGATCGAAGCGAAGAGTTGACTTTTATTTCACAAAAAAACCTGTTTTATTTTCTGTGGAAAATATTTTCTTATTGCTTGGATCAAGGAATTCCAAATGATACTCATTCTTTATTTCTAGATGTTGCATTGGGTCCAGCTGGAAGTTCCTTTATGATTGTATCGGGGGTGGAAAGAATGAAAGAATAATCTTGTGAGAGCTTCTTCTATGGCAGAGATCGAAACAAAGAGCTGGCTTTCATTTCTCAAAAAACCTGTTCCATTTTTCTATGGAAAATATTTTCTTATTGCTTGGATCAAGGAATTTCAAATGATACTCATTCTTTATTTCTAGATGTTGCATTGGGCCTAGCTGGAAATTCCTTTATGATTGAATTGGGGGTGGAAATAATGAAAGAATAATTTTGTGAGAGCTTTCTCTGCGGCAGAGATAGAAGCAGGGAGTTAGCTTTCATTTCTCAAAAAAATCTTGTTCAAACGTTTTTCACAACTCAATTTAATTATCTGCTGTCTTTTAAAATGTTTCCATCGGAACGTTTTAAAATTATTTTCTTACGGTTTGGATCGGGGGTGCTTATTTCTAGATGTTGAATTTCATTTAGGAACTTGTTCAACGTATTTTCGTATGCATCATGCTTCTTTAAAATGATACTATACGGGACCCGCTTACTATTATCGGCGAGACCGTTAAACGCGCCGGCAAACAATGCCGTTCGAGTTCATTCGGTTGAGTCGCTCGTTACGAGTACATTATGGTCGTTGGCGGCGCGGTGCGCAAAATGGCCTGCCGATGGAACTCGCTTACGCGGCGCGTCGCCATTGTTCCGTGTTTCGGACTTCGATTGCGCTCTTAGCGGGAGACAATGCGTCATTGTTAAATAAGGTGAAGATCTTCGATACGCTGGCACCTCTTTTGGAAAATGATTCATGGTGTTCTTTGAACCGAGACCTGGACCTAACAAAGTAGCCGCTGGTCACTGGTTCGCAGGTTGCTTGTGCACAATTTCTCCTCCAATAAGTGCTCGGATAAAAAATGTATCGTCTCATTTTGCGTGAGAGAAATCTTCGTAACTACAAAATTTTCAAATTGAACATTCAAGCGGCGGTGGAAGGCAGTGGAGCACCCAGAATTTAATCTTGGGGGGTGGGGTAATGGATGGGGGACATGTAACCGAAGTGACTCTGCGATCATTGTCAATAAACGAAAAACTACAGATAATAGAGCACTGTTGTTTGCAAACAGAAAAAAATCTTAAAAATACTTAAAGTTATTTCAACAAGCAAGCAAGTTGACATATTTCAAAAATTGTTTTTAGCGCGTTCTCATCAACAAAATATTACTTTTTGTGTTGTTTTAATAATTCACAGACGCAATCATTATTTTCTTGAAAAGGGTCTATTCAAGGACCGAAACGTCGAAATTAATATATTGCAAAATTGCTTTCAATTAAATTGATCGAACCGGTGCTCCAAAAACATCAACTTTGTTTATTCAATTCAGTGTCTAATGCAATTACATTGTAATTCAATTCAGTGTCTAATTCAATTACGTAATTGAATTACGTCGTAAATGAATTACTATATGATTGAAATACAATGTATAATTGAAATACAATATAATTGAAGGTGTGCCGTAGGCACGTCAGGAGCAGCTAGTTAATTTATAAATAATAAATTCCTTCTGTTTGAAACCATCACATGGATTTTTCAACCTCTTCTTGCCTATTATTTCATTTTTCATAATTCAATTACAGCGTATTTTATAATTGTTCTCGATTGCAATTACGAATTACATTGTAATTTAATTGAATGAAGATCTGAATTATCAATTACAATATAACGGAATGACGATGTAATTCAGTTACTTTGTAATTATAATTCTGGAGTAATTCAATTGTAATTCTGCACAACTCTGGTTTTTGCAAATATGTCGGAACCTAAGTGAGTGTATGCCTTATATGTATAAGGAAAATTTGTTCAAAACGTTTAGTTTTACATATAACATATCCAAAAATCATCGAAATCGGAGAGGAAGCCTCTATTCTACAGTTTAGCTAATTTTCCAGGGTTTTGTTTCCTTTTTCTTGGGAAGGACTTGGCGTCCTGGCCCCCCACTGGGTGCGCCACTAATGGAAGGTACAGCGTCGAGTATCGTCGCCGGCGCAGATATCACACGGATTCGAAAGATGCGCCGAAGTTAATTGTGCTTTCATTGCGACATAAAATCGGCGAATGTGTCGGAAAGGGGATGGGGCGGGGGGTTGGTGATTTGGATCAACGGTGACGTCAAACGAAGCAGCACACGGTTATTTTGAGAGAGGACGGCTGGTGAGAGGAGAGGAGCGAGGTCGAGTCTCGAGTCTCATGCGATGAGTTCGGGTCAGCTCGCTTTGCTCGCGGGAGTCACCCACGCCACCCTTTTTTTCTTGGCGGTGATCCAGCGAATGGTGTCGTCTTAGCGCTCGAAACCCAGCGGAATCGCGTTCGATAATACCTCGAACGAATAATCTCGGTTTCTTAAGCGAGTCACGATCCCCTTCGGGCAGCGAACGTCGCCCGTTTTCCTTGATCGTATATTTTCTTCGAAAACAACCATCGATATTGACGGAACTGCTCAATGGAAAGGCGAAATCCCATTTATTATTATTATTATTATTATTATTATTTATTATAGATCGACTGAAGCCCTTTTACGTAAGTGTTAAAAAAAGAGAAAGATACAAGACTACTCGTCTAATAAGAAAGAAGAGACATACACAAAAAGAAAAAGAAAAAAAGAACAAAATATAATAATATAATACTGGTACAATCGATAGGTATTATCATATAATCCTGCGTAGTTGTATTTTAAAATATTGCAAAGATTCAATGAAAAAATCAATACGATTATAAATAGTGCATTTTCAAACTTACAAAATGCTTATAGAAATCACTTCCCATCAACTTGAAATTTTAATCGTACGCTAAGATTTCATCGTTATTAGACTGCGGATGTTTATGCAATTTGCAATTTTTCTACACGAATTTTAAGGAAGTTGTATTAAATAAACTTTCGTTTTTAGTAGCAGTAGTCTTTGTACATCTAAAATAAATAAAAACCGTACTAAACTCTGACAAATTTTATATTGCACCATTTTTCAGAAATTTTTCTGGAGCCATAAATGCATAACGATCCGCAGTCTAATCATTACACCTACAAGCAAGACAATAGGTTGTACGGTCCTTGTTTAATTGCCAAAACTTCTGGGAATCCGAAGGTGAGATTGAGTACTTGGATTTGGATGGTTACAGTTCATACAGCACAATCAAAAACTATTTTGTCATCATTAGATAGACATCTCAATTATATCTAATAAAATGTCAGACGTTTATAAATGCTCTATTCACATTAGAGTAATCAGACACACGCACACAATTATATTTATTATAATAATTGCGTGTGGCTGTATAAATTAACAGGCCACAATTAAAAAACCATTGAAATTCCTTTATACGAATTCATTGAATAAATTCATTTATTTATGCACTCACTCAGAGACATCTCAATTATATCTAATAAAATCCAGACGTCAATAAATGCTCTATTAACATTAGAGTAATCAGATACACAATTATATTTATTATAATAATTGCGTGTATCTGAATAAATTACCAGGCCACAATTAAAAAGTCCATTGAAATTCCTTTATACGAATTCATTGAATAAATTCATTTATTTATGCACTCACTCGAAAGGCAACTAAAGTAAGAAGTATGCTCGTAGTTGCATAGAAAGTAAAGAACGAATTGCATTTATTACTGAATGGTTCCAGTGTCAAGTTCTATTATCCCGAATGACGTTCCTCGCACGACTAAATAGCCAGCACAATGAACACAAAGAATATTGCTATCTCATTAAACGCGCAACAGATTATTCGTCGATACGCTCGATAACGCAACCACAGTCTGTTTCAGGAAACCGTTCTCGGACAAGTGAGTTTATCAAAGTAAAATCGATCGAGCCTCTTATCGCGTTCACGTTTGAACCAACGTTTCTATACGGTTCTAATCACGCGGCGGAATCATTTGCAACGGATAGCCCCTTTTCTCCGGTTCGAGTTTCATAGAAAGATCAAGGAAGAAAATCAAGATAGAGAGCCCGGCTAATTTCAGTCGCCGTCGGCCAAAACCGAGGCCGTTTCCAGCCATTTGTCGGAGATAGAGGATCGATATCCGAGGCATTCTGTAGATCGCGATCTACCGAATACCAGGAGATCCGACTGCGGCGCGGCGAGCAACGTTCGCGTGTCCGAGGGAGACCGCAAAAAGGTAAAGCACTGTTCGGGTTCTGGATACGACAAAGGGCCGATTGAAACGCCCTGTACAAAACGATCCCACTCGTACGAAAGAATTTACTGCGGCGTCCCGATGAAATATGGTAATGGCCGGTGCATGACAGATATTAGCGTCGATTACCGCCACTGGGACGTCCCTATTCAAATTTCCCACATCCTCTTCGACCGGCTTCGACGAACGACCATCGATACTCTTCAAAAAGATAGTGAAATTAAAAAATACCAGGCCTCGTTTAAGTAAAGTAATGCCTCGGTACGTGTCGGTGAGATGTGCACGATATTTGCTAAAATATGTCCTCGATACTGTGAATTCTACTTTCGAAGCTCGGGTAGTAACACGATACAATCGTACAATTCTTCCTTCCTAGTTATTTGCATATGTTGGTGAATGTATCATAAGAAGCAACTAGATACAAAGAAGTTTTATAATGAAGCCAAACTTATTAATTACAGATGCTTGTACTAAATACGTTGCACCAAGTGCACGGGTTATCTCAGGATCGTGGAATCTAGTCTGTTAGTAGATAATACTATAGACAATATTTCATATGTTGGCAAAAGTATCATAAGAAGCAACTAGATACAAAAAAGTTTTATAATGAAGCCAAACTTATTAATTATAGATGCTTGTACTAAATACGTTGCACCAAGTGCACGGGTTATCTCAGGATCGTGAAATCTAGTCTGTTAGTAGATAATACTATGGACAATATTTCTCGCTCGACTAGATCACTGCACCGTTGCTATGATGGCAGTAGAATAATCATTCCACCTTTCCCTTAACCAACATATTAGGATAAAATCTTTGCTGAAATTTTAAAGACACAATCTCAAGATTGTGCACTTAAAGTACCACTTAAAGTAACAAAGTCTCTCTTTTAAATATCCGATATGAGCATAAAAGAGTCGATAGATAAATCTCTCGGCGCGAGTCGCGCGCGCAGCGTTTGCGTAACAGTGGATACAGCGAGAAATGAACGGCTCGCGAGGATTCCGTCTTGATATCAAGTTTCAATAGCAACCGGCACGCATTCACTTTTCCCGCCAATTCGTAATCGTTAGCCGGATGTTCCGGGATCGTGCGTGCGCCCACCGGGATTATTTTCTAATGGAGGATAGCCGCGTGGTAGGGATTATTTATAGAATAGCGCGGACGTTTCGACAAATTGCTTAGGCGAGCACCGGTAACCGTTGCACCAAGATGAATTCTCGTACACCGGGTCTCGTAGATCATGATCCACGAAACGCACGCTGCTCGAGTTCTCCCGCAGGTTTCTGTTCGCTCGGTTGCGTGGGCGTCGAGCTTGGCAGGGTTCCAGGACTCGTGGGAGGCGGCTGACCAGGCCTTATAGACTGACCTCAGCCTCTGACCTCACCCGAAATAGTCTCTCGTTCCCTGGCTCGTTTCTCCTGCATTTCTATTTCGGAATTTTCCCCTCGCGCACCGCGGGAGACTCGACGAAAGGGAGAGAGAGAGAGAGACAGCCAAGCCAGACGACTCGGGAATTCTGGAATAAAATGTTTACGAGTTGACCGTTTGTAAATTCCGAATTCCTTCGGAGAGTGGTTTTCTTTCCTGGGGCTGCTTTCCCCGGGAAACCACCGCGGGAATATTCCATCCTTGTTTTGGACGAAGGCGTCACCTGGTGCGAAGGTTGCAGCGTAGAGAAAATTATGGGAGACATACCTGAGAGATGTCAGAGGTCTTTGAACCTCCACGGTATCACTCTGTTGAGAAGCCGTAAGATCAATTTTGGTTAAAGTAATATAAATCGTCGCTGGACAGTGGATTTGATGCATTAATGACACAGATGATTTATTCGAGTTATTTAAAGGACAAATAAATTTTTATTGCATTCCAGAATCTTGCAATTAATGCAGAAAATTTTTATTTTCGATGAATTTCGATCTTCCTACTGATCGAGGCAAAGAAAATTAAATTAATTATTAATCAATATAGTTACGGTCTGAACCGAATGAGATCAAAAGCCTTGATTTTCAACAAAATGACGGCATTTTTCGCCTTTCACTCGGGTCAAAAAATAAAAAAACAGACGGTTTTTAAACATTTTTGTTCTGGTGTTAACAGGATATGTGTTGAAGATCCTCTGAAAATTTCACATGGATCGGTGACCTAGAAGTTCGCAGGGTTAGCGCCCGGAAGAGGGTCATTAAAAGTGAACTTAAGAGTAAGCGTAGGATAGGGCAACAATTTGTACGATACAGAAGGGGACATGTAATATAAACATATTCTGCGTGGGTGGAGGTATAGAGAACATTTCAAGGTCACCTTCAGTTTTTTAAATGGAAATACCTACTTTCTGTATCACGAATCGATAGACCATCGAATTCTGAGTAGAAATGCATTGACCTCCATATGTCCTAAATCTTATAGTTAACGAGATATTATCGAAACAATTTTCTTTCTTCTTTGGATAATATCTCAATAACTATTAGGTATAGGATATACGAATATAGGAAACTTGATACTCTATCGATCTATGGTATAAAAAACGGGACATTCCATTTTAAAAAGTGGAGCTGACATTCAAATGTCCGAAGTACCTCCACCTGAAAAAAAATATTAACGACATGTTACAGCCCCTGTTGACCCATGTATCTTTTGTTTCGAAAATATTTCATAGAATAATTGAATGATATTGGCGCCAGGTTCGATCATTTATAAACACTACAGCAAATGTGAAATTACTCACATGTTTCTAACGTTTAGATCCATATGCGGATCTTTTTCAAAGAAGCATTTTTGCGTGTGGAAAATATGTACAGAAAATTAGTATGAAAATTAGTACATGTGAATAATTGCACATTTGCTGTAGTGTTTATAAATGATCGAACCTGGCGCCAATATCATTCAATTCTTATATTAATTTTCGATCACGAATAAATTTTTCCGTTATTTCATAGAAATTGGAGAATTTGTTCGGAGGCGTTCTCCGGGGGTAGTAAATTCGCAGGGCCGTGGTTAGCGCCCGGAAGAGGGTCATTGAAAATTTGTATCTTTCTCCGCCTGTCTCGCGTTTCCCCCGTGATCGAAAAAAACAATGATCCGGCAGGGATCTCTGGCGGTGATCGAGGGTAAACGTGTAGTTTCGCGTAAACGTCGGGCCGGTGGTCTTCGGTCGCTATTTTCAGCGTCGTCGTTTTTCTCGTCGGCGGCGTCGACGGTAGCGACCAACGGTCGAGGAATTATGACGTGGGCCGCATGCTACGGGTAGGTAGGTAGTTCCATTAAGATGCAAATTCGCCAATAATTCCGCGGCGCGGCCGCTTGTCGCTCTCCGCTCGCTTACCGGCTCGTAATCGTTCATGCCGCGCGACCGGATCGAGAGCCCGTTTTCCAATTCCCCGTGCATCACAAGGCGCCTTAGACGCCCGGAGTTAATTATTGTCCTGGAGATTTAATTGCCCGCGTATCGCGATACTCCCTGTTCCTTTTTCGGTAGGGGCATCGCGGGGTGACTGAGGGGTACTGCGACAGACGAAGCGACCGTGAAGAGCGAGTGCGTGTGTGACGCGGAAAGCTCGATTCGTTCGGTGTTCTCTAGTATGTAGTACCAGTATCTGTTACAAGCTGATGTTGCAGATATTTGTTTGCCGCTGGACAACGTATCGAGTACACTACTGGACAAAATTATAAGATTGGACATTGTAGTATATCAGAGTTGTGATAATCCAATTAAATTGTATGTATATATAATTACATTATATTACAAATAGAATATAATTGAAATACAATATAATTGAAGTACAATATAATTGAAGGTGTGCCAGCTGATTTTACAGGTTTCATGGAAACGTGTTCAATGTAAAATCGCAGAATGAAAATTCCGAAAAAATTTCTCTGTAATAAGCAGTAACCAAGAACTAATAAAAAGGTCTCGTATAGTTAACTATAAAAAGTGTTATCGAGGTATTTTTGTGAGGAGTTTCGAACTCTCGTATAATTTTGTCGACTAGTGTACCTGTTCTCTTGGGATACAAGCCTGCGTACGTTTATATCGACCGATTTCCTGTTAGACGCGAAGTAACAATCCATTCGGCGACGAAAAAAACGTTGTCGGGCTACAGCAGACGGGTGTAAGGATGACCGGTTGTACGCGCCGATTAGAATAATTGGAGTATCAGGTATCATACGGACCGGTGAATTATTGTCTACTAAAGTATCCAATGTATTTAATGAGAGACTCGGAAGCTGCGACGGGTTTCGTTGCGACCAGTTTGCAGCAGTGTTACAAATTTGCTGGGATATTTTATTAGGTTGGTGAGAAAGTAATTTGTAGAGGGATATTCATAGGCTCGACGTTCGGATGGGTATGAAGCTTGTATGAGCGACTGAAAATAGAGCTTTGCTAATGGTCTTCTTTTTGAAGCGCAGGATATGGTTGTCCGTATATTGGCGCAATGTGTATTGCTGCCATGTAATCATAATGTTCATAGGTTTACGATTATCGGTTATTTATACGTAACATCGGGAACCTGTGTATTTGCTACTAGGTTGCAGAGCACATTGTAATTGGCGGTGAATAATTGTAACCCTGTATTTACAAGATTGCAAGTTCTTGCGGCAGGACTTTAATAAGCAGGTACATTGATCAATTTTCTTATTAACATTGAGTAATTATTAGGTTTCGAAGAAAGCTTGTACAGTCTTCTTGTCGCAGATACGTTCACAATATTATTTCCAGGTATCATGTATATGTTCTGATTAAGTCGCTACAGGGTGTATCAATAACAATGAACGCCAAACATGATTTTCTTGAAAAGATATTTTGCAATAATTTTTCGTAAATCTATCAGCTGATTCATTTCTAACTTGGCAGCTACAGTTATCTGCTGAAGATGTTCCTTTATCACTCGATCTAGAACTACGTCGATCATCGCAAGATAAACTAGCTTTTGGCAGAAGTCTAAATTCTTCTCGTTGTTTTTTTTATTATGTTACATGTATTAGAATTTCTACAGCTCGAGACAATATCATTATTCGCGTATACATTCTTGATTACCTATTAAGCTTGTCTAAAAAAATTCATAAACATCGCATCATTTTATGCGATATATGAGAACTGCTACCACCTGAAACAATGGCATTACTGAGACACAAATATGGTCGTATATTCTCCAAGAATTGACAAGTAAATCCACAGAATTTCAATTCGGTATCTGTATCAGTTCCGCTAAAAAAAAGAAAGAAAGAAGAAACAATTCGCAGACCGCATGCTTCCTCACCAGCGAACCCAGCGGGCCCATTTAACCGAACATAAATCGTTTCCATGGTTCATCAATTACCTGGGCAAAATTACGTGGACGTTCAGTGTCCAGAAACCTTTCAGCGGCACTTTCTCCGCGACACGGGGCTGTCGGCGAACAAGCCTAACCATGGTCCGCGTCCGTGACCAGCTAATCGCGCCTATCGTTTCGAAATAGGAAGAAACACCCTGGGAAGCGATGTCTGGTGTCGTCGTGTGCGTGAAGGCATTCGGTCTTAGGTCGTTCCAGTAATTAGATACCCCTGGAAATACGTTAAGTCATGGCTGTCCGGCTAGATCCGTTCGCCAACCCTTTTCAGTTTATAGGAGAGCGGGAGGCGCGTTTCGTACACTGTTAGGGAATAAGCGATATTGGCTTACGAGATTGGGAAAGCGATAGCCTTGCCCGGGTAGAACTCTCCTTGTACTTCTTGCTCGCAAAGAACGTTCGCACAACGCGTACCAGCCTGTTGTCGTGCGGCAACAATCGTACGCATTATTCATAACGCGAAACTGTAGCGTTTTCTTGCCGCGGAACCAGTCGGAAGCATCTTATTCTGGCTGCACTCGAAAGTAAGCGTCGTAAACGTTTGAACACCGTAGAAGTTGAGACAGCCCGTTTTACCACGCTTATATTACCTTGCCGAGTTGTCGTTGTTGTTGTCGTTGTCGTCGTTGTTGTCGTTATTGTGCATCAAACAAAATATTTTATTTCCAAAATTGTACACATACTTTAAAATAAATAGGATTATTTATTATTTACTATTTAAAATACTATTTTCCCCAGCTCTGTTCTGAAGTAGGATCTTCATATTTTCAACAATCGAGTTGTTCTCGGTTCACACAGCTTTCTCACTCTATCTCACTATTCTACTTACTGTACCTACTCATTAAATTAACCAACAACTATCTTAGTTCTGAAACAATAAATTGGCACAATTCGGTAAATTTTCACAGATTGGACATTACGAAACGCATTACTATTATAAAATAACGGAATGTTATGTACGATAACTTGAAGTACACGCTTTGTGGAACGATATCCGGCGAAACACAGTGTCCTTTATGAATCTCGCGATAAAACTGGTAGAACGGTGCAGTTTGGAGAGATAGCAAGCCTGCCGATCCTAATTAAATCAATTTACGACGATTCGAATCGTTCCAGTTTCCCTTGAGTAACTCGCAACAGGAATGAAAAAATTTTACGACGCCGCCAAAATGACTTTTGCCCAGCAAGATCGGCGATCCGTCACACTACACAGTCCGGAGACTGTACGAACGACCACTGGCACGAGATTAGTACACAGTCGACATTAATATCTCCATGGTATCGACTATTAAACCATGAAATACGATCGCCGGTCACGCAGGAATGAAACACCGTACGCGGATTTCCGTCGGTACCATTTGAGCGGGTTTTGCGTGAAAATTCCGTAACCAGAATTATTAACATATTCATTGACCACAGCTAGCCGTATGAAAAATACCGATATACGCCCAGCAATTGACCGGCGAATTTGTTTGCTGATTTACTCGGACCGAGGATTGTAAAAGACACCGGCGTCGGCACGGAAAAGTTAATATTATCATCTACATCGAATAAAAGTCGCGGTTGGCTTATTTAGACGACGTTACGTACTGGTCGGTTTTGTTGAGTCTCTGCGCGAGTTATGGTGTACGATGCAAATCGAGATAAACGAAATCTAGAATGTGGTGAACAATCCTGGTATCACGCGCATTTTTCATTTCTTGTATTTGTTTTATGGGAAAGTTGCCACAAATCGTTACGACTTTTCTGATATTTGTGGATGTATAACATTGCTTTGTGTCTGTTGAACATGTACAGTGACTCCCATTAATATTGGGACACTGTTAAAAAGACGATAACTTTTTAAAATATTGTAATATACGATTTGAACTTTTTTGGGAAGTTAGAGCAATTAGTTTGCTACAGGATGTGAAGAAATTTTTAAAGGTGTCCGAATATTAGTGTTGAGTCACTGTATATGCAGAAAAGATTTATTAAAACTTAGATATGAAGATGATATGTGAAGATTTATTAAGTTTAATATAAACGTTGTAAGACAAAAATCATTTTTCCATATGATTATGAAGTAAATTATAATTTTTAAATTATATTAAATTATATTTAAATTATAAATTTAAATTTCTTAGAATGTCTATGATTTTACATTTCTCCTATTAATTCTTGTAGAAATTCATAAAGTCTACTCATGATTATCGATAAATGATATCCAAAAACCTGAAGATCTTCAGAGAACTTCTTATTACGTGTACATCATTAAAAAAAATGAAGAAACCAAGCAATTACCCAATACGTCTAACACGCAACTCAAGTGTACAGACTGGTTCGAATGAAATGCAAGAAACTCGGTTGAATTAGAATCAATTTCTCTCATACATGAACATAAAGAACCGTGCGCAAACGTTCCGAACAATCCTCGCGGAAGGATACCAGACAGAGAGCTGTGAAAAATTACGTCTGGAGCAACGCGAGCTAAAATCGTAGAATCTGCGCTGAAAAATAATCTCCGTTTATCTGCGGTCGAAGCGCTTCCGCGAGCGGAGGCCGACATTAATTAAGTGCGGTTGAAGCGTGAGTAAGAGATCCGATATTCATCGAAATGGCGTTCTTTGTTCACTTTGTTTAAAAATTCTAGGAGAAAATCAGACGATAAAAACCGACTAAGTAGCACGGCTAACAATGGCGGCTTCGTTATCTGCGAGTAGAATCGCGAACTTTCCTCGCGATCAAGACGGAAGTCGTTGGTTGCAGACTTTCAGGGCGTCTCGAGCAAATATCAGCGACGATATAAAAAAAAAAGAAAACGATAAAACTTTCCCGATAACTAAATTAATATTTGTATTAGCGGAGGCAAGGCTGTGGTAGGCTACGGCGAGCGTGCTGGCAGGGAGCGAACCGGCCGCTTTCACATTAATAATACGGCCGCACGGTGGAAGATGCTTTCTATCTCCGGTGCAAACCGGTGACCCTTTTACCGGGACGACATCAAAGAACGCCTGCAGAGGCGTACGCGGTACGTGTTTCAAATACATGAAGTCATATTGATAATAATGCGTGCGGACGGGACGCGCACGGATACGCGCTCTCTCGTACTGGCGCACCAGGCCCCGGGGGTACAAGGAAGTCTCGGGATTTGTGGTACCAAGAAGCCATGATTGCCGTGGCCCTCGCTACCACGTTCATTACATAGCGCGCCATTAATCTGGAACGGTCTGATGGCTCGCAGCCCAGTAAATATGTAGAACGATAACATCTGCGACTTAACATTCGTTCCACGGATCCCAGGGTCCTCGACTTTTCATACCAGGGGCAACTCATCCGCGCGGCCGACCGTCCAACGAGAAGCGAAAGGCGAGAACCCACTGATCCGATTTTCGAACTTACGTGGAGTAATTGCCTCGAAAAATTGGCCGAAATACGATTTTTCGAATCTTCCTTAACCCTCGATACGTTCCTCACGGTGAAATTTCACCCATTTACTATTTCTACAAAGTTGTATGTTGTGAGACGTATTTCTCTTAGATGTGTAAATCAGCAACTGTTGTGAGCGTTTCGCGAAATTATCAATCTCACAAGCCTGATAGAGGAAAAATATATATAAAAAAACTTTTTAAAAACCACGCTTATATTAGAATTAACTAAAAAGGAGGTTCCAGGAGACTCCAAACCAACCCAGTAAGTAAAGTGAGCTCCTTCGGTGCGAAGTGGGCCAGTGGAGCGGTGTCGGAGTCAGAGTGGGGACGCGTAGCGGAGTAGGGAGCGCGCGGAGTGGGGAATATTTAAAAATATTGTTTAAATTCTAAACATACAGTCTTTAAAATTTTTTTTAAATATTGCATTGTCATCCAGTTCCGAGGTATGTAGAAAATTTCAAGTCTCTAGCTCATCGGGAAGTGGTTTGAAATTCGATTTCAAGATTTGACGCATACAACAACAACGACAACTTGGTAAGCTACAATAATATAAGTGTGATAAAAAAGGGAATTTGAAATAACCGTTCGTCTCTGGCGTTAGGCAAACAGATACTTTGATTTTGACGGTGTGAACTAGACTGATTCGACAGAGGACAATACCTAGAGAGTTAGAAAAACATACACTAGATAAATACATATATAGATTTGTCTAAAGCGAGCTCAGACGAGTGCAGAGAACGAATAAAAAAATTACAACCGATAACGCTTCGCGCTAACAACAACAGTGTACCAATTTTATTTTTTACTTGTGTACTCGTGTAGTATTGTTACGCATTGAAAGTAAATCATCGGTGGATGTTGGAGCTGACAGATAACAGTACAATCGAATAATAGAAATTCATTCAATTTTCTGAAACACAATTCAATGATTTTGCACAGTAGAATAATTTTCTAGCCGTGAATTCACAGCGAACTCGTGACTGAAGCGTGAACGTTGGCGAAAAAGTTCCGCAATAAAAATGGAAAACCGTGCATCACGCGAGTACGGTGGTAGATAGCAGCACGATCGAATAATACAAAATTCAGTGACTTATCGGCGTGCCCGCACGGATGGGTCTGCGGCAACGCAGCATTTGTTCCAATCTAAGCGACCTGGGGTAATAAATATGCCTCTCCGGCTGATATAATGCGAGCGTGGGTTGGTACCACTGGAATCAGTCGTCGCAGCTGCTTGATTTACGCCATACGCCGCGATGCATCACGGGACTATCGTTCTGCTTGCATTTCGCCGACCGAAAATAGGTTCGGCTCTCTCGTAACCCGATGCTCTCTCGCTCCATTTCGTTCTTTTCTCTCCTCCTTTCTCGAACGGTTCACGAAGATCGGAGGGATACGATTCGGAGCGATCCATTTCTCCCTAAATCCTCTCCTTCATTCTTATCCCGTGCTCGTGACTCCATTATCGGGCGTCATTTGTTTTCGGACACGGTTCATAGTGCTCGCGATTCACGCCGTTTTCGAAACGTTCTTCACCGTAAATGTCGAGACGTGTTTTTCCCAGGTTGTTCGATTTTCTTGGGCAATCTCGCCCGAAGTTACTTCGCTATTAAATTAGATCAGTCGGACCGATTACGAGATGTATGAATGAATTCTAAATCATTCGAAAGCGCTACACGATGTCGAGTATTAAATGTGAATAGTTCATATTTCACTTCGTACAAATTCCACTATATTTCATTAATCTCGTTCATTTTGTTTATAAAAATCTTTGGAAAAATTAATACAATAGTTTTACTTTTTGATAATTACTCTGAAGCAATTTTCATTACTTTATTATTTTCGGGCACTAGCTGTAAAAAGGATAATACAGAAATATCAGGGCTGCATGTGTGCATGGAAACCCACCAAAATCGCAACCAGGTGGGCCCGATATCCCCAAACACACTTTCAGAATTTCCATTGTTTTCGAAGTTTGCTCCTATCCAGCATCAGAAAATATTCGGTTCGCAAAACAGAGGATTCCGCGCACCAGTTCAGGCTTCGTGCAAATTGTGAGTCCCGGCAGAGGGGACCGGAGCCAAGCGCCGTCCGGGGACTGATCGACGAGCTACCTCGTCGGTGATACTGGTCCCGCCGCGAAAGCGTATATCCCGCGGCGTAAAGGCGGGAATATCGCGTGTCGTTCCGGCCCGAACATTTCAGCGTTTTATGGATGCGCGGTTAGAGGAAAGCCTTGTCGGGCGCGCGAGGTCGTTGCTTGGACCCAACAGGCCCCGTATAGGCTGCAAGAATCGGCCCCATCGTGCAGTGTGTCTCCTTGTTCCTTCCGCTTCGCAGTGGACCAACAACAATATTCGTTCTTTCATCATTTTGAACGATGCCGATAATGGCGCAGAATTTTCTTTCACTATGTGACTTCTTACGAGTGAACTGGATTTTATGCATTTATGAGAAAAAAAAGTGATTGAAATAAATTGTATAATTGAAATACAATATAATTGAAATAACAAAATACAATATACGTATAATTTAAATACAATATAATTGAAATAAATTGTATAATTGAAATACAATATTATTATTTCATTTTTCATAATTCAATTGCAATGTATTTTATAATTGTACTCCATTGCAATTACGAATTACATTGTTGAATGAAGTTGAATTGAATGAAGCTCTGAATTATAAATTACAATATAACTGAATTACAGTGTAATTCATATACTTTGTAATTATAATTCTGGAGTAATTCAATTGTAATTCTGCACAACTCTGTCTACGGGACGGAGGAACGAAACGTTTATTTTCTTGGATCACAAGCACATAAAGTAGTGCACACTAAAAAGCGTCTGCGGTCGGGATCGAATGCGGACACTTAAAAGGGGGCTTGAAGGAAGAAGATGGATGCGAGAGGATTAAAAGAAAATTCTTCGACACCGTCGACCCCTTGAAATAACGTACCACTGAACAATTTTTCTATAAAATAAGAAATAACAAAGATAATAGGCACGTCCAATTATTTTCCTTACCGGTTCGACCGTGGCGGACTCTGGTCTTCGTGGCTCGACCTCCATGGACCGGTTTCGACCCGTGGCTACCGGCGTCAATGAAAAAGTCAACTTATGATACCGTGGGCCTCCTCCGACGGGGAGGCCCTCGAATCGGGGCCCGACCCAGCCGCGTACTCGCCGTTCTGATTGGAGTTCGCCGACGTCGAACCCGGGGGCTACCGTAATTACTAATTGCCACCGTGCCTTAATTAGCGATTCACGTCGTTGGTTCATCAGCGCTTTCTGGGCCCTCGTCCGCCACTTTCTTCCGCCGATCCACGGACCGTTTTTCATTTGGAATCGTGAAAGTCGACCGGTTCAGCTGATCGTGTCTCTTCGTCTTCCTCTTCTTCGGTAGGGAGCACCGTTTCTGTTCCTCTTTCGCTCTTCTTCATCGGCCATCGACATTTCAGGGGGAAACCAGGAGGATTCCGCGTATCGCGGACCTTCCTGCTCACCGGGATTGCTTCATTAGACAGGTGCACCTGCGCAGGGGATACCTTTACGTACCTTTACGCTGATTTCGGAGTCATTATTGGTCCCGTGTCTCTTCTCTATCGGAATAATTTCTTCTTAGGAAACGGCTCCCGGAGGCGCGAGTTTTACTCGATTTTTGCCCGGCAATTTACATAATGACACACGGTGGTCCCACCGGGTTTTCGAAGCTACGCGGAGACGAACCGGGTTTAATATATCGGTGGCAGCGAGTACGTCATTTTAGGTAGTTCGATTTTTATTATAGAGTATTCCGGACGAAGAGAGACGTGAATTATTGTAATGGGGACTCGGAGTCGCGGAGAATTTGAATTTTGATTGAGCCCTGTGCGACGGCCGAGTCGGTTGGATGCCGAGCTGTATTTTTTGATGACTAAATACCGATCAACTTTTGCCTGATACATTATTTTGCCAGTTTGACCGTGACAAGACGCACAATGCGTTTGCTCCATACATCGCAGTACAAAAAATAATGTAATTTTGCAATATTGGCAAATTTGGCAGTTAATTCTGTTTGCATTGTCAACAGAAACAATTGTGCAAATAAGAACATCGGGACTCAATTGGCAGCCTAAAAACCTCTTTCTTATAAATTTTACAAATGCGGAGTATCGTAGTAAGTGATCGGACAGCTTCAGACTTGAATAATTTTATACGAACAGACAATAAGGGAGCGAAAATTGCAGAAAACTATACAGTATACTCATCTAATAAGTTCTGTAAAGGAAAAATTAACACATCTTCGTCACATGTAAATGATCTTAACTGATCTTAATATATCTTAATAGAAAAATGAGCAATATACATATATAAGTCTTTTCATAATAACGCTATATGAGTACATAAATAAAAAATATATAAAGAAACTTGTTAAAAACCACACTAATATTAGAATCCACTAAAAAGGAGAAAATAATATTTTTACGAAAATTATGTTAATATAGTTTGGCGCTGCATGTTTTTATTTATAGTCACTAATATGTAAAAATATTATTTTCTCCTTTTTAGTGCATTCTAATATAAGCATGGTTTTTAAAAAGTTGTTTTATTTATCTCCTAGTTCTGAGCTATGTTGAAAATATCAAGTCTCTAGCTCATCGGGGCGTTGTTTAAAATTCGATTTCAAGATTTTACGCATACTTCACCAACCACAACAACAACAACAACAATTCGGCAAGCTAATATAAGCGTGGTAAAAAAACTGGTACACTATGGGGTTCATATATACCAATAACTCCAACAACCAAAACTTCAAATACTCTACAGTGCGTCGAAGGGTTGAATGCCACCAAAGTATAACTTCAACTAAAGTCACGGCCGATTGGATAAAAACGCACCGAACTTATTTGCATAGCGATGACTTTCCATGGAGAACGGCAACCGTTCCTCCCACACCCGCATCAGCCGGAATACAAGAAAATCCAATGATGTCCTGGCTCCTGTGTGCTCCCGGCGCCGCAAAAAAAGGTTGGTTCGGTCCTCGATAACTACCGTGCACACCGGTGGTTACGCCGTCAGGAAGAAGGGGGCTACGGATCGGCAAGAGGTGGTCAGAAGGGACCTGAGAAGAGGAGAGGTTACTCGGAGAGAGAGGAAGGGTCTTGAAACGGAGAGAAGATGCCCACTGTAAACGTAGAAAGAGAGATGAAAGAGAGTGGAAAGAGCTGGACGCCCTTCCTCCTAGTTGGTCCACATTAATTAACCTGCTCTCTTAATTGCGCGGCTTGTTTATTACATGGCCACGGCCATTTGTCGATGGCCGGCTCCGAGAGCTCGGCCTGGCTCCTGCGCCGCATAGACCTATTATCCGATCTCTACCGTGCTCATTCGGCAAGCATACGCGTATCGATTCCGAAGGACCCGCCGCAATCTACATACGGGAGGGGTGCATTCCGATACCTCGATCCGGCGAAACGAGGGATATTTGTTTCGACCGGATTCGCGGCCATGTTACTCGCATGATTCATGATCGGTGCTAATGAACCGAACGCTGGTTTTTGCGCCGAGACCGTTTCGCCCTTTTCGGCCCTTCGATTATGCGCAGAAATTATCGCTCGTACTGCCATTCGTATATTTTCAATCCACGTAACTTGGGACCATATATTAATGGAGTGCTCAACTCGAGGACCGGATATGTTGGGTCTGTCTCCACCCAGAGTCGCAATTTTCAAGATTATTACTATTTTTATTTATTTATTATAGACGGACAGAAGCCCTTTTACATAAGCACCGAGCGTCGCGCGGTCAGGGGCGAAGGGGAATATTTAAAAATATTGTTTAACTCCTAAACGCACAGTCTTTTTAAAATTTATTTTAATATTGCATTGTCATCCAATTCTGAGCTATGTTGAAAATTTCAAGTCTCTAGCTCATTGGGAAGTGGTTTAAAATTCGATTTCAAGATTTAATGCATACAACAACAACAACTCGGCAAGCTAATATCAGCGTGGTAAAAAGAGAATGATACAAGACTACTTTTCTAATAAGAAAGAAGGGACATGCATAAAAAGACAAAAAAAAGCACAATAATACTGGTACAATCGATAGATATTATCATATAATTCTGCGTAGTTGCATTTTAAAATTTTGTAAAGATTCAATGAAAAAACCAATACTATTATAAATATTGCATGATTTAGCAATAATGCGATTTATTGGATTAATTAATTCATAAGTAGTTTTTGCCTTAAGTGTTTGTTTCCGGTACATAAAAGATGTCATCATGAAAATGTTACAGGGCCAGTCCTTAACCTATCATAAAAATTATAGTTTCCTAACTTCGTGTAAAACAATCGTTAAATAATTTGCGAAGTGGTACGGATGAACTTCGAGCTGAAATGTTGCACACCTTTTTGCAAGATAAAGTGCAAATATGAGCTACGTATATGTATGTGTAATTTAATCCATTTAAACAGTATTTTAAAATTTTCGAATACTCCATTGTGGATTGAATGTATTCTTTTCTTTCGCGAAGAAAAATTCGAATTTTCGCAGCTGTGAAAATATCGCAGCAAATAATAGTAACGACGCGACTATTCGATATTTGTTATTGTGATTCTCGATTTTGTTCTTCAGATTTGTAATATGTGATTTTTGATTATTCCAGTATAACGTTTGAAAAAGTAAAGACGTGTTTGATCTCAGACGGAGATTTAAACGAGACAATTTTATTAATTGTATCTGTTATATTTAAAATTAAATGTTAAATTGTTTGTGTTTACGGACTTGTTATTCTATTGACGACTTAAATCCTACACATGTGTTTCTCTGGGAAAGTGTAGCAATATCAAATGAACATAAAATGCAAATATTTTCCATTCGGTACACATTAGCAAACATTGGTAAACATCGTGTATACAACATGCATTCCACCGCAAACGCGTAGGAGAACACTCGCTGTCGAAGGAATTCCCGTCGCGATTAAAATGAAAATTATGCAACAATTTCCAGCGAAACTAATCGCGAGCGCGTGACAAGTTGACAGTATTAAAATAAATAACTACACACTAATCCATTACGATCTAATGAATATTTCATCGTACAAGCGCGTTCGTATAAATTATTGCACGCACGATCCTTACGAGTCTGATTTGCAAAAGCAACGAATGCAATCGACTCGGCTTTATGCACTTGCCACGGAAAGTAAGGTAATGGTCGCAGTTTACGGTTAAATTAGTACAATTATGTTGTATGCACTTTTTATTCCCTACATTTCTGCATAAATCAACTTAAACATAATCGTACATCAATTTTCAAGGTTTCGTTGCAAAAAGGAAGCTTCAATCCTTAAATCCATGATGGTTTCAGTAACGAAAAAAATTTTGAAATTTTTTGGAATCGAAATTACTGTATGATATCGACGCATAGGTTCGATCAAAAAATCAAAACAAAGCATTTTGCAAATGAAGTTTCCTTTCATATCATAAGTTCCAATAATTGTTCTCTTCCATCAAATAAACACTCAGTGTTTTACAATTATTGTGTTAAACAATTTGAATGTTAATTGTTTACCATTGTTTTTGTACTGGTTCTCTCCCAACACTCACATGGTTCAGTGTAATTCTTAATATCACATAGTACAGTGACACACATCGCAAGTACGGTAAAAAATTATTTTTTAGTTATTATTAATCTTGTGAAACACTTATCACAACATTCAGTATTTTTCAGACGCAAAATTTCTCTTGAAGACGATCCACAATCGGATCGAAACGTTGAGGAAAATTTTATAAATTGTAAAATTACTTTGTTTTGAGTTTTTGATCGAACCTGTGCGCCGAGATCATAAACTAATTTCTATTAATTCGTACGATCGACAAAACGGAATATTTGTTTTTGGAATCGTTTGAATTTGCATTATTTTTTAAGAAAAATGGATCTGTAGTTCCTCATCTGCTGCACCATGTACAACTATCTTAGATAAAAATAAATAATGGCGTGCTAAAGTAGAATCTTCAAGCTTTAAAATGAATCCAAGTTCATCCTCGTACGATTGGTTTTTAAAAAAATTAGAAGATGTTAAATATCGCGAATTTCTTGAGAATCGCAGAGCCAGTGTATATCGATAGAACGATATTGCCCGCGACAGTGTTGCGAACGGGGTCATCAACAAACGAATTCCCTATGGTAGCGCGGTGCTGGCAGTCAACCAGAATATGTTTTGCAATGATTCCATCTGTAAACGCAGAGGAAATTGTGCGTGAAGCTCGCGCCATTGGGACTAGTGTCTGCATTAGACATCAATTATGAAAGAACATACCGTGAATAGACGTACGCCAACGGTCGATGATAATTATCAGACATTTTCCGTGACCGTTCAGCCGTGGGCACTGACATTTTGACGTTAACTCGAGAATTGAAAAACAGAAATCAGACACGTACCATTTATGTTGATTGTGTTTAGAGAAGCAGGTGTTAATGAAATCTTCGTAATCGAGATAGTGTTCCGACCTTTACAACCAGATAGAAAGGTATATTTGCATGCCTCGGCTGTTAAGTCGCTTTGATTGCCCAGAATTTCGAGTGTCTTATCGCGCGCTGTATAGTGCCGTTTCCATTTTTGCGAAAATACGCCACTAAAGAATTGCATCGCACCGTCCCAGGAGGCTTTTATCGCGTTTCAGGTGAATGACAATTTATTATGCACATTGTTATCTAGTCATTTTTGCTGCACACTGTGCTCGAACCATTAATTTTTTTTGCACATGCCGCAGAGTCGTGGACACGTTCAAGGTTTGAAGTTTTGTGTAAAAAACCTACATAATTACCATTTTTTTTAAATTTCTATTGTAGTACATCATTTTTTAAATATTGATATGCTTGGAACAAAGTAGAAAATAATCATTTGAAATGTCGAATTGTTCCAACATTTAAATCGATCATTTTCGTGTTGAACTAGATATTGTGGAGTATACGTAACTCTAAATTATTTGCAATTAATATTAAAAATTTAAATAGTGTTCGAAAAGTGTGACACCCACTGAATACGAAATTGCCACAAAAGAGTCAATAAGAATGTTTATCGCTTGTTCTCACGATTTGTATTGGACGCATTGTCGGTTTCACTGTGTTTGGCGCACTGTCAACTCGAAGTGCAACATTTACATTTCTGGGAAAGTCGCAGGTTAGAAGGAAATGATTTCGCGGAAGAGAATCGCGTGGTCCAATCAGGAAATGGCGGAGATTGTGTTGCGGAACGTACGATCCTCTTCAAGGCCGTGTTAGACCTTCACCTCTTGACACGAGAACGGATTCGAAGGCACGGCTGAATGTAGCCTGGAATACCATGGAGCTTATGAACCGTACACACCCGGGTACTTAAGACATACTTGACCCCGGTGACAGAATTGAGTCAACTGGATATCGGTGCTCTATTTTATGCCAGCTTTCATTCAACGCATTGACTGCCATGGCGGTCGTGGGTGTCCGGCATTTCTAAATCGTATAAGGGAACGTTGTATTTCTAAATGGCAACGTTTATCATTGTGTACGCGAAATTACACTGATCAAATAGAGCTGCAACACGATCAATATTTTTACGTGGCAAAGAATGTTAGCTACAAACATGAATACTTCATAGGAAAATAATAAGAATTCTTTTACTATTCATTTTTATTTATTCGCAACAAATTTCCTACATTTATTCAACAATGTCGTAAAATCCTCAAAATTAATAGGACAATATTCATTTAGATCACTTTCAAACAAATTTGAACAGGTCTTATAGATTATTAATAGAGCTGCCACAAGATCAATATTTTTATGTGGCAAAGCATGTTAGCTACGAACATGAATACTTCATAGGAAAATAATAAGAATTCTTTTAGTATTCATTTTTCTTTACACGCAGCAAATTTCCTACATTTATTCAACAATATAAATTATATTTTATCGGTCGTAAATGTTAAATAAACAATGTGTGGTGGTATCAGCGTACAGGTTCGATCAAAATCAAAAATGTTTATTCAACAATGTTGTACAATCTTCGAAATTAATAGAACAATATTGACTTAGATCACTTTCAAACAGATTTGAACAGGTCTTATACACAACATAATGATTCTATTTGACAATAAGCATTCAATAACTCATACTTGTATTCACAGAGAATATCTCTGATTTTAAACACCTTTTTGCTCACATAAAAAGCACATCTATCATTTATTATAGTTTTATTTCTTCCCACTTTAAGAGCATTGTTATTCTTGATCAATGTAAATGACTCGAATCTGCCAGAAGAAATTTAATTATTAATAGCTGTAATGGTCGCTAATTGGTAAGTGGATACGATTAATAATTGCAGTAATAGAATATAATGATTCAATTGCAAAACGATCAAGGTTAATTGGTTTTGTTAATATATACCTCGAGTTATGTAAGACCTATTGTGGAATTCATTTGAATCAGTAATTCGCGATGACTGAACGCTTCACAGAAGTGTATTATGGTAATCGAACTGCCTTCAACAAAATCTGTGGTGTATCTATAATTTCATAGTCCGTGCTATTCGTGTTTGTACCTCTTACACACGTGATTAAATTCTCGGGATTTCTAATTGTCAAATAAAATGTATAATTTCTACTATTTAGAAACTCATGCAAATACACGAGGATGTTATTATAGGTGTCTTTTGAAAATTCTAAGAATAATGATAAGTCTCGTCTCCAACTTCTTTCATTTCTAAATTATTCAGTTTATATTGTCGATGAATTTGATTAAAATGAAGTCCTGACTAAATCCTTGGATCTAGAAAGTTGAAATTTTGGACAGAGGCTTCCTTGATTTATACAAGGAACAAGAAAGGATATTTCTAATTTCAACCCCTAAGGCGGTGAAAATGGTGAAAACGTTTGTACGAGGAATATTTTGTTCGTGGTCTGATATCCTTGAAACTTAGTCTTAATTCTCTTTGATATTATTAATCAAATACCTATTCTGGAATTTTACAAATTTCAATTCCTAAGGGGGTGAAAAGGGGTTGAAACTTTTGTATGAGGAATATTTTATTTGTGGTCAGATTTGCTTGAAACTTGATCTTAATGCTCATTGATACAATTTGAATGGGGTGAATGGGGGGGTTAAAAGGTTTTATGGAGAAACAATATCAATTTTCGAGAGCATTAATCAGTTTCTTGTGTAAGGGAAGCTGCGTAAAAAACATAGTTTGTTGATAAAAAGATTTATTGGTCCCGGCGGAGTTGTCTAGCGGAAGGGTCAATACGACCTAGCATTCGTCGAGCGAGGGTTAATTAGATAATGGGCATGGAAATGTATTCCGAGTAGCTTGCACAGAAGCACACGTAGCGAACGCGTGCACCGGTGGACAAAAGGAAATTCGCGGATGGTTAAACGTTGCCAAGAGCGCTAATTGTTCGGGACCACCTACCAGCTCCTGATTTCATAATCCACGCTCGCGGCGCTGGCAGACGCGGTGCGGTCTGCATGTGCCATTATCTTCGGCGTTCGAGTTTCAATTAGCTTGCATATCCCTTCCGAGACATCGCGCCGCAGGAATTTGAATCGAGTATTCTTGATTAATGCTCGATTTGCCGGTGAACGATGGGAACGAGACCGGATTTCTCGACCGACAAAAAGCCAATTTTACCGATGCAGGCTGACCGAGCTTTTTTATATTGCGGCTTGAGAAATACTGGTTTTTGATTTCCATTTGAACTTTTTGCAATCATTGCTTTGCCAGTTCTGATAGTTGCGCAATATTTAATTATGCATAATATTGCGTAAATATGCATTGCGATTCGTTATAAACAAATGGACAAATGACACATATTACACATAATTGTTTCATAATTCTCTACTTCTAAAAACATGATGTATTTTAATAAAATTCAAATATTATCGTCACCTACAAACTCACCTGTGACGAGGATCCAATTTTTCGGTACTTTGGGATTATCCCGTCGACCATTTTCGCTAAACACGAAATTATCGCGTTTAACCTATTATAATTAATTATTAAATTAACCTAATCTAACACCTCATTTGGTTCCCCTCTATATGCGAGTTAGGTTAGGTCAGGTTAGATTTGCTCGTTTTCGCAAGCATTGAGAGGTCGACGGAATAATCCCAAGGTAATTTTATTCGTCTTGAATATCTTTCGATTTTACATTAAATGAAAAATTGTTAGAGACACAAAATTATCTTATAATGTAAATATATACTGTTTATGAGGTTAGAATTGTGAAGATTGAAAATTTTAAATTGAATATTGCATTTGTTCGATTGCTAATATTGTCTTTAATGCAATTATGTCACTAAGGCATGACAAAGAACAATGCAGAACATATTTATTTTGCATAAAGATTCGGCCTCCAGTGATGGCCGAAGTTATGGTACTTTCAACAGGGTCATTTAAGGTCGAACGTCATAGTGATTGTATTAGAGAAGACGTGGAAAGTGTTGTCTATTTGTACAGCTACAAAGTTGCATTCTTTGGTTAACAGAATCACGTACACGTTTTACCGTCTCTGAATTTATTCTATTACATACTGCAATCATCCGTTATGCCATATTTTCTCGGTATAGTTTTGCTTGAGAGACAGGAGTCAACTGGGGTTAAGTTTACAGTAACGAAAAACTTGAAAATAGGAATTTCAAAAATTAATTTAACTCTTCGATTTTCACGCAAGTTCAGCCGACACACACAGTGGTATTTCGGCTGAAAACCTGGCCAAAAATCAAAATTGTAAATATTTACATAGAATGTTGTGGTTGAGTCCCAATATAGATAAATAAACATGCCATCATGTGATTAATAAATTTTATTTTCTTCGTGTTCTTACGGTGTTTCAATACCAAATAAAACTGTCTATTACATTGAAAAAGTTTTTTTTTATTCGTAGCTGCCTACATAAATTGTGGCGGCCACAAATATAAATTATGAAGCTACTCTACGCCATAGTTGCACGTATGAACAGCCATAAATATACTTATTATCACTAGTGTGTAGTTAGATATGACTTTTTTTACTCATAAACTAACTGTATAATGTAGAAAAAACAAGAAAATATTTTTGGCCAGGTTTTCCAGTCCAAATACCACTCTGTGCGACAGTCGGAAACTGTAGCAACACTTTCACACGTGGTTCGATCACTTTTTCTCACGATTCCCGGGAGTTCTTACGCTACTTTCACGGTGGCCCATTATCGTATTCTTCATATACAATTTCCACACACGACCACTGTGGAGACTGTAAACTCTGACCCGTTGATCGGCAGTGTTACGCCACTTTTTTCCGATTAGTCACAAGTTATTTTTCTCATCGAGTCTGAAAGGTTACGGCGGGACCGACCGGTGAGAACGGGGATGCATAATGATGGAGATCGATCGGCACATAATCGTTTGGCATTGCTGCGCTACGAGAAAATGCGTCGTGCGTGAATGTCAGGAACCGATTCGCGGAATTCCAGTTTAGTCACGCGTGGGCATGCGTACCCGTGAGAGATCGCTGCGAGATCGTTAACACTTTTCACGATTCCGACATTGTTTATCAAGCGCAGTCGGCCGCGATCTTTATTCCCCCTCGATGGCTACGGAATCGTAAAACGGATTAGACGTTGGCGATAGCGATACCCCGCGATACCTCTGTCAATAACACCGGTAATTCATTTCAATTTCCGTCGCAGGTCGAGCGATCCACGGATTATCCTGTGTTTGTATTCGGTTATTTTAATCTCCGCGATAATCCAGCGGAATCGACGCACAATGATTTCATGTATTCGATAACGGCGCCATTGCTCCTTAATGACGGAATGATGCTGGGTTAATTAATTCGGATTTCAATTTAAATGGGAACACTTTTCTGCATGTTGAAAAAGGATTATTTTACTTGGATTAATAACGATGCAAGTGGGAAAAGATGATGATTTAATGACAATTTAATTTCAACAAGTTTTTCTCTTTAAAGTCGAATGAAGATCTGGCATTCAAATGTTAGTAGGACACGTCTCCTGGGAAAATGTATTTTTTTATAACAACAAATGACACAACGTAGACATTTATGGTCTTCTAAGAAACATGTTTTTCAAGAAAAATTAGTTACCTTCACTTCTTTAATTTTGCATTTAATTTTCTAACATTTCTCATTCCGTGTTAATTTTTCAAGAAATGAGTAGAATTGCAGAGCCTGTGAAACTTGATTTTTCAACTTCGTTCTGAAAAAATTCATACATTCGATTGAATCGTGGTTTATAAATTTTTGTGTAGATGCCAGAATTAATTAATTGTTCGTTCAATTATCGCCTGCATCATATAGTACAATTAACGTGCAGAAGTACAAACAAGACTAAAGTCCATATTTATCATGATTTATCAAGCCTAAATTCAGTAAATTAGAACGTGCTAAATATTAAAAATAAATTGTCTAAGATAAAGAGCAGCAGATGGAAAACTATGTTACATCGTTCTGTTTAATTTACTTTCGTACACTTAAATCTAAGACACAAATGATTATGATAGAAAGATATTACACGCATGATCAAACAAGCAGTCATACAAATTCTACAAACACGAGATCCATTGTTAGAACAATTCTCACGTTTCTATATCGTAAATGTTTCGACGTGCCGCCATTACTGCACCCAGTTTCTCGAAAACGTTTTCCATTTTCTAGGGTAATTACCCTATCAATCAGCCGTTAGGTTCGCCATTAACAGCTGCGGCAAGTCTTGTTTGCGCGAAGTTGCACACAGTCGTACAACACGAAACGACAGGAGCAAAAGTAAGGTCACTTCGCTAGAATAAAAGCAATTAGGCTCTATTCAAAGCCGCGCCGCTGTGCGTTTCGATGCATTCGCATCCTGGATTGATTCGATCCGATCGAAGGAGTATTCCTATAATCGTAGGACGAGGCTTTCCTATTAACGCTTCATCTTCTCTTATGGTGTTTACGTAACGGCCAGGTTTTTTTCACGATTGCTACTACGAGGGTACGAGATTGCCGGACCATGAAAGCCGCGGCTCTTTGTTTCCTACCGCAACCAAGCCGCGAAAAACGCTGGCATTTCTGGCGATAATCGTTCCTCCGCATCACCGCATCATTTACTCATTACTGCAGAACACCTTCTTGCTTCCTGAAAGCGTTGTCGCTTATGTTCTCCTCCAGCCTTGCTTCAAGACTGCCATACACATAGGCATTCGTTTTCTTGAATAGCACCTTAGAAATTATTTTTTTAGAGGAAAATACAATATGTGACCTATCCAGTGAACGAACGAAATTGTGCAGTACTATCTTTTTATATGAAAGTTTATTTTCTAATGAGACTGAGTAGAATAGCTAGTAAGTAGAAACGGTATGCAATGCTCAGACACGTTGGCTAGACTAGTCAAATTAAACTGTCGCTATTGCAGTCCAAACTAATTTATCTATTTATGAAACTTTATTTTCTAATGAGACTGAGTAGCATAGCTAGTAAGTAGAAACGGTATGCAATGCACAAACACGTTGACCAGACTAGTCAAATTAATTATTGCAGTCCAAATTAATTCATCTATTTATTTAATAATTCCCGGGAATGTGCTAACGCGCTGGTTAAGAAGTTAGAATTTATACGTTTTTATTAACAATGTTCACCGTATCATGTACTCAGACATTTATTTTTTTAAAATAGCAGTTTCGGGTGATATGTTTATTTATTTAGCTTTGGTATATTTATGCTCTCTTTTCTTTCTTTTTCCTCAACTTCTCCAACCACTCTTCAACCTTTCTATCTTTTTCCCCACTCACTACATCCTCGAGCCTGATCAGTTTCCCCATTATCCTGGAATCCCTTGTCAAATGTTCTAGGTTTCCAAACTTATCCCCACATAGGTCATATCCTCTTGTCTTTTCCTCCAGCGAGTATCTATTCCAATTCTTTGAACTTCAGCATCTTACCCGCGCTATGAGCTTATGACTGTCCCCTCAATCAGATTGCTCAGATAATCAGGTAGCATTCCTATTCTTATGTCAAACAAAACAATAAAACAATGAAAATGATTACAGCAATGATAAATTAACAGAAGAGAAAAATGTGAAACTAAAAATTCTATTAGCTTGCCCCAGTGTCCTCCATAAACGTCAATTAGCAGAGGACTAATAGTACAATTTCGAGTAGCAGATCCCACTAATTGCAACAAATGGATCGAAGAGTGCCACCTATCGCGCATCGACTCTGGCTAGAGAAACTCACGGCGAATCCTTCTTCGAAGAGAAAGGGCGGAACTGAATCCGCTCGTACCGCCGGCCGTGACCTTGATTCAGCAGGTGCACTTCCTGAAGATTGTTCCGAGCGATACCTGTCGATTGTCGATCACTTAACAGTCGCGTCTCCTGTTACACACGGGACGAGCTGCAACATTGTAGAAAGCTGCCGGTGAAAGCGTGGCAAACGGCGATCCATCGTTTTAGAACCCCGCCTAGCCAGCGATTTGCTCGGATATATTAAAATTCATTGAAATACCTTGCAATCTCTTCCGCGTTCGCCGCCGCATTAATTCAATAACACTTGCTCGGACGTTTCGCGCCTTTCACGAATCCCGTTTTGTTGCGCGCGCGTTCAATTGTCCGCGAGATTCTATTTCATCGACTGGTAGGATCGCTGCTTTGCTCGACAGTTGACGGACAGGTGTCTACGCGTCGCCGGAAATCTCAAGAATGTAGACGCAGACCATTGTTTTTTGGGAAGTCTGTTTAATAATTCAACGACTGCGGCAATAGGAAAGCTGCGGTTTTCTTGCCGGTTTCTATTCCGTCTTCGTCATCTTCGGAGCCGCTTGTCCCTCACATTATCAGTACAGTATATCCAAGATATAGGAACTAGACATTAATTTCTTTTCATAAGAATTTTCATCGGCTGCAAATCATACAGCAATATGTCCGAATGGTAATTATTTACATTAGGGGATTCCTCACCGATTTTGATGACCTTGAAATATGTTGTCAAGGTCATCATTCTGAACAACTTTTTCCTATACATGTTACAGCCGCTCGGTTTTAGTTTTCGAGATATTCGTAAAAAACTATTGCTAATACTGTATTGAATTTTTTTCTAACCAAACACAACATGAATAACACAGGTATACAATATACAACATATATATAAAAGGATTTTCGTATGCTCTCCACCCCCTCTACGACCTAACCACAACTCATTCTATTCGTATGATTTTTCCATTACTAGTTCAAATTACGGATGACAGTTGCAATGCAAAAATTATACAAACAGAATGAGAGGGCGACCGCGCATACGAAAATCCAGAAGTAGTCTATCAAAATTGAAAGTTCCAGAGTGAAACCCAGTTATATCTCATCTCCACAGTGTGTTTAGAAGCAAAATGTAAAGAAACTCCTAGCCGGAACAGGCTTACGTTGCCACGGAGTGTGCAGGAATATGAAAAATTCAATACAGTATTAGCAATAGTTTTTTGCGAATATCTCGAAAACTAAAATCGAGCGGCGGTAACATGTATACAAAAAAGTTGTTTAGAATGATAACGTTGACAACATATTTGAAGGTCATCAAAGTCAATGAGGAAACCCCTAATGTAAATAATTACCGTTCAAATTCTTTAAATGTTCTCATCGTTTTTGATCTGCTCAATTTCTTCGTCAATGAAAAGTCTTTAATTCTCAAAGAAAATTAGAATTTACAATATTAATACATGTGGTATGCACTTGATTTGTTCAGAAATAAGTAATTTTAATATTTAAATTTGTTTAAATATTGTAATCTTTTAAAACTCAATCAAATTATATGAATATACTTATGCAGACAAATTACACCCCTGTACACGATTACCATGAGAATGGCAGTGCTCAGAGAACAGGTTAATAAGAAAATGGAGGTAAATACAGTGGCAGTTGGCACGACCGCGTCAAACTTGTGCAAACCCGCGAACGTCGAGCTGCAACCTCGAACACCTCGTTTGTTGAAACCATCGAGTCACCCTGGACTCATCGAGGACTTTCGTGAAACCGATACGAAATGGATTGCCGTGCGAATTTTTTGCCAATTATTCATGGCTCGGATCCCGCGGACTGGTCCTTGGAGTGAACACGGTCTTGATCGATGTTGCTCTTCCTCGCCGGTAGCAGCGCGTTCTCACCCTTTCCCTGCGGGACGCCCATCGAAGCTTTCCCTAATGCGTCCTTGATGAGAGCTAACCTTGCCAGAGGTCTTCACTGGCCATCCCTTCCACGGGATTACTCGGTTTATCGATGCGGACGATTATTTTGCTCGTCACGTTCGTCATCGTCTCTGCGGGTCATCCGGTTGTTAACTTCTTCTAACAGCATTATAGAGACCCGCGATGCGGTCAACTAGGCGGGATAATCTTCTGGACGACGTCGTCGCAGGCTCCTTTAGCGGGTATGTCGTAAGATCGTCCCCGAGAGTCACCGTTTAATCCCCCGATGAAAAATGATCGCCGCACGGTTGGGACTAAGCAGGCCGTACAGGCTACGTATTTAAATAACGGTCTACTATTTAATAGACCGCTCGAATAGTCCGACGTACATTTTTTCGGAGAAATTAATCGGTGCTTCCTTAATCACCGATCTTTCTAATGGCGCTCGATCGGCCCCGTCAACTAATTCTATCAGTCACTGTAGGATTATCTCGTCCTCGTGAAACACGAGCTTGTTTAAACGGATGGTACATTTTTGAATTTATTAGTTTGAGGATTATACATTCCGAAGAGATTAATATCTTTCTATTACACGTAGTTTGATCTTCGAACATCCTGCACAAGTGTTTTACTGTGGGGAAGATAATCTTACAGTGATTGATGCTATTTATTCTTAGATAACATTTTCTCAGATAGCTTTGAATATATAATTTTATTTTTAATAATAATTATTATTGTTTTATTATTATTTTTTAAATTTTTATTAATTTTTTATTATATATATTTAAATAAAGAAATATTTATTATATTAAATATAATAACAATAATATTATTATTAAATAAATTATTATTAAATTTTATTAAATAATTATAAACTGATCGAACCTGGCGCCGAAATCATAAATTGATAATATCTGAGATAATGTTATCTAAGAAAAAATAGCATCAATCACTGTAAGATTATTTTCCCCACAATAAAACACTTGTACAGGATATTCGAAGATCAAACTACGTTTAATATTTATATATTATAATTGTAAGGAAATTTGATATATTTGCAATTATCGTGCAATACTGTTGCGAAGGTGTACCAGTTTAGGGTTGACCAAATCTTATCGAGTTGGACGTTGTTTGAAATAATTTGCACTGTACTCTTTCGTCAAATACGGAGATAAACATGAAATTGATTTAGGATGGTCTCGGTTAAGCAACGACTCGTTTACTCAAATGATTGTAGTAAACGTTTCTCCAAGGATGACTTTCAGTCTCGAAGAGATTAAAATTCTAAATGAATTTTCTGTTTATCTGCAGATTTGACGTAAGAGTTACAAGTTTAATTTATTTCAAGCGTCCCGCTCAATAAGACGTGACATTTATTGAACGCAGTTCCAAGAAACTGTATAATCAACTCCTTCAACGGCGCTGAACTTCGGACGAGGGGGGGAACAACACTGTAACTTTGTAGTAAATGAGAATTCTTGGCCATAAAAATCTCCAGGCGAAGCTAATTCCCTAGATATAAAATTCCTAACAAAATACGTACTGCCTAGAGTACACCGAGAAAAGAATTCCAAGGCAACAGTAAAACGTAAAGGTGAAACGCGGCGAGCGTAGCAAACGTTCTCGATAAAAATCCGCGAACGATGCTCGTAACTCTAGCCTTGGATCAACGGTGTTGCTCGCCAATGTTAGAAAAAGAAACACGGTAGATCGCAATTTTAGTAAATATTTTCTTTCAAACAATATCTCCGAGTTTAGGGCTTGTGATACATTTACAATCTTTGCTATTTATTTTACTTACTTTGATCTACAAAAGGCACCTTCTAGATTTTTCATTACAAATCGTAACTCTATACTTTCTTCAAAAATAATTATTTACACATTACCCGGTAAACTAATCCTTCTACCACCTTAACAACAAACTCAAGTCCATAGTTCGGTCCAATTTTTACAATAGTCTTTCATTTTTGAACGTTCTACGAATACTTTTTACAGCCACTGTATGATCCCAGCCAAGTCCATAAAAGTTTCACAAAAAATAAAATATGTAAAAAACCATGCTTATATCAAAATGCACTAAAAAGGGGAGAATAATTTTTTTAGATATTAATATCTATAAATAAAAGCGTGGAGCGCTAAGCTACATTAACGTAATCTTCGTGAGCACTCCGCGTTTTTGTATATATTAGTCACTAATATCTAAAAAAAATTATTTTCTCCTTTTTAATGCATTTTAATATAAGCGTGATTTTTAAAAAGTTTTTTTATATCTTCTTTTATTTTCTACTTTTTAGTCTTTACTACCGAGCGTATTTAGTAAGGCCCGGGTTCGATAACCGCTGAGATACGCTGCTGAGATTTTTTTATTACCACGCTTATATTAGCTTGCCGAGTTGTCGTTGTTGTTGTTGTTGTATGCGTCAAATCTTGAAATCGAATTTTAAACTACTTCACGATGAGCTAGAGACTTTTCAACATAGCTAAGAACTGGATGACAATGCAATATTAAAAAAAAATTTTTAAAGACTGTGCGTTTAGGAGTTAAACAATATTTTTAAATATTCCTCTTCGTTTATAGTCACTAATATCTAAAAAAATTATTTTCTCCTTTTTAGTGCATTTTAATATAAGCGTGGTTTTTAAAAAGCTTTTTATTTATTTCTTAAACACGCAGTTTAAAAAGATATATATTTTTTAATATTCGGGAAGTGGTTTAATATAAGCGTGGTAAAATGATTGTAAACAAAGAAGATTTATGCAGTTTCTGTACACGCAGAGTTGTGCTAATTCAATTACTAAGTATTTTAATCAGATGTGTAATTGAAATACAATGTATAATTGAAGGTGTGCCGTAGGCACGTCACGAGCAGCTAGTAAATTTATAAATAATAAATTCCTTCTGTTTGAAACCTTTACATGGATTTTGCAACCTCTCCTTGCTTATTACTTCATTTTTC
The DNA here is from genome assembly GCA_028455615.1 of Lasioglossum zephyrum. Taxonomy (NCBI): domain Eukaryota; kingdom Metazoa; phylum Arthropoda; class Insecta; order Hymenoptera; family Halictidae; genus Lasioglossum; species Lasioglossum zephyrum. Next base: position 11,484,654 of record CM052330.1, on the reverse strand, counting down.
ATAATTCAATTACAATGTATTTTATAATTGTACTCCATAGCAATTACGAATTACATTGCAATTTAATTGAATGAAGGCCTGAATTATAAACTACAAAATAACTGAATTACAATGCAATTCAATTAGTTTGTAATTATAATTCTGGAGTAATTCAATTGTAATTCTGCACAACTCTGTGTACACGGTGCATAAGTGACGTTTGGGTGCCGAAATGTTGAATACGCCAGAACACGGTAGTGTTTCGCAAGATCGTTCAGTAGCAGCGAGCTATGAAGCCGTTGGACGAGTCAGCAAGCGAACAGCGGTGGTACAGGGACAAGGAACAAAGGCTGAGTTCTAAAAGCCCGGTCACTAGGCAGGCGGCCATAGCTAGGGGTATGGGAGGGCTGGCGGAGGACAGACGACATTAGAGGCACATTAGCGTGCGCCACTCGTCGTCCAGCTGGTAGTCAACCAGGCTAGCTAATTACATGCCGATTCCAGGGGATCAGCCGCACAATGCCGTGTCGACATACCGTTGGCTCGTCGAGGTGCGCGGGGGGTCCTCGATATATACCTCGATATATCCGTGTATATCCGCGGCTACGCTTTCGCAGAAAGGTTCCATCGGTTACACGGTTGCTCCCTGCAAGCAGAGAGCGCGAGCCAGCTAATCGCTCGAAACTCGCTAACTCGCCGGCGATTCACGGTCGTCGATTTACTGGCGTCGATCCCCCTACAAACCGCCTGGTAATTGTTCCTCGTGCGTGCTCCCCATGGAAGCTCGGTTCCTACACCAGCCAATGATCCCTCTTTCTCTCGTGCTCTCTATTTCCCTTTCTCTCTCTCGCTCTCTCTTTCCCTTCCTCCCTCTCTCCGTTTCGCTTGTACGCCCCAGCTAAATGAAAGCGAGCGTGCACGAGATCCTATCGTCGCGAGGATCGCGTATTAAATACAGAAACGAATTACTTTCTCGTGGGCCGACTTCAAACCCTGAGCGACGAGCTGCGAGGAGCTGCCGCGGTCAACTCATCTGCATCGAGCAATTAACCCCTCGACTTGTAATTAGCGTTGGATAGTCGATACTTTACACCGGGAACCTTCCCGCGCTATTCAATCGTTCCCCCGAGCTTGAATTACTTCCGTAATTGTTTCGAGAATGGGAATCATTGAAATTCTTCGGAAGATTAATGCCCGGAGTTATTGGGAGCATTCTTTGAAACGGATTTTCTAATTTTTATAGTGCTGGAAGTGTTCGTGTCACGTATTTTACGTTAGGATAAATTCTTTCGTAGTATCCGAGGGTTTTAAGAATGTCTTCACGAATATTATTAATTTACTAAATATATTCTTCTATTGATTGTATTTGTTGTTAATAGAATTGACATTCATAATGTTTGTACCAACAATATGCATACAATAAATTATAGATTACTAGATTAAATAATGTATACAGCAGTAAAAATTCTTCTCTTGAAAATAATCCACATCAGGATCGAAACGTTGGGATTTTGTTAATTGCAAGATTGCTTGTTTTTTTTATTTTCATCGAACCTGTGCGCTGATACCAACGCACATTATTTATTTAACATTTACGATAGACAAAACGTAATTTAAAAAAGGCACATACAGGTCGAATTGAGTAATCTCCTTTTCCGAAGTCGGTTAAAAAGTGTATGATATAAATTGAATTTGAAATTCGCCTGGCTTTGATATTTCTAATATCAAAATATTGTTTCGCAGATTGTATTCCAGCTAGAATTCCGCCGAGATAAACCGCAGTATTTATTGATAAAATATTAGAACGTAGCCGAGAGGTGATAGGAACATCGCGTAAAATATGTGAAAGAAATTAAAGGACGATTGCAGCGTCGATTCTAAGCGTTGTATACTTTACAACCCTTAAACGCAACGGGAACAACATGCAGTCCGTAGAGGAAGCTTTTGTTCATTCGCAGCGGCATTACGAGGAAAATCTTGCGGGCACGGTTCAAGTATCTATTTGTAACTGCGTGTTCATAATTCTTTGTACCGCGGAGAGATGCACGCGTACAAATTTTTTCGTTCCAGCGGAACACGCTGGATCTACGCTGGTCCGCAGATGTTACCAGCGGGAGTTCTTCAGGTACGTATTTGAAGAACGAGCGCTCATTTCAGACCAGGCTGCGTCCCACTGCGACGAAAATTCAAATGTTAAGATACGTTTCTCACTGCGAAGATCAAAGACTGCTGTGCTTCCTCTTGATGCTTTAATTAATTGCCCCCCCCCCCTTTTGTTCCGATAACGAACATCCATGCTCATTCTAGGGTTCGGAAATCTTGCGATCACTTTTTAAAGAAAATGGGACTGGATCAAGCAGTCCATGCTTTTCTAATATTAATAACAAAAGGAAAAAAGCTTAGTAAAACAACTGATTAGAATCTTTAATTTCTGCATGAAAAGTTTTGCTAGTGAAAGAGGATCTCCAAAGAATCGAAGTTCAGGGCTATAGAAGAGTTTACCATTTGACATGAGAAGTTAGAGAGGAGCAGAAAGGTAGACAATCTTTCTGTTGCTGGCACTTTAATCTCGCGAAACTATAATCACTTCGTGACTCTAACGGAATAATAATATCCTCGATGACATGGTGCTCAGAGAGACCATTCTCCTCAAAATAACCCAGCGGAAGTCTAAACCAAGCAGCACAATCATCAATTCCGCAAAACAACTTCCCTCATTAGTCGCTCGTTACTCTCGAATCTTGAAGTGACCGTGAAAATGGCGATCGAAATATGCGCTCATCGTGTCGTGTAAATGCGTTAAACGGGTCCACGATTTTTCCAGCGTGCTCTATCCATGATGAAGGCGTTCTGAACCGTCTTCCGACCTTATTGTTCCTGGAAAGTGGTTGCCCCGGAGTGTCTGGTTGTGTCTTTATCATTTTCACGAGTGGCTACGCTCGACATAGCTGAACCAGCGGGACAGGGGCCTCGGTTCCTGCTCGCTATTACCGGCAGGATGTCTTCTCGAAGAGACGAGGAACAGAACCGTCGACAAACGTTTCTCCTCTCTCTCTCTCTCTGTCGCTGTGTGCTGGTTTCGCGAACGGCAAACACGGGGCATGAGTCCGTCGCGGAACTGTTGACGGCCTTCAGCTTCTTGCGAAAACTGTCTTGCGTTGTCGTCGCCGTTGCAAACCGTTGATGACACTCTACGCCACTCGAGGCGAGTCACCAGGTCCGTAGTATACCTCCTGGTCAGGTTCCTCGAAGAGTCTCAACCCTTGTTGAGGGGACAGGGACATCGACGACCGGGACAGCGGCGACGATTACGACCCGGACCTCTCTCTTCGGCAATTACCGCTCGAGTGGCACCGCAATGGACAGGTGGCCAGGACGTCATCCGCTTTTCCTTTTTACCCCAGCGTCTCCTGTGAATTTACGATGGGATATATATACATATATGCTGGTTACAGCATTTATTACGAGACGTGTCCTTATGCTTTATGATTCCCCGGAGATTCCTTATGCTGTCTTTTGCCGCGTTTCCTCGGTTTGTGACCAGATGCCTCCGCGACAAGCGATTACTATTCCTGATCGAGACTTCCCACTTTTGGGTAGACTGTTCTAACTTGTCCGTTAAACACGGTAGACAGCGTGATTGTATTCTTCAAGATGCGCAAATATGATGTGGGTGATTAACAATGAACCTACCGAGCACTAAAAGCGATTACAGTATTTTATCCATAAATGTTCCAAAAGTCTGACTTGTAAATGTCCCAGATCTATCCCCACTACTACGGGGTGTACCCCCTTTAGGGGCCGTGAAGCTCGAGAGGCCTCGGTCGCCGCGAAATATGACACCATGCGCCTAATCAGAATTTCCAACTTCTCTATTTTCCATTATTTTTTGATGGGACTTCGATGACCATATTTGTGGCATTTTTCTAATTAAAATCATACCAAATGTGATATAATTCCGATGATATTTACTTGTATAATAGACAATTAAAGTTTTAGGCGCAAGGAAGGATAGTCACCGGCGACTGCGACTCTTTACGTCTCTTTCTTTCCCATACGCTATCCTTCCTCGCGCCCGAAACTTTAATTGTCTATTATACAAGTAAATATCATCGAAATTATATCATATTTAGTATGGTTTTAATTAGAAAAACGCCACAAATATGGCCATCGAAGTCCCATCAAAAAATAATGAAAAATAAAGAAGTTGAAAATTTGGATTAGCTATGTATACATTTCTCAAAGAATACATTTCTTAAAGAATACTGTCCCTGTGGCGCATAAATGTTCCTCGGCAGACCCGTGCTGGAGACTTATATGAACTTATTCTATGGATAAAATACTGTAGAATGTTTCAGCTGAGAAAAATAAAAAAGCTCTAGTTATTTAGATTGTGTAAATTTTCATGTAAGTAACTTTATGATTCGAATAATTGCAAGATGAAAAATATAAGACTGGTTATTCGACCAGCAGTGGTAGGTTTAGTATTAGTAGTCTGTGAATATTTGTGGAAAATAAATATTGCGAGAAATTAGAACCATCTACATAATTATAATGAACACAAGGAGTTTACCAGCTTCTTTCGCTCTTCATGATGTCTTTTTGCTAACCGGTAAAAAACCGCAGCGCACGCTTTGTCTTATTTTGTTGGACGTCGTGGTGGTCAACTAGTTAGCCATACTAATTAAGACATTAAATTGTGGTGGTTTATTTAAATTGGAATGTTTGAGGAAAAGAAGCGTTTCGCCCCGGGTCTGCTAATTGGACTTACGAGTAAGGCTACGTGTACCAGGCTCAGCCTAAAGCGCTGTGATATTTCATTTTTTTTTATTTGTTCATCTTGCGTACGCTCCTTATTATTGTAATTTATGATTGTACCTTACAGCTACAATTTAAGAATTGAATGTTTCGTGACGTCCGCTTATAATAACCGCAAGACTGCGAGTGGAAATAAGTGTATGAGACCCTCTCGCGAGCATTCAATTCTCTAATAATTATCACGTTTCGATTATTCGATAATTATTATCACGTTTTACATAGATATACTTCTACATTACCTTGGTTAATTATCTTGTTTTGTCATTATTAAACTGCGACTGCACATACTGTATTTATTAAAAGAGTGGAAATGTTCGTGGAAATGTCGATGGCGATTCAAATAGGGATTTCATTTAATAAGTTTATTTCTTAACACACATACTATGATACAAATAATTAAAGTCATGCTATTCTTATTAAGTAATGTGAAGTGTATCTACTTTCTTAGTGCACTGTAGTTCTGGTACACGTGTCATAGTTGCTGTAAGTAGAAACGGTAAGTAATGACCAGACACTTTAGATTCAAATTCAGCATGATTATTGACATTGTAGAGATAAGACAATTTTTAATTTAGTTTTCGCTAAAAGTTGCTATAAATCAGAACAGATACATTCATCTTATTTTCATAAATGATGTACTTTGGTGTAAAGAAAACATGCACAGGTTGTTACTCAGTCATTTCTGAAGATTTTGCAATAAAAAAATACTACCAGTTGCATAGCACGTGCACTATTAAATCATCTAAACAAAAAAGTCAATGAGATTTTCTAAACAAAATGCGGAAAGTTGCTTCTTTTTATCGTTAACAAAACATGTCTTCCCAAGAATAATTGAAAATTATGAAAATTACGAGGAGTCGAATTGAATGAACTGATTATCCACTTTGGACAGGGAATGCCGCGCAGGGCATTCCTGAAGCCCGCAATAAATTCGAATTCAAGTTTCTCTTTGGCTCGGGGAGGCAAGTACTCTTGTTCGACGAGCACGCCCGGTCCACTCTCGGACTTATGGTTAGGTCGGCTTACAACCGGATCGGATCGATTCCCCATGACACGTATGGCGGTGTCGCCCGTGCATTATAGAGCCGCTAGAGAGTCTGCGGATCGGCCGGGGCCCCGGCGGACAAGGCCCAAGTTTAGAATTCCCGCGGATCGTAATGCCGGGCGACGACGAAGCCCGTTCGGGACCGTTACCGAGAAGTCGTTAAGCCCCGTCGTTAAGTCGATTATCCGCAGCCCTTGACGACGAGGATCTCGCATCGAGTTTCCTCGCCGATCCCGTGGGCTGGGGGCTTCGTTTATCGGCTGGGAGACGTGTCATGCCCGACAGCGTTATCCTGGATCCCGCCAACGGTCCGCGAGGATCCAGTTTTATCGATCGTATTACGATAAGACGCGTTTTCGTCCCTAACACCGTCCCTCTTCCCTTCTCTTCCTTTTCTCTTCCCTTCTTGCATCACTGACGACTTATGCTGATGGTTCTAATAACTTGCATCATTCAATTTTTAAATTCAACTCTTCACGAATTTTTCGAAAGATTGAACTGCCATCTTTCGAGTAGTATAAGATACTTGTTCTTCATCGTCAAGCTTTAGGGATTCGTTGTAAAGCTTCGTGGGAGCTCTAAGTAAGGATGAAGAGAGAAGGAGCTCGATAGGAATCTGTATGGAACTAGAAAAAATTATTTCATATTTTTTAGTCTGTTTTTAAAAACGTGGTATTTTTAAAAAATTATTTTTATTTAAATAATTATTTTCTGCTTTTTAGTCTTGTGTTAATACTTGTATCACTCTTTATTAATACTTTGTATACTCATTAAGCTTACTGTAAATTTCAATTGGTAAACAAAGCAATGATGTACTACCGATCGTCGCGCGGCGACGTACTATCATATACTGAGCTCTGTCGGGGTGAAGTAGGTCCGTGGAGTGGGGACAAGTCAGAGTGCGCACGCATAGTAAAGTAGAGAGCGTTGTCGCAAGGAGTGGGGATCGCTGATCGCGATAGCCTTTCGCGGGTGGATGTAACGGTAAAAATATTTAATTGTTATTTCTCTTAAACGGATAAACTTTTTAAAAAAAATTTTTTTTTGAATATTGCGTTGTCATCCAGGTCTGAACTATGTTTCCAATTTCAAGTTTCTAGCTCATCGGGAAGTTAGTTTTAAATCAATTGCAAGATTTGTACCGAACAAACAAACAGACAAAACAAGAAAGCGAGCTAATAAAAACGTGGTAAAAATAAATTTTTATCATCTTTACTCTGGCATCTTTACAATTTCAATAATTGTAAATTAAAAATGTTAGAACCTGTTAATCCGACGTTAACTAGTGTTAACCCTCCTTTGTCGAGTATGACTCGACATCAGAGAAAGAAAAATGTAAATATATGAAACGGGTTCTTATATGTGTTTGCTTCTTCCCTTGTTCATTGAACTGTCTTATTTTCTAGTTAAAACAAATATAAGTTCCACAAATATGAATTACAGGAAAGTTTGAGAGATACATTTAATATAATTAGTAAGCAAAATTGTTTAAAATAAGTAGCTGTAGAGGAACTGTTCTTTGAAGTCAATTTCAAACAAAACACTTAAAATAGTAGGGAATCGTTGGCAATCAAAATTGAAAAATAATTCTGAGTGCAAAGTGTTAAGAACGATCCCCACTCCCTTCGCTTCCCTTCTGCTACGGTTAGAACTTGCCTCAGCTTCCCTTCCGTCGTTTCCAGCTCCGAGCCAGCGCGGTGTTAATCCTCGCCGCGATCCCCGAACAGATTTATGGGGGACCGGAACCAGGGAATTTGTCGATCGGTAACGTACGACGATCGGGAAAAAGTACACGATCGCCGGACGGACCCCGGCGATGATTCATGACGCCGCCTAGTACCGGCGGGCTTGTTTAATGCGTCATTAGCCGCAGAATGTAAGGGCGCTTTTTAATCGGCGACCGAACGCAAAGGGAACCCATGGTTGAACAAGGATTTTAATTCTTCCGTGCGAGGACCGGGCAGAGAGGCGAGGTACCAGTTGGATCGAGATCTTGTGTATCCGTATGATTAAGCTGATGATTCGAGAGAAATCAGAGGATTGATTGTTTTCGTTTAATGTTGTATGACAAACTCGGAAATATTTTGTTATTATAAGGGCTCGAACATGTTCGACGTTAACACTGCTTGTCATATAATTATGGGTTACACAATTGTTGTAACAAACTTGGAAATTAATCATTATTAAGTAGATAGAATTTATTTATCTTTAAATAAATATGACTATAATTTACCTTTTCCATTCTTGTATCATTAAACAAGTTATAGTTCGAACACCTTTTACATTTGGTCGCATTTTCATATATTATAAAAGTGCTGACCCATTGAAAATAATTGATAGATTAATACGTTCGTAGGGTGTTTTGATCAAAGTAGTATTTGGCGAGGCAATGTTTATAACACTGAATTTTTTCCGCGCTTGAATTTATGAAGTTGGTCAGTTTGGATGCCGAGGGTCGCATATGTTACTGTTGACTTATAAGTACCGGCATACATGTTGCAGAGCATAAAGTCACTGAATTTAAGACTTGTTTCGTTCGTGTAGGACATTATTCCTATAACGACGTGTCGTCCTACTTAGTAAATAACAGTGTCAATATTTCATGCGGAAAAATTTATGTCTGTTTTTGAATCCATTAATACTTGAAACATGAAGATCCTTCTATGAAAGACCATTAGTCTCTGTAAAGATTTCACGATCTTACTGTACATACAATTCTTTAGTATTTTCAGGATTCAATTCTACATAGAAGTTCTTCGTCTTTAAATCGATTTGAAAAATGTAACATTTTACAAGCGTTGGAAATATTTTATCGTTAACCATTTAACTGGCTGTTCAGTATTAACATAATTAATTTATTTTTACGTATTAACATTCAACATTTTCTACAATGATCAATAATCGTGGTTTTAATACACATTTTTATTCATCGAATAAAATAAAATAATATATAATATCGAATAATTAGAATGAACTGGGTAAAATTGTTCAGTTATGATTGTTTCCGAGCAACCACGAGCTAGGTACAGAGAAATATGATTTAGTAGGATTAACGGTTTTAAATTTGATTAAATTCGTTCCTCCCCGCGAGGCAACGACGTCCAGTTCAGGGATCGTGGTTTTCTAACTGCATTTTTATGGTGATCCGATGCGTAAACGGTTCGGGGAGATTCAAGATTAACCTGACCCTAGGAGGCGTAACCTGTCGGATGGTTTATGGGATTCTTTTCTGTCATAAATATGATTCCGGACCGGGGAGTATGTGAATCGTGGCGCTGGAAAAATTGTTGGTATACGGTAATATATTATGATCGAGTGTAGACTTCTTTTACAGTGATTTCGAGGGTATTATATAGATTACACGTAAGAATTAGTGATGCTTGTGAGCTACTATTTAACATTGATCGATTGACACCACGCACATTACAAAAAAATATATTTTTTTGCTTCACAATAAGCTGAAGAGATAGTTAGCTTGCTTACCACGCAAAGGAACGCCAATTTTCGAAGGTCAAGGTCATGTTACTCTTCATATTTGAATGTACCTTTCGCTCAGCTACACGATGCAATTAAAAAAAGATGAAGTTATGCATCAAGAAACACCGACGACCTTGCTAACTTCGAAAGAAATGACATTCGGAAAAAAATATTGTTTTCAATATAACGGTTCCTTCAAGCCATTCAAATAGTACACAAAATATTTTTTGTACCCCCACAATTGCAGGAGAAATTTAGGTAGCCTTACTTAGGTGGACCACCCTGTATTGCCATGAATTTGTTTCACAGTAACATGTTCTAAATTAATTATGAAGTATCCACAAAATAATAAAATTTACTCCACATAGGATACGACCCATTCGAATGGCAAATATTTAGATGCAATCTCTTTTATTTCATTAATAATTTAGATAAGTATAATATTAAAAAACGATTACTTCTCGCTAAGTACACTTGCATTGTACAATGTGCACACGTATAATATTATTACATGCAGTAAGTACCTTCAGAAATAGGGTAGTTGTAATTGAACTGTTCATTGAGAGTGCATGTCCCTCCCACAAGATACAGTTCCGCCATCGCTCTCGTTATTACAGTCAATGGGAGTCCCTACAGCTTTTACTTGAATCGTCCTGCTCAGTGAGTACACGAGGACACCGGAATTCACAGAATCGTCGTGAACCGTGGGAAATGGCGGCCTGTTTCCGTCATCCTTGCTTGTCTCCGTCTAATTTTTTTTCTCTGTTTTCTCTTTCTAGGACTGTGACAACCTGGCGGAGGGCTCAGAGCGTGACTCCCCTTGGAGTTGTGGGGGTGGCAGCGGTACTGGCCGCAGACCCCTCACCTCCATTATCGAGCACCTACGCACCTCCAAAAGCAGACTTCATAATGGTGAGTCATTGCACTAGTTTCTTCTGACACTAACTGGCCAGAGACTGGGTCAGCTTAGACTCAAATTTCAATAATATAATAATTTTCATAATAATTTAATACTACCCTCAATAATAATAAATTTTCTATATAAATTTCAATAATATAAAAATTTAATACTACTGACACATAAGAGTACAATTTGAAAACACTTCAATTATACACGAATTACATATAGTATAAACGTTACTTTAAAACAATTATTCTAATCATTCTATATTTCCTGATAAAATAATACATGTACTTTAAATTCTAAATAGTTCTTAGTAGTTCTATATTGGTAAAAAGTTGCAGACTACAGCTTGTTCGAGATTTGTGTTTCAATTCAATACACTGTTAAAGTTAATATGCCAGGCACATCAACGTGAACTTTAATGAAAAAGAACATCTAACTTCATTCGAATATATTTTCTTTACTTTCGTGCTCGGTAAAAATCATACCGAGCTTTGAACATAATAAATCACTGGAGACTTCAATGCGCGATGAAGCGCCATCACGCACAGATTCTCCACACTGCACGTAACCTACCAACCTGCACTGCACCTAATGTTTCCAAATGAATGGCATTAGCCTAGAGCAATATCGTTCTTTATTAATACCACGAACTATTCGAAGCATCAACTATGTCTATAAATAACAATCTCTGATAAGCAAACAACATTTTCAGCGAGATTTAAAAGTTTTCCGTATTTCTCTGATTCGCATCGTACGGTGGCGCGTATCGAGGTCATTAGAGGTAATGAGACCATCCATAAACGCGAGAATGATGACCGGTGCTCGTAAAGATAATAAATAATCGGTGAAATATAAAGGCACACAAAACGAATCGTTCTCGTGGTGGCTAAACTAGGATTCTCTCGGGAGAATCGCCGAGACTATGGTGATGTCTTCATCCGAGGTAATTAGAGGCAAGGATGCACATAAGCAGGACGTAGAGTGCATCGATTCTCTCGAGTGAAACGGATGTCCCCATCCTGAAAGCCTATGCCAAGTCTTTTAATGGTATCTTTGTAGAAACGAATCGAGAGAGGCAGATGTGTGGCGAGAGGATAAAGACATCTTTGAAAATGGGGACAGTCCGACTGATTGATAGATATTGACTGTTGCGAAATTACCTGCATGCTCTGTCCTCGGCTCTACAATATAGTTAACCATTGTATTAACCAGGCTAACGTTCACGAGTATTCTTCGAATCGTACAAAGGATCTCAATAGACCCTTTGGTACAACGTGATATAATACTTGCATAATACTTACAACTTGTTTTTACATAAAAGATTTTTAAGTGAACCAAAAAATTCGCCCGTTGGCTCAAATTTTCAAGTTGAATTGATAATTAAATTCTGAGATATCAGATCATGTCTGCATAAGTATATTCGTATAATTTGATTGAGTTTTAAAAGATTACAATATTTAAACAAATTTAAATATAACAAATCAAATGTATACCACACGTATTAATATTGTAAATTCTAATTTTCTTTGAGAATTAAAGACTTTTCATTGACGCAGCAACTGAGCAGATCAAAAACGATGAGAACATTTAAAGAATTCGAACGCTAATTATTTACATTAGGGGTTTCCTCATTGATTTTGATGACCTTGAAATATGTTGTCAACGTTATCATTCTAAACAACTTTTTTCTATACATGTTACCGCCGCTCGATTTTAGTTTCAGAGATATTCGCAAAAAAACTATTGCTAATGCTGTATTGAATTTTTCGTATTCCTGCACGCTCCGTTTCTTTACATTTTGAAAAACCTTTTATATATATATATATATTCTTTTATATATATTTTATATATATTATTTATTAATTTTATATATATAGTTATTCATTCTGTGTTTGGTTAGAAATGCTGATATACGAAAATCCAAGATAGAAAATTCAATACAGTATATATTAGCAATAGTTTTTTGCAAATATCTCAAAAACTAAAACCGAGCGGCGATAACATATATAGGGAGTTGTTCAGAATGATGAGCTTGACAGCATATTTCAAGGTCATCACAATCGGCGAGGAAGCTCCTAATGTAAACAATTACCGAATCTATTCGTATAATGTGGACACTGAAGGCCTGTTACATATTAGAAGTTCTTACAATTGGATTACCGTCGAAATTGACTTTTTTTCCAGTTAGATCGGTAAAATATCACACCGTGGGCCGCGCGAATAATAAAAGCAGAGTAACAGAAAGAGAGAGAGAGCTCCGATGTATCATTTCGGATCAGATAAACCGTCGGACAACCAAATTGCTTCGGGACCACGGAATCACGTGAGTGTTTCGGGAAGGGTCGATAAACCAATCAAGGCAAGAACACGGACGCGAGCCCGGTCGAATCTAGATGACCCGGACTTGAGAGAAAGAGAGGGAGAAAGAGAGAAAGAGATAGGTAGAGGCGACTTTCTGGTGCTCTCCGGCGTGTTCGCGGTTTTGAATGAATCCCATTCCCGGGGCGAGCCTTGTATCCTCGTGGCGTCCTAGGTCGGCTACTCAATGGGCAGATCGTTAGATAGGATCGGTGCCCGGACCAGCTCTATAAATCCTCCGCGGGCACAATTATGTGGGGGATATAAGGATTATTGTTACGGTCCGAGGCCGGCATCGGCGCGCGGCTTTCGTATGGCCGCGAACGGCCGCGGGGATTACCCTCATAAATATATTCAGAGGCCATTATGCGAGCCCGGGGACGTTGATAACGTAATAATGAGGGCGTGGGCTAATGAGACGCGCGCTGAAAACTCATCCCGTAATCGTGATTGACGTCGAGGATCCTCTCTCCTACTGCTTGCAGTTGCCGCTCCTGCTGCTGCTGTGCTCCTGGCTTCTTATTCTTCTTTCGGCCAGCCTACCGATCCTCGATCAGCCACAGACCTTCGGGACTTCCTCTGTTTCCGGTTTGATTGGTTGCTGCTCAAAGCACCGGGCATTCTCTAATTAAGACGTTAACTTGCTTGTGTTTTAAGGCGATCCACGCTCACCGAGATGGCGACACGCCAGAGATCGTACCTCCGATCGGGAACCGGTTGCGATATGGAAAAATCGTTTGTTTATCGCCTCCTGGTTACAGTTCGCTTCCACTTTTTGTGGCTGATCAAACGATTTTAGATTTATTTTCCGGCGAGGAGCGATTTAAGGGTATCAAAGCTTTTTCAGTATAGACTTATTTAATATCAGGTCCAATTGAAGCACTCTTTACAATATATCTCAAGGCACTTAACAATCTCTTTTTTGTATTTTTTTACGGAACCTAATACGTGTTTTTCGAGGTGAAACATTTTGGATTGGACAACGAAACGAATTTAATGAAATACACTGAATATTTTAATTCAGATTTTCGATTGGACTTGATTATATATTAACTGAAACAATAAATGAATGTGTTGCGATATGATTTCAAGTTTTCAAGTTATAGCGATGTTCGTAAGATAACAATTTCAATGGGATTCTCCATACGAATTGTCCAAGGTTCTTCTTAATCAATTTCTATGAATATGTACGACAAATCCAAGGTTTCGCATCGCTACAACTTCCCTCCAATTACCATGCAATCTCGCAGTTTGTCGGTGCGTCGGATAGAAAAGTATAAATGTCAGACGCAAAGCAGTTTCCAAGGATATGCAAGGAAACGATATTAGCCGAGTAAAGGATGTACACTATTGATCAAAAGTACGTTGATCATATATTTTATTTACATTAATGCTTATTTTCTATAGTAGCTTTATGGAACTTACAAAAAATTACCCATCTCAACATTTTTATCATGTAAAAATTCGTAGTACGTTTCAATTTATATCATTTTCAACTAAAAAGTCTTCAGTTTCCTAGTTGCTGTTTCACGTAAAAATATTTTCGACAAAAATGAACGACGCACTGCGAAAGTACAAGGTTTAACCTGTAAAATGAGTCCACAAAATTATCATAATAACTTTTCTTTTTGTCGATCGTATGTTTAAAAAAACTTTTAATCGAAAGCAATTTGGCAATATATTAATTTCGACGTTTCAATCTTTGTTTAGACCCTTGTGAATTATTAAAACAACACAAAAAGTAATATTTTGTTGATGAGAACATGCAAAAAACAATTTTTGAAATATGTCAACTTACTTGCTTATTGGATTTTGTTTTTTTAATAATTCACAGACGTAATCACTATTTTCTTGCAAAGAGTCTAAACCAAGACCGAAACGTCGAAATTAATATATTGCAAAATTGCTTACAATTAAATTGATCGAACCAATGCGCCAAGAAAATCAACTTTGAAATTATCATAGTTGAAAAATATAAAAAATTCCTCGAGACTATCGAAAAGATTGAAACACTTCATGTTGCATTCAGAAATCGGACATTTGCAACGCCCATAGTTTCCGAGAAATGAAAGATGGCACACAGGCGGTATCATTTTGTGCAGGAGTGTATTCCAGGACGATCTCTGCGACGTGTCATTAGAGTATTGCTCGTTCCGTGCCGGATGACATCAGAAGACTATGCTCACCTCTCGGTAATTCCGAGAGAGGCTCTCTTTTCTTCGGTCGCTCACGAACTGCACCTTGCCTGCCACGGTCTGGCCTAATAAGGAGTCTGGCGATGATCCACTGAGATAGATTCGCGTGTCATTAACCGGCGATTCCGTACCGAATTGCCCCTGTCAATTGTGGGAGCGGTCCGCCGTTCTTGCTTGCTCCCGGGGCAACGCTCATCTCGCGCAAAGTGTTTTACAGGGCCGGTACCGTTAACGCGCATCGCTGCGCGAAGAAACAGCTCGTTATTAGAAACGCTGTTTTTGGCCTGGCGGTCGCACACGACTACCAGGCCCCAAGCTTTTTACAATGGCAAATTGATTTAACGATTCGTCGGCCCGAGGCGTCGTTATTCATAGGAGAACCGTGCATTCGTTGAATTTTCGATGACTCTGTTTGTTTTAGCTCTTTACTCTTCTTCGATGCACTTGGCTACACGTGGTGAACATTGGTCAGGCTTTTCTCAATTATTTCTGTGGTCTATAAATATAAATACAATTGTATCGTTCTATATATTTATTTAAAATATTACATAATGAATAAATTTCTGTCTTTTTTGCACATATTTGAAATATGACATGATGAATAAATTTTGTGTTCTCTGTGCAAGTGTCTGAAGTATATCACGAATGTAATTTTGATTTTCGGCATACTGTTTGAAACGTGATATCTTGAATAAACTTGTGCTGTTTTATTTACTTGTTTCAAACATGCCACGAATAAAACTGTGCTTTTATAAGTTTGGTTAAAATGTGATATCATGAATAAAATTGCTGTTTGTTTTAGCGCTTTACTCTTCTTCGATGCACTTGGCTACACGTGGTAAACATTGGTCAGGCTTTTCTCAATTATTTCTGTGGTCAATTTTCACTAATTTAACACTTGGATTACGGGACCCATCACAATCACGGAATTTAATATTTTTAATTCACCACTATTGACCTTTCAAAGACGCAGACATGGGAAATTATTCAACAAATTTATTTCTTTGGGTATTATACAATTTTTAAAAACTGGCTAATAATTTGGTCACTCAAGTTCTTCTTAGCTTGCAATTTTAACATTCTGGAATATTGCAGAGAAAAATTCTGAAAAAATTACTGTCGTATGCGCGGTCCGGTAGGATGTTAATGAATTTGTTCGTAGTATTTTAATAAATAGAACCCTAGAAATTAATTCACTAAACATTGCTCGTTATAGCTACCCTCGTGTGGGGGTATCAACGTGCAACTTGTCACAGAAGGTCTGGATAGGATTGTTTGATTTATGTCGATCGTCAACGCCCTGTGCGTCATGCTCATTAACGATCGATAAATCCACTTGCCGGTTCTAAATCAGCCGGGGTAACGTTGGTCGGCGACGACTCGGGAACAGGCTTGCCAACAATGCCGCGTACAACCAATTAGAATCGCGTGGCCTGGAAATCGAGATCGGATGCGCCGCCGGAAACCGCGTTTCGTGGCTGAATCAGCGTCGAGCAGCACGCGGTAATAATGAAAAGCCGAGCGATAAATAATGTATTGGAACCGCGGGAGGCGTATAACTCATTCCAGGAGAATATAGCCTTCGCGTTCTCCTCAGCAGCCCGCTGGTTGTCTCGCTTTCTCCAATGGCCAGGTTCCTCTCCTTTTTCATCGTTTGCTCACGCGCGCGCGCGGACGGTAGATTCTCCGGCTGCCATAAATCCGAGCGCTACCATCCGAGGCTCTAATTGCATTATAAATTGTGCATGTGCCTGCGCATCCTGGCGAGCGCGGAGCGCAACGCGGCTACCCCTACCGCCGTGTCCAATCGCCGCTTCCAGGATGCTGCCTGGAATCAGCCAGGAACGAGAAGACCCCGGTTTCAACCTCCACCAGGAGCAAATTTCTCCGCCGGCATGATCGTTCCTCGCGCACTATAGCGAGCACTGCGTCAAAATTGGAGCGCAACTGTGATCAGACCCATACGGTGCATTTGAGCGCTGCATAATTTGTCTCCCAAATTCCATGGAAAATGCAAAGTGTGCTAAAAAGGATCACTCAAAATAGAGTATTTTACAAGTACTATGGCAGTAATCACTCAATATGCAGAGTTTATTTTTGAGTTTACTTCTTCTGGATCAACGTTGATTTTCTTAATGATCTAGTCCAGGTAGCTAATGATTAGAACTGGCTACTAGACAATCATAATTTAGACAGAAAATCTGCAACTCGAGGGTTAATAGAATCTTATAAGTACAGTGAAAATCTCTATGCAAAATAAAGTAGTTTCGCATCAAATGCAAGAGACAGCAACCATTTAGATATCCATATTCCATTACAGCAGTTTTAATAAGCTGAAGACTACATATCGACATTATTAAATTCTTTCAATGTTTATATTTTTATAAATTGCCACAGTCTACTTATAACTATTCAAGAATGACAGTCTCCATGATATTAACATTTTCTTCGTACACTTAATACACCTCATACACTTCGCTGTTTACGTTCATCGTACGCAACATAATATTCAGAGCATCCACTACTTTCTTTTTCCAAATTATTCTACTATTTCATGAAGCAGTTGATTAACATTCTACCGCGCAAGGTGAGCAACGAAATAATCTAGTAGGAAACATGTAATGGCGTAATTTCAGATTCAATTCGTTCAGATATAGTGGGCGTCACAGAAACACCCTCTTAACTTTCCGAGATATCATTAATTGGATTCCTTAAGATTTTCCAGAGCTAGTCGAACACGTTTGTGTATTTGGAAACGGGTGTCGGGAGCACCTGTTAACCACGAGAAAAACAATGAATAAATAACAGTCGTACAGATATCGATAAAATTTTCCAGAGACACCGATATCTTGTTCGAGTCGCAAGTACAGATTTCCTTATCACCAGCAAGTTAAATATTCGATCGGCAACTCCTCTCAGAGTTCTGAAATAACCCAGACCTATTAAACTTGCCGCTGAAAACAGGAAGTGCGACAGCGTCTCGTTTGACAAACCAATAAGAGGACCCCGAAGATACAAGCAGTTTGTGTATGTGTGTGCGAGTCAGAGAGAGAGAGAGAGAGAGGGATAGAGAGACACGTACACACCGAAACGTGTCTGTTGACTGCGTTTAAAGCAATGGTAAAAATACGTAGCCGTAAATAACGGCTTGTGCAACGAGTCCTCATTAGCATCGTATCGTCGACATAAGTTATTGCGCCTAATGATAGAGGCGACCCTGAATATGGCACGGGGCAAAAAGAAATTCCACCCCAGTAGGAGTCACAAAACCGGAAAACAGGTTTTAAAAAGGCGAACGCGAGGAAAATCGTTTGACAAGTATTCGAGTTCAATGTCCACGCTGGAACACTTGTCAGCGAGCGGTTGCCTCTGCCAACAAGTGCAAATTTATTAATTACTATCATTCACCGCGGAGTGTCGCTTGTCGCGGCCAACCCCCTCGTCTTGTACTCTGTCGCGTTCACAATGAAGAATTCGAATTGGCATAGACAAACACGAGACTGGGAGGTTCTGTGCATTTTTAGGCGTCTTGAAATTTGTAAAATAGAAATATAATTGTGTTTCGGGTGCTTGATTGAAACGTGATATCATGAATAAACTTGTGCCGTTTTATTTACTTGTTTCAAATATGCCACGAATAAAACTGTGCTTTTATAAGCTTGGTTAAAATGTGATATCATGCGTGCTGATACGAAACATGATATAAATACAATTGTATCGTTCTATATATTTATTTAAAATATTACATAATGAATAAATTTTTGTCTTTTGTGCACATACTTGAAATATGACATGATGAATAAATTTTGTGTTCTCTGTGCAAGTGTCTGAAGTATATCACGAATGTAATTTTGATTTTCGGCATACTGTTTGAAACGTGATATCTTGAATAAACTTGTGCTGTTTTATTTAGTTTCAAATATGTCACGAATAAAACTGTGCTTTTATAAGTTTGGTTAACATGTGATATCATGAATAAAATTGCTGTTTTTGTGTGCTCATTACAAAAAAAAGATACAATTGTGTTTGTATGTGCTGATATGAAACATGATATAAATGCAATTGTATCGTTCTATATATTTATTTAAAATATTACATCATGAATAAATTTGTGTTTTTCGTGCACGTATTTGAAATATGATATGATGAATAAATTTTGTGTTCTCAGTGCACGTATTTGAAGTGTATCACAAATGAAATGTTGATTTTCTGCATACTCGTTTGAAATACGGTACCATGAATAAAATTGTGTGAGAGTGGTTCAAACACAATTGTGTTGCACAATTGGAAGAATGAAATTACGAATAAAATGGTACTGCAGTTATAAAATATAAAATGATTATTAAAACTGTTTTATAATTTAATGAATTTAATGAATGAAAATATAAAATATAAAATGATTATTAAAACTGTCTTATAATTTAATGAATGAAAAGATGAATAAAGCACATGTGAATAGATTTTGTGCAGCATTACGAATAAAATGGTACCGTAGTTATATAAAATATAAAATGATTATTAAAACTGTGTTATAATTTAA
>CM052330.1:11426717-11465235 GCA_028455615.1 Lasioglossum zephyrum | reverse complement strand
GCTGCAGGATTACGAGCGGCACGCGCGCGTCTCATTGTCCTAGAAATGGTGTCACAGCACAGCATTCCCCGTGGTACGCCAGCATTGTATTTTATTCTTCAGCACGCTTATTAAGTCGGACATTTACAACCCCTTGAACCCGGTGGAATCGGGCTCGGCGAGCGGGTTTTATCGCCACTTTTATTGCGCTTTACCATCCTGGCTAAATTAAGACGTTGCAAATAATGTCGTCGGTCCCGTCGCACAATCGGCACACCTATCCGAGTGTTTTCCACGCAAGCACACCCGGGGCCACTCGGATAATTTATTCGGAATCGTGAACATTTTATTGCGCGGGTCTCGATCGGGTTCGCTCGGCCAACGCGACCATGGAGAAACGATCACGGATATCGGGTGAACGGCAATGATTAATAATCCGCGGTCTGTTGCGCGTTGTACACAACCCCCGTGAAAATTCAGATTCATCGAGGATTCCCAAAGAATTATGCGATAGCAATCATGGTTCTGCGAGAAAGCGTCGAGGAAATCCGCGCATTGTGCGTTTCCCCGCGAATCGGCCGTTGGTTTCGGTGCTTGGTATTCATTTATTGTAATTCATCCGTGAGATTTTTCCACTGGGCCGCTAGCAACACTTTCCTTGAATACTATTGACCCAGTTGATCGCTCGGATTGGTGGGCCCGTGGGTGTTGCCTTTATTTCATTTTCTTTGAATTCGTTCGCTTGATAATAAAAATGTATTCTGATCTTAACGATTTAGTTGAGATTTATTGTATGTGCCCGTTGAAAAGAAGGTATTTGCAGTCAGGAATGGAATATTAACTCTTTGCAGTCGAAGCTGTTTTAATTTGAAAATTAAACATTTCTTTCGAACTACAATAATTTTATTGTATGTGGCTTATTGCAACGTTGACCGATTCTGATGAAATTTTCAGGATGTGTATAATTGATACGGATCTACAAAATGTATTTTCAAAATTTTTAATACTGGCCCTCATAAAGAAGTTGTAAACTATAACTTCTAGTATTTTCTCTGTAATTTGGACCAGTTGCAATTATTACGAAATTTTGTTTCACGTCCTGTAGTAAACTCATTGCTCTAACTTCACCGAAAATATTCAAGTCGTATAATCCAGTATCAAAGAAATTATCGTCATTTAAAAAGTGTCCAAATATTACTGTATTACAATTTTGCAATTTAGTAGAACACATAATGTATTTGAATAATATCATTTTTGTTAATGTGTTTATTAATCAATATTACAAAAATTTGGAATTTTTTTTACGAATAAATATAGGTTCACTTAATCATTTTCTAGTTGGACTTAACAAAATATTACAATATAAGTACAAATTAATTATTTGACCTGAAAACTCAGTATTTAGTTGGTCTTCTCCGTTGTTTTTTATGACCCCATATTATTAATTTCTGTAAAGTCTCTGATCCGGTCTGAGACCACGCCTCTTTGATGCCATTTTTTAATTCATTAAGTTGTAAACTTTTCTTGATAAAATGCCCCATAGATCTTCAATGGGGTTAAAGTCTGGACTTGATGGCCAAGGTAAAACCTCAACTTCAGCCATCTGAAAATATGCTTTAATTGCTTTTGCACGATGAATTGATGCATTATCGTGTTGGAAAATAAAATTTGGACCACAAATTCTGTCACCATATTCATCTAACGAATATTCTAACAGTTCTTGGTACATACGACGTGTGCAACAAGTTTTGAAAACGAGTAAGACGCTTCGATACCGAAAAAACTTAGTAATTGAATTACATTGTATTTCAATTATATAGTAATTCATTTACGACATAATTGAGTTACTATTAATTGAAATACAATGTAATTCTCTGGTTACGATCGACAAAGCGGAATATTTATAACTGTGATTTACTGGAAAAGATAGAGTCGGGTGTATCCCATTTGTTTCATGCAGAGCCGATGACTATTCAGAAGATGTTTTCGAGTAAGCTGGCAAAATTGTGAAGTAAGGAGGAGAGAAAATGAAAGATCGGATAATCCGGTAGACGCGAGAGGGTCGAATGTTGGCAACAAAAACGTCCGCCGATATAGTCTTCCCCGGAGCTATCAAATTCCGCGCGGATAAAGACGCGGGATACGTCGGACGGCTCGTGAATGGGATTATTAATATTTCCCTTTCCTGCCGGCTTCTCTTTCTCTCTCTCTTTCTCTCCCTCTCTGTTGCGGCCTTTCTCCTGCATCGGCTGCGAGCGATTCGCGCGAGATACCCTTGCCGATAATTTATGCGAAATCGTGAAATCAAGTTTTACTGCTTCTCGCCCATCGAGAGCCTCTTTCGAACGCTCGCGTCTCGCGGAGAGAGACCTTCCTCGGCTGCGTACGCGCATAGATAATTAAGTTATCTTCCACCGGTGGATTTATTAATATTTCCTGTTCCCCTCAATAGGGATTCTTACCGCGCCGTGTACAAAGCGGCGATTTCATGGAAATCGCACGTTGAAATTTAAATTAATTCCCCGTACCCACGGTCCCCGTCGTACGTTCAGTCCGCGAGGTGATAAATGCATGCTGGGATCGCCAGGCTCGCGACAAGTTCCCCCGTTCAACGAGAAAACTCCTCACACTCTGTTGTGTTTGCATTTCCACACAGTTTATTTGTCATAGATAATAAAATTATTAGAGCCATCGGTCAGTGACGAACAAAAGAAAAGTTAAGAGACGATGTACACATAATAAAAATTAATTCTTCCGTGAGGTGATAAATGCATGCTAGGATCGCGAGGCTCGCGACACGTTCCCTCATTCAACTTGAAGACTCTTCCGATACTCTTTAGACCAGAGTTGTGCTAATTCAATTACATTCTAATTCAATTACGACTAATAATTACGACGTAATTGAATTACTATTAACTTAAATACAATGTAATTCAATTGCTACGTATTTTAATCAGATGTGTAATTGAAATACAATATAATTGAAGGTGTGCCGTAGGCACGTCACGAGCAGTTAGTAAATTTATAAATAATAAGTTCCTTCTGTTTGAAACCTTCACATGGATTTTTCAAACTGTTCTTGCCTATTACTTCATTTTTCATAATTCAATTAAAATGTTCAATTAAAATGTATTATATGTAGAATTACAATGTAATTCAATTACTTTGTAATTATAATTCTGGAGTAATTCAATTGTAATTCTGCACAACTCTGCTTTAGACTCTGTTGTGTTTGTATTTTCACACAGTTTGTTCGTCATAGATAAAAAATTATTAGAGCCATTGGTCAGTGACGAACAAAAGAAAAGTTACGAGACGATATGTACAAAGTAAAAATTAATTAAAAGCTGTATTTTTAGGGGTTATGCATACACTATATTTTAAAAAGTAAGTCTTACGAAGACAGTCATCGAGGCCTAGTACCATTTTGTTTCCCTGCCCATTCAAATCGTACATTGAAGTGTTGCTACTCACGGATTTTGAGGTCCGCCAATTAATTTGTACACCTAATTCGAAAATATAAGATGTGTTGAAGTAAAACTGTTTTCTAAAGAAAACACAAGAATATTGATACCATATAATGGGTGGTGTGCGTCACATCGAAGTGACAATCGTCGATCAAAAAGACGATTGGCAGCCGGAGCGACGAACAAGACGAGAGTCGCGAGGCAGTTCGACGCTAGAGTCGATTTAGGAAGAATATACCTGGTGCTGTTGTCTATTAGCTGTTTTATAATAAAGTTATTTTTAAAACTATTTCAGTATATTTAAAGTATTTAAAAGTATATATAAAAGTATTTAAAAGTATTAAAAGTATTTAAAAAGTATTTTAAACCTATTTCACGAAACTGGTTTATTCCACTAAAAATCATATCCCTTAACAAGATGTATTTTAAAAACTAAATTTCACCAACAACAGTCTTTCGTGAATCGAGGAGTCTGTAAAAACGAATCGTAACAATATCCGTAGGAAATTGCATTTCGCATTTTTGCAGAACTTTGTCAACTTCTTCTCGAATCCTCATTCCGTCCGCAAGCCTGTCCGAATAATGTCCCGAATGACAGTGTCCGCATCGAAACGTCCTGAAACGAGGAAACTGTACCAAAAACCGGAAAGAATTCTCGGCCAGAGGCCCCATAAAGGATTCCAGGCGCACCTGGCCGAAATAAAAGCCATTCGATTATCTCTCTTCACGAACGCCGTAGCAGTGAACCGAGGAGAAAGATCGGAGTAACAAAAGCGCTACCGGATTGAAATGCCAACAAGTGATGCGCTGTTCTTCTTTTTTTCCCCTTAAACGGATCACGTAAACGCGTAATTCCGGAGCCGTGTGCTTGTTCCCCGATGGAAAAAGGTCCGCGGCGATTGGCCATTTTTCTCTTGTTTCCTTTCTACGAGGTACGGGAAGACGTGGGCGGACTTCGACACGGGGTTGACTCTTGTCTCAAGGGAAACTGGATGGAAAGAGCGGATCGGGGCATTATCGGACGTGTTCCGCGCGCGTATTGGCACGCTGTAGGCGTGCTGGCTGCTAAATGATTTGTGGAATGTTGAAATTATCGGAGAACGTAGGAAGGAGAACGTAATAGACGTCGGTTCCAAATAGATCGCGACAGAGATTCTCAACTGGTCCCCATTCCCGTCTTTCCACCGTGCGATACGAGTTATCGAGAGTTTTCTAACTGCGAGACTGTATCTTGATGGCGGAGCTTAAATGTGATTCGCGATTTATCGCGGCGCGAATTTGAGTGACGAGACCGAGCGTTACGATCTCGATAAGATCAGTGGTGATACATTGTTTCTAGTGGATTATGGAATCCTATTTGTTACGCTCCTTCTTTATCAACCATTTGCGTACGAGGATTTTTATCATTTTTCTTAAAGCACTTCAACCACGTATGTTACAGTTTTTGTGCATTTATTATATTACACTGTTTTCGAGCTTTTGAAATTATTAAAAAAGGAAATAAATTTTCATTTTTTTCTTACAATTGACTTGAAGAACTTTTAAACTTTTAAGATATTTTTATTTAAGATATTAACACTAAACTTATCACGAAAGCATCTTTGTAATTTCAATAATTGTGAATTAAAAAATCTGGAACCGGTCATTCATTGAATACTAGGGAAACTGAAACATTTTTGCACTAATATTTGACCACGTACGTAATTATTCTTCTATTTCTTCACTATGTATTGTGAATATATATTTTATGGTTTCCTAAACTGTTCTAAAGTGCACTTTTTTATTGATAAAGTTTTATCTGTATCTGACAAAACAATTTTTTGTTGAATATATATTTAAGCACCACCGCGACTTAATATGTTCGTCTAAGAAGCCCGTACCCCATAAATTGTGTTTATTTGCGGATATATTTACGTTTTCCTTTATTTTACACATAAAATCGTTGTCTAGGAAGTAACTCGTAGCTGGCGCCAGTGGCTACAAACCGCTTCCGACGTGGTAACTCATGGCGAACAGTCAACGCCTTAATTTAGCTTTAATGAAGGATATAAATTTAATTAGTACCTTGAATAAGCTGCTATTCAATATAGATCTCTATAATTTATTAAGAGTTCCGTCTGGTTCCGAGTACAATAAGAACATCATTAAACTTTATTAGCTTTGTTCATGGTGTGTATGCATTACACATGCAGTATAATCTGTGTAGCAGAATTATTTGATCATTGAATAACTATAATAAATATTTCTCTAATTAATTACTAGATTATGGATTTTGTATATTTTTATAACTCGAAACTCTGAAAAAGCTAACTATATGTATGCATTACACATGCAGTACAATCTGTGTAGCAGAATTATTTGATCATTGAATTCTGTATAATAAATATTTCTCTAATTAATTGCTAGATTATGGATTTTGTGTATTTTTATAACTCGAAACTCTGAAAAAGCTAACTATATGTATGCATTACACATGCAGTACAATCTGTGTAGCAGAATTATTTGATCATTGAATTCTGTATAATAAATATTTCTCTAATTAATTGCTGGATTATTGGTTTTGGGTATTTTCATAACACGAAACTCTGACAAAGCTAACAAGCTTGAAGAATTATAACCGAATCTAGATCTGGTCCGGTTTAAATTACAGAGACGACCAATCACATTTCGGAGCGCAGTCCGAGCCAGTCCGTCGAAAGCTCATTCGAACTACATTAACTTCCATTTCCGCGGAGGTGTATAATTTTGGTCGCAACCCTCTACAGTAAAACGAGTAGTCCCCGGTGTTCACGAGGCTGGTCCCTTGGAAAAACGTGAAATACATATTTTTACGCGTTCCCCTTTTTTTCCTTCAATACACGGCGTATCATTACTTTAATGCATCGTTGCTGCTCGCTAGCAGGAACAACAGAATCGAAATCGCCTTGATCGTCGGCGGTAACGGAGTAGGTTACTAATGGTGGGCTTGGTGGGTCGGTGGGTTGGTAGACTGGGTTGGGCTTCTTAGAGGTCCACCGAGGTCAGCTGTACGAGAAGAATATAGTTGCCCAAGGCACCGATGACATCGACGAGCGAATAACCGGGCTCGAGATCCTCGAACGAGCACGCTGACCGAACAGAGACTCGATCCTTTCAATGAAATATTCACTGAATAACGATGCCAATACTCTCGAGATCTATGGCTCGGGGTTCTCCTTACTCCTTTGACAGTTATTTATTTTACCTTCGGTTCTTCCAAACCCACCGAAGCAAGTTTTTAAACATTAAGCTGCTTCCTTCATTTTTCGTTCCTTCAATCTTTGTACTAGGTTCGTGCAAAAATAGTGTACGAATTATTTCATTTTACAAGTGAGCTTGTTTATTGCATAATATCACAAATCAGGGAATTGTATCAGATAAGCCACGAGGAAAAATATATTTTGCGTTGTGTGGGGATTGGAACTCCTTTGTTGCTAAGAATTGTTTATGAAAAAATACGAAAATTCATGTATTTCTTGACTACCTTTCCGCTTTGAAGATTTATCAGAACAAGTGGTGTTAAGGAGGAGTCTGTGTCTGATCCCTGCTGCCTGATTCTACTTATATCTAGAAAATATAATTCACGTGTCTGATCACTGCTGTTTGATTCTACTTATTGCCTCTAGAATTAATTATTTTGAAATTATTTTGGAGGATAATGTTTTGCATAATTTTAATGTCAACAATTTGCACGATAGATTTACTTATTTTCTTATTTTATTCAATTTTAATACGACAAAGACATGGAGTAGTTTCCACTCTAAAGTAAACGAAACTTTCGTTATTTTACATTTACGAACAAATTGCAATAAAAATTGAGTAGCTGTAATTTTAAATTTACGAACAAACAGCAATCAAAATTAAGTATCTTTCAATTTAATTTTATGAACAAATTTCAATAAAAAATAGAATGTCTTTCATTTTTAATTCACGAACAAAAATGCAATAAAAGGCCCATGATATGCAAGTGGAGTTTGATGTTCTTCCATTTTTAATTCGTCAAAGAAATGAATAGCTTCCGTTTTACGTTTGCGAATAAACCTGTAGAAGTTTCTGGAGTCCAGTTGTCTGAGAAGTAGTAGAAATTAGAATCTGATTGAAGCCGGGTCGAGCCTTCCAGAACATGCTGAGCATTTCCTAAGGTAATTAGCAGATGCCACGGGACGACCTTTGTCCGGGAATAATTATTCCGCGTGCTCTCTTTCGAAGAAACCTCGCGGTGCGTGTAGCAATGTATGAAACACCAGTGTTTCGTGCAGCTGATGTGTGTCTTTGCCGGATGGAGGGACGAAGAAGGATAAAAAGAGGCGAAAGGCCGGGTAGAGAAGGGCAGAAGAGATGCTGAAGAAGGCATGGGTCATGCAACAACAGGAAGGTTAGTTGCTCGGGGCGGCGACAAGCGAGCGAACACCATCTTGCCACGGCTCTTACATACGTAACCAGCTCTCATAATAATTTCACTGAGCCAGGAGGGACCATGGGCGATGCCGAACGTACGGTTCCTGGAACTTTGTCCCTTCCACGCTCGTCTTTTCAGATCAAATATTTATAGAACGGTTGTCCAGAAAATATGCAAACTCATTTTTATAAAACTTCTTTACTTCAAATTATTTTAACTGCACATATTTCATTCAGCGTGTATCTTCCTGAGGATTTTTCTATTCGCCATTTAATCGCATATAATTCTCTGTCTTCATTATTGAATTTACAGAGACACAATAATTAAAACATTGTGTAAATCACACTTCATCTAGCACTGTACCCAAGTAACCATTTTACGAATTTGGATAATCGAGGTTCTACAATATCGTGAATGAAACAAGTAAATATGATTCAAACTTTGTCGTGTTTCGACTCATTTTAATTCGAAAAATGTCGCGGATATGTCAGTCGAAGTTCCATAAAGGAATAATAACGATCAATAAAATTATGTCAGTCGAAGTTCCATAAAGAAATAATCACGATCCATAAAATTACGTCGAGAATTGAAGCATACTGTCAGAACACGATAAAATTACCATTTCGGTCATAAAATTTCCGCATAAATCAAGACACATTTTACACAATCGTACACTGTAGAGGATCATGAAAACCTTGAGCAGTATTAATCTCGCGCGAACGTATTTACTGAAATCCTGTCGTTCAGTTTCACTTGACCAGCAATAACCACCGGTTTCGATAATTCTCGGCACACGTACAGGTCTGATGGAGTCCGAAACCGATCGACGTTTCACGGATCGATACCGGACCCCGTCATCTTTCTCGCCGTCGAACGTACGAGCGGCGTTGCTCGCGCGATCTCCAATTGTTCTCGATGATCCCGATAAGTACTTAGCTGCCTACCTGCGAGCTGGTTCACGATGGACCGATCGTAATCACGCGAACGTGTCGTGGAGCATGTCTAGAGGGGGCAGAGAGAAAAAGAGAGAGAGAGAGAGAGAGGGTTCGTCGAAAGATTCCGGCGATCGGCAGCCAGCCAAGGGGTCCCCGATGGATAAAAGGTGAATCGAGGGCCCCGATTGCGCTCTCTCTCTCTCTCTCTCTCTCTCTCTCGGACGCTGCGTGAAATCGCGCAGGTGTACATACTGTACCGCGGCTAATTAACGGGCTAACGGTGACGACGCCTCCATTAGCCCGATCGTACCTTCTCCGATCGATTATCTTGACCGGAGTCGTCTTGCTGTCGTTAACCCTGTGCGTCGTCAGTGGACAATCGCTGTTCGCCGAGACAAAAAACCGAGACGTCCGAAAGAGATGTTATCAACCTGCTTAATCCTTCCTTAACCTCTTAACTGTGCTCCCCAATTTTTACCTGCGAGAATTTGTACTCGCTTTGTCGACCATGCCGGCGGTTTCATGTCTTTCCCATTATCGATTATTTCGTAATTGAATCGGTGGCTGGAGCAACGTTTGATGGGAGATTTCCTTAACACTTTGACAACCGCTGACACCAATGTGGTGTCATGGGCAGGCCAGTCATGAATTTTGTTTTATATTTGTACGTTTCAATAATTATCACACAAAGGGAAAATATTGTTGTATAATAATGTTGATTATTGATTTATAATAATAATGTTAATTGTTTCATGAATTTACGTAAAGTTTTTTCTTCCAAAATATTGCCGGCCACTGGCGACGTTTCACTGCGCAAACATGCGGTTGTGAAGGTCTACTAGCTTTTATTGTTCGCCCATTAAATCCTGTCCTCCTGTAAACTTTACACTTTGTATCATTCAATGTTCTTCCAGCCAACAATTGAATAATTAAATTGACGTTAACGAACAACGTTGGGCTGTATGGGTTACGTAGAAACAAGAAGATCGACCCATTTGTTGCAACGAGCAGGGTTCTACTGTACAAATGATCATGCACACAGATATCTGTATAATTAATCCGCGGTTTTATGACAAAAGTAGATTGGTGAAATACAAAACTATGAACAAATTAGATGCATTTAATTATATTGTTACATTATTCTTGCCCAGAGTTGGGCAACAATCGATTAAGATTTTAATCATGATTGATTGATTAATGTGTACGATTAAAAAAAGAAATCGTCGATTGATTCAATCGATTGATGAAGTTAATCGTCAATCGTTGATTAAACGAAGAAATCATCGAAAAATCGGAGACTGATTTAATCAATTGTTGAAGTTAATCACCGGTTTATCCATAAATTGTAATAATATGGAGGGAGAATTAGTCGCAATTAACAACTAAAGTAGAAATTTAATCGTTAACCTTAATTAACGACTAAACTAGGAAATTAATAGTTAATCGCGATTAAAAATCTGTTCTTGCCTGATTAAAATTCTTAAAAGAGCAAGTACATTTTCGTTTGACTTCTATGTCTTACAATTGATTTGGACAATTTTGATTTTGCATAAAGATCCGCAGTCTTCGTATGCACATCTACAGTATAAGATATCGAACACGTGGCGGGAATTTCAAATTTCCGAGGGACATACTCGCCGCACGTTCGGGCCCGCGTGTACAGAACAGTCGCGACTACCGAGCGGATAATTGCCGATGTCTGGATAACAAAAGCGTGTCAATAATTAATCAACGGTGAAGCGGAGATTAATCAATTTGGTTAACGCCACGGCGGCGAGCGTGCGGTATCGTTCGGGCTAAAGCAACCGTCGTCGTCGCCGGGGCTAAAACCAGCCCGGTGTGTGCCCTCCTCTCTCTATCTCTCGCCTCCGCAAACGTCGGTTCCCGCTCGTGTTAATTAACTCCATTGAGATCTCAGTTAAGATATCATTGTTCCGTGGCGAGTTTGCGTTTCGACGAGAAACAAAATCGCCGCCGGTCCGCCGCCGCGCCGTGCCCGCTCCACCTTTCCGCGGGGACCGAATAAATCTTACCGCTCTGCAAGGGTCCGACTAATTTTTAAGATCTCGGTTTTCAATTGTAATTGCCGCGCGTCGGCCGTGCCGATAAATTATGGATGTCCGAAGTGTGTTCCCCGAGTGAAAACAGGCGAAATCCACGGCGACCTAGCTTTTTATTTGGCCACCTGGGATACCTGAGATATTCAAGGATATTTGATTCGGTGCTGTTGATGAAGTACAGGTATTATTGGACTTTCTCATCTTTTTCAACAATTTCAATAAGTCCAAGACGATCAATTAACACACTTTCATTTTTTAATGTGTCCACCGTTTCAGGTTGACCATACTCATTTCTTGATTCACAAAATCCACAGTCCAGCTATTATCTGTTAATATATGAGAATGAATTATTTTAAAGATTGGTTGTTTTGTATCAAATTGCTGTTAATATATTACAAGAGAATTAATTATTCTAACGGCTAGTTGTCTTGAATTAGATTAGATAATAACAGTACTGTGGAATGTGTAGAATTATCTGTATTACACTTTAGATTGCAATCTTTGTATTTCATTTATAGACTGCGATTTTGTTACAAATGCATCCGCAGTCTATTTATTTTATATGTATCGAACAGGGACATACAAATTATTTCATTCAGCACTAAATGAAATGAATCAAGTGACGTCAAATTAATCTATAATTATTAACATAGTTGATAAGCTTATAATAATCTGAAAGACTAATAGCAGCTTCTCAGGAGAGGCAGGCAGGCCCCCCATGAGACTCCAGAGAGAACCTTTTGTAAACGTTAATCTTTTAAATTACAAAATTAATGTTGAGTTAAGTTTTAATTAAGAGACACATTAAGTCATTATGTAATACGATAATGGATTCATATACTGAATATGCTATACATAAGTCGGGTCCCATGGAAATCACCGACACAAATTTCCCCGACACGGTTTTCACCGACATCAGATTTGACCGACAACGAATCTATAATATTTGACGGCCAAATTCTTGTCGGTCAAAACGTTGTCCGTACGAATACCGTGTTGGGGAAATTTGTGTTGGTGATTTCCACGGTACCCACATAAACCATATCTGGTTTAAAGCATTAAATAAATAATAATAGTTGAGAAGCTAATATTGTTCGCGCGCGAATGGTTCTATGTTGCGCATCGGTTGTTGTGCAGCGTTAGGAAAGTGTATTAGTAGAACTGTTTTAACGATCAGGGCATGCAAGTGTATGTAAGAGAGGGTCAAGAAGAGGCAAGCAATAAAACAGCGGTGACTTCCTTGTTTGGCGACGAACGCGATCGAGAGATCGCAATTAGGCCCACCGCGTCAAAGGTTCTGGTCGGTGGGCTCTTATCGCCTCGCGCCCGTCTTGTTCACTTTCTCTTTTCGATCAGACCTTACCGATTTCGGTGGAAGGTGGGAGCGTTGCTCGACTTGCCACGGATGTTCGAAGAAGATCCGTATACAATTGTCCTTTTGTATTGGCTGCGCCAATGAGCGACTCATTATTTCCACGGTGCTACTATCTTAACACTAGAACTACTAATTATGAAACAATTCATACGAGTTCCCTCGTAATAGTAACAAGACTGAACTTAATCAACCTTCATGTAACATTGATGACAATATGTGCACTCAATCAATCAGTCTTCATTTAACTTTGACGACAACATGTACTTGCATACAGAGTTGTGCTGAATTACAATTGAATTACTTCAGAATTATAATTACAAAGTAATTGAATTACATTGTAACTCAATTATATTGTAATTTATAATTCAGATCTTCATTCAATTATATTGTAATTTATAAATCAGATCTTCATTCAATTATATCGTAATTTATCATTCAGAAATTCATTCAATTATATTGTAATTTATAATTCAGATCTTCATTCAATCAAATTATAATGTAATTCGTAATACAATCAAATACAATGTAATTATAATGTAATTAAATTACCAAAACTCTGTTTGCATAAAGAATCACATGAAAGAGTTTCTCGTGAAAACAGTTCCATATTTTAATTACAACAGAAAAAATGTAGAATTCCTGAATGAATTTATCTGATAAGCACTGTTTGCTTGTTGCAATTAACTTATTCGCTGTCTTAATATTTGGTGCAATTATGTGTCCCTTTTCAAATAAGTCAGTGAGCCAGGAATTCAAAATACTACTTTTTTATCTATGTGTAAATTAGTTACAGTAATTGAATTTATTGTTCATGTCCGTTTGGTGTAAATACTTTGTTCAGGCACCAATTCAATTGCGAGATGGAGGATAACGATACAATATAAGTATTTAAAATAGTTATTCAAAACTACGTTAGGTGATCAGTGTAAACATTATACTAATACTCGTAATAATTGTATATTATTATACCTGTTCTCAGAACTAGTTTATTCCAGTTACGCGAATACATCGTAATATATTCAACGCATATCGAGAATGACAGGAAACGATAGATTAATTTGTTTATAAACTCGAACTAGATATCTTTTGCAATTCAGAAATGTCTTCAGACAGCCTGTAGTTTTATATTCAACTAGTTGAATTGAATACTATTATTTCATACGATCGAATGATTAAATTTGCAAACCTATATGGAAATCATTGAAAATTTCTCGAGTTTACCATTTGCTGTGGCAGCGTTTACGATCAGAAAACCCACACTATTATTTGGAACGGCCGCTTTAGGCCACAAGAGCTAATAATCCTGATACGTAGTTTTGCAATTGAACGTTCAATAACTCAGCGTAGAATTTTCTTCCTCGCCGTGAAAACGCAGCTACTTCTCGGAGCCGGTAGAACATTTCATTTCCATACGGCAGGAAATTATTTTTTTATAGCATTTAAATGTCACAATATTTTCATGACGCAATGGTTCCCGCTCGCTTAGAGGTCAATTTACTTGTGCGCTCGCGCGCGCACGCGAGTTATACAGGCGGTCCATATTACTGTCAATCACAAGTTTCATTTAATACGCGAGCCGCACCTTATGGGGGGGTAATTGAAAGGTGTTCACATCTGGCCCATAGATTTCCATAACATAGTATATCAAGCGAACGGTTTCCCAGCTTCGCGAATGGCCATTTTCGTTTCGCGAAACGTCCACACCAGTCGCCATTACCATTTTCTTTGGCGCGCGCGTAATTCGCGTGACAGATATGCCGTCTTTAGAACTATTAGACCTTACAGCTTCGTCTAATCGCGGAATGAGAACGGTACATCCGTTTTTGTTTCTGGAAAGTTGCAATCATCTTGGGCGATTATGGTACAGCTACGTAGCCATTAGGTTTCTTTGGCTACAGCATATTTACACGAAATGAATTCGCTTAACCTTGTTGCGCGTTATTATTTTCCTGTTGACAGTCATTTTTTAATTTCACTTCCTCGTCGCGGAACATTTTATTTTATTAAATAATCGTTGCATCGATTGCAAGACACAGGGGTCATTCAAGAATTTCAGTCTTTTTAGAGCTTGCTTTGCTTTTTAAGTCGCTCTAATTTATTTCTTTAATTTATAGTTTAAGCGACATCATAGAATAAGTCATGGAGGTAATTATTTACGTTAGTGGCTTCCTCACCGATTTTGTTGACCTTGAAATATGTTTCATCATTCTGAACAACTTTTCCCTATACATGATTTTCGTATATCAGCATAGGTATAACATATTTATATAACATTATTATATATAGGTGACAACATATTTCAAGGTCATCAAAATCGGCGAGGAAACCCCTAATGTAAATAATTACCTCAATGATTACAACATATCAAGAAGAAACATACAAATCTCCGTTTTTTTTTTTTTATTAAAAATCAAATCTCCGTTTAAAAAATATTTCTTGAAACATTGATTACATTAATTGATTCAAATGCTTTCTGACGATACGTTTACGATTCTTGTTCGTCCCGGAAAAATAAATTGTTACAGGTCCCGGACGTGTGCTACCGTTCTGCATCTTTAGTCTTGTATAAAGACCGTTATCGCGATGCAATAGGATTCAACAGCGACGAACATTTTCTTACGGCAGGGAGACGTACACGACAGGCTGGGCCACAATCAGCGGAAAGCATTTTAGGTATTAGCTCGAACACGTGGCACGTGGACCGTGTCGCGCGATCACGTGGCAAAAAGTTAACTACCGCGGCACACCAGTCGCGGGATAACTGGCAGAAAAAGAAGATGCAAGAAGTCGTTGTTGCGAGCGACGATGAGGCTCTCCCAGACGCGCTATTATACCGGAAGCTACGTGGCTACGATCACGGTACAGCCTGATGCTTTGTACGGTTTTGTAGAACACACACCCTGATTCAATACACCGTGCGATATTAATCGTAACTCTTCAAAGGGAGACAGAGTCGGAACAGCATGGAACCAGAAATATTTTCATGGACATCATTCTGGCAAAGTTTAGAATCAAGATAACATGATTGATTCTGTACATCATGCGAAATGAATCATAATTTTTTAAAAACAGTGGGAAATGTTGAATATACAGGATGTCACGAAAATATTGTATTTTCTTACAGGGGTTCATCAGGTCATTTGAAATAACTTTCTCCTTTGAAATGTAGCATTTTTAATATATTTTCTCTTATGTTTTATGTACAACATGCAAGTCGTTATTATTTCAAGAAATTGAAAATTGTTTTAAGTTCACAGTTTCATATTTGACCGGGCCATTTTTAATAAATCTTTCTCCTTCGAAATGCAGATTTTTGTAATATATTTTCTCTTATGTTTTATGTAGAACATGCAAGTCGTTATTATTTCAAGAAATTGAAAATTGTTTTAAGTTCACAGTTCCATATTTGACCAGGCCAGTTTTAATAAATTTTTCTACTTCTCCTGTTGTATATAAAACTTGCAAGTTGTTATTATTTCAAGAAGTTGAAAATTGTTTTAAGTTCACAATTTCATATATGACCAGGCCATTATCAATCATTTCGACGTGTCAAGCGAAACTCTCTGATATTAAATTATTTTAACGAAGCATTCCTAGCCCCTTTAGAGTCAGCTGCGAACACGTCTTCCCGAGGGGTTAAAATGCCTGGCGTCTAGGTAGGAATTTCGAAAAATTTTCGACACTTCAGAACCACAGGATGCTGTACTCTGCGGTTCTGAAGCAGGCTCTCGTCCGCTGTTTTGATCCAGTACTCCATCGAGTTTATGTCGTGACGCGGTATTCATCGAAGAGGCACCTTGCTCGGTTCCTCGCGGGGTTCTCTATTTGTCTTGCTCGTCCTGTCGGTGAAGGGCCGCGCCCGGGTTCCTCTGGCTGCAGCAGTCACTCTTTCACAGGGGAGCTTCTTTTTTTCTTTCCCCACCGGTAGTGGTCTCTCTCCCTCTCTCTCTCGGCCGCATTTCTTCTTTGGGGCTTCCTCTTTTTGCCCGCTCGATCCTCCTCTCGCCTCGTCACTCTCTTCTTTATCGAGTTCCTGGCGACTACCACGGGTCGACGTGATTACTTATGGCCACTCGAGCACCAACGGACGGAACGGAGGGAGGAGGAGGATATAAGGTCCCCACTTTAATCCCTCCTCTTCATCCTTCCTGATAGAAAGAGATTAGGGCCGTTATAAGGCGGACACCAGTTTGTCGAGGCTGATCGATCATCGAGGCGACGACGAGGAGAGCGAGAAAGACAGAGAGAGAGAGAGATACCGGTGCACGGATACACTTCGGTCCCCTGCGTTCATGACGAGGATTACTGTCAGCCCCCGGACTGCAATTTCTTTGGCTTCGTTGCTTACTATAATTATTTAATAGCTTTCTTAGTACTCGACAGAGTCGTTCGTGCTCGCCCTGCAGAGGACTAGGCATCGTGAGGAGGCTGGAGCCAAGCTGCGCTCAATTTTCGTTGGATAACGAGGACTAATTCAGGGGACACCGATTCTTCGAGAATGTTAGAGCTGTTTGATTGTAGCATATGCTTTTTGTTCATTGTTTTTACGGGGAACCTGCTGACACAACGACGGTAGCGATACCTGGACTACACACCTACCTTGCTCGACAATAATTGGCCTGTCGTGCTCGATTGTAGCAATCGATAGTGGCGACTAATCTGGTTTTTCGGCGTTGGTTGTGACTGCCAAACAACGTCCATGTCGTGACTATTTTCTACAAAGTTTTGTACAAAGTTTGCTAGTATGTGCTTTTAAGTGTTTCAATTTTTATTCACATCTGATTTTTACTACAAAATAATTTACGAAAATAATTTAGCTTCGAATCTGGTTTTTACTTGGGAACCTTCAGAATCAATCTATCATGTAAATGGAGGTTATATCCTCTTTATTCGGTCCTTAATAATCCGATTGTAATGTAACTCTGATCGTTCAGTTAATCAAGAAATTAATTCCATTAACTCGGGGGGATTACATTTTCATTTCGATATAATGCGTTCGCCTGAACTCCTGACCCAAGAGCCACTTAATTCCACCGGGTTCGGTAATCTTCGGCTTTGAGTTCATCGATAATTACGATCGGCCAATCGTACCAACAATATCTCCTTATTGAATACCACTAAAAATTGATTTCCCCCGCGTTTCATCTTTTCGGGAACCTTACGTAAGAAAAGAAGAATAGCCTCTTAAAATACTGTTTTATTAAACAGCGTGGAAGGACGACTTGACTGTTCGGCTAGCGGACTCGAAGTGAAGAAAGAAATAAGAAAGTTGTAGGGGCGGAAGAGAAAATCTTAAGGAAAAACTTTAAAATACTGAAAATACTTCTAGAATGAAAATACTTTAAGAGGAAAACCCCAGCCTGCATAGTTTACGGCCCAAGCCTATGGGTCCGGTGACATCTGGTCTATTATTCTATGGAAGAGAAACTACAGTGTTTCTCATGGACAACGAAATTCATTTTTGCTCTGGCAGTTGCATTACTAATAAGTGTTAGGGACTCATATGGATAAAATACTGTAAAATGAAATTGTTTAAAATCCTGTAATATGGACGATTCTCAGGTACCTATCGAGGCGGGACGTTCATTGACAAGTTCGTCGTCTGCCAGCATCGAGAATGATCGAAGTTATAGAGGTCCTCCCTCTTGCCGTTTTCGCTTTTGTACGACGCGGACGGGAGATAACGGGGCGGCCAGTCGTTAATCAGCAATAATTACCGATGGTAGATACGTCATAGCGCTTATGCAGCATCCCCGGTGCTCGGACGTATCTCGCAGCGAGAAAGAAAAATCGAACGAGGCCTCGGCCAAGGCCTCGTTCCGGCCAGATCGAAAATGAGATGATCCCTTGTCCCGATATTTCTCATCCTTCGAGGGCCCCTTCTTCGACGAAATCGAGATTGCTTCCGCCTGAACGCGCGCCGAGATGAACTCCGCTGGTAATTAAAGACGATTGATATTGCGTTTCTTCCACCACCGGACCCGGTCAAGCAACCACCGCTAAGATTACCAATCGCCATTTCGCAACGGCGAAATTAACTGCTCCAAAGGGGCTGCAGTTGTGTCACTATTGACCCATTGCGAAATCTGTTAATTTCAGATCTACACGATCTGACCCTACAACCGTCAAGTGATTCTACATGAAAAAAAAATTCTATAATAAAAAAAACAAATTAATTCTATGTAGTTCCAGTTTAGTTTGCATAAAATCCGCAGTTTAATTTCTTTCTAACAGTAAAATGTGTTTAGGCTGTTTCTAAATAACCAATAAATTTACAAAATTACCGATTAATTCGTACACCTAATTACACGTTGCAAGGATGTAATTATCAACTAACCAAGCTAAGCAGAACTTTATAAACCTCGGCAAGAGATTTGTGAAAGCTGAAACAAAACCGAAGCGTGACTCACAGTATTACTTTGAAGCTAATGAAACAGGCTCGTCGTTAAAATTCAAATCGATTGCAGGAAAATCAGTGCTCGAGTGCTACAAGCACAGGTGAAAAAAAGGGAAACGACGAATAAACGGGAACAAAAATACTACGATACAGTAGCTAAATCGCGCGCATTGATAACCCTGACTACGGTCACGTGTCATTAGCTCCTACCGAGCCGAGATTAGAAATTCACGGTGCAATTTCGTAATATGTGTTTCACGAGTCGATACGTTGGTCGGGCATCGTCGGTGGACTTTTCGCAGACCCGGCGCGGATACAACGAAAGTTTGAAATATCGAGTCGGATTGCGATATTAGATACGGCTAATTGAATGCCTGGGAAGTTTTCACGTAACTCGGGTCTCCGGGAGGCACGAGTAATTTATTATGTACTTAACGCTTTTTCGTATGATTAATAATATGCGTACGAGCGCGCTGCACCGGTGTGCATTACACTGCGCCCCGCGATGATTTATCGAATATTATTTATTATTGCGTAAGCCTCTCGTCGGCGGGATTGTAATCCTTCGCCGAACGATCCCTCACCCGGGCCATTTTTTCCAATTAATAGTCAAATTGCTTACATAATGCCGAGTCGCCGGACACGGCACTCGAAAACTGCTACTTTTCATCGCCTTTCTTTGCTCGGCTGATGTATACCGCGCATTATGCTAATTTAATAACCGGACTGCCGATCCGTGTGCGTTTGCAGACAGTGTAGTGCTTCGGAAACAATTGAAACTTGAATAGTGACTAGTAATAGAATTTTTTTCACGCTTATATTTGCTTGCCGAGTTGTCGTTGTTGTATGCTTCAAATCTTGAAATCAGTTGGTCACTTGAAGTCACTTGAAATCACTAAATTGAAAGCAACACAACTTGTCAATCTAAAAATATTTATTATATCGACGTAATGGTCTACTTCTACTTTGGTTCTCAACTTCCATATAATTGCAGTATAATTTTTATAAAAAGGAAATTAATTTTTTTGAAAGTAGTATTTTAGAAAATTTCAGAAATCATTTTAAAATTGTTGGTTTTATAAAGTGCAACACAACTTGTCAATCTAAAAATATTCTATCCTGTCGCAAGTTCCCTTCAACGTTGGTGTTAA
Organism: Lasioglossum zephyrum; assembly: GCA_028455615.1. NCBI lineage: Eukaryota > Metazoa > Arthropoda > Insecta > Hymenoptera > Halictidae > Lasioglossum > Lasioglossum zephyrum. Next base: position 11,445,454 of record CM052330.1, on the reverse strand, counting down.
ACTTAATAAAATAAAATTTTTAATTAAATTAAATATTAAATTAAATTTAAAAAAAAATTTAAATACCTGTGCATTGAGGAGATAAAAAAATCTCAGGAGAATATCTCAACGGGAATCGAACCAGGGCCTTACTAAATACGCTCGGTAGTGAAGACTAAAAAGTAGACAATAAAGAAACTTTTTAAAAACCACGGTCATATTAAAATACACTAGAAAGGAGAAAATAATATTTTTAGACATTAGTGACAATCAATAAAAGCGTCGAGCGCCCACGAAGATTACGTTAACATAGTTCAGCGCTCCACGCTTTTATTTATAGTCACTAATATCTAAAAATATTATTTTCTCCTTTTTAATGCATTCTAATATAAGCGTGGTTTTTAAAAAGTGTTTTTATACATTTTTTAGATACAATGTTGCAAAACAAATGCTGTAATTCCAGATTTTCTAGAGCATTCTACGAAACTAGAATTTTGATTAATGTTATAATGAATCAGTTAATGTAAACGAATCAATGAGACTTGATAACAGTAAAGACCAACTTACAACAACTTCACGTAAATTTTGACACGATCTTTTCCACGAGATTAAATGTCGATCATTTTTCATGTATGATGCAGTGCTTTACACATCAACTCTCATCCCCCCACCTGGAAGATGCTCCTGTAATTGCCTTTAACATTAAGGATATTTTTCTCTTTCATCTCACCACCATATTTGTTCAATCCCTCATCGTGCCCCTCGGATATCAGACAATTTGCTCCGACGACAGACAGTCTATTTATAACCGCGGCTGACCAACAACAAATTACGAGCATCATTCCCGATTACCGATCGGCCTCTTATTAATTGATTAACGAGGTCCGTTATCGGGATTACGTTTATTAATGAAACCGAAAAGTAATCACGGTGTAATCAATTACCGTTGAGCCGACCGAAGAAAGTTCTGCTAGCCGGTAGCAAACTTCTCTCCGCGAGTTTCCACTGTGGAACGTTCGTTATCACTTGCGGAATCGGTTCGCGGAACAATACATCATGCCAGTAACAATTAATAATAATTCTGCCGGTTGTAATTCATTATTACGAACGGCATCGTCGATTCTCGGAGAGGAGAGCCGGTCTCATAAATATCGAGCCGGGTATCATCGACAAAATCGCGACCAATTGCAACCGTGCTTCGAACCGGTGGACCTGGCGGCGGCGTCTGCAGCAACGGCTTGCATTGGCTACACCGGCGCGGCGACCACTTATTTTTCCCGCTGCTCCATAATCGGTGCGTGCACGGTGCATACGAATGCGAGCACGCTAGATGCTCACGAAGAAGGAGACACTCGTATTTCTGGCCGTATCGGTGGATTACGGGGCCCCGTGTGTGCGCTGCGTGCCACGAGGCCCACTGTGAGTGGCGTGGCGTGGCCTGCCGTGGCGTGGCACGGCGTGGCATCGCATGGCGTCGTGTGGTATGGCGTGCCGTGCCGTGCCGTGCAAATAGCAGCCCCCTATAAATCTTCATTTAGTGGCCACGGGTCGGGTGGTTAAGGGCTCTCCCGGTAGAACTCGAAAAACGAACCGGAATTTCGAGAACCGATGGAAACTTGTCCTCTGAGGTCTGCTACCACCCCTGATAACCACCAGGCCATCCAAGAATTTCAACGAGTCCGTGCTGTTGTTTTAAGGGGTCCCATGGAAATCACCGACACAAATTTCTCCGACACGGTTTTCACCGAAATCAGATTGGACCGACAACGAATCTAAAATCGTTGTCGGTCAAAACCGTTGTCGGCTAAAGGCGTTGGCGGCCAAAGTAATTGTCGGTCAAATCTGGAGTTGTTGAAATGTTGTCGGTCAAAACCCTATCGGGGAAATTTGTGTCGGCCAAAGTAATTGTCGGTCAAATCTGGAGGCGGCGAATTCCATGGAACCTATTTTCAGGGACTGTCGTAAAGGTTCCCACACCCTATAAGATGGAACAGTGCTGTTTTCCAAACTAACGCACTGGAAACACCAATATCATTGTTGTCAATTTTATTCCTCACTTTCTCAACGTATCAAATCTTACGTTTCTGACACTTTTCAATCTTTTCCTCTTTTATTTTCTATTGTCCCCTTAGTTGACCCGCCCTTGTCTCTCCCTCCTTAAAAAAGAATTTTATTTCTGTGTAGAACCAAACATTTGGTGAACATTAGAAGTAACAAGTCGTGTTCAGTGGCCCTGTAATGTTTTTAATGTTCCGAAGATGTTTTTAAATTAAGATTTGTGAACCCTGATTGCTTAAATGTATCTAATTCATTGAAAATTTAATGTGGTTTAAATGTGCCGAAAGAATAGTGCACCTCGAGTATATTTAATTCGTTGAAAATTTAATGTAATTTGAACGTGTAAAAAGAATTGTGCATCTTCAGCATTGACAATGGTTCAACAAATATTTAACGACACCAATCAATCCGCAGCGTGCTCGTGCATGAACGATTAATATTGTTTGGAGTCTGCGGAACCAGACTAGTAATTACAGCGAGGCTGGTAAATTTTATAATAACACATCGATGTGTGCTATTGATAAAAGGATGTTTACGATTTTTCGCGGTCGACCCATTAAAAATGATATTATTCGGTACGAAAACCGGTCTCCTTTTATTACGCAGATAACACTGGATTAAGCAAAGTATCCCATAAGTAACAGTTGCATTCCCCCATTATAATCCCTCAATTCACCACTTCTGCATCTTTTACCGTAGCATCATAATTATACTCGGAAGACTTCATTCGAAGAACCTTTAAAATCAACAAGCCCAGGCGCGCCCTCATCTGGCGTCTTGAATACCCGAGATGCATCTCAGCCACTCGAAGCGTTCAAAGTTGCATTCTCGGCGAAATTATACAAAATGAGGTATCGATTTTGCGAAAACGGACGTCGAATCGCTACCGGGTAATACTTATTGCGTTTTAAAAAGCATCAATAACGCGGCCCTCCGTCGTCTCGATCATTATGCTCATCATCTTGCTGGAAACGAGATACTATACCCAGGAGGCTGTGCTCCACCAAGTGAATCCAAAGCTTGCCAATTTACTTGTCCTCTGCTTATCTCTTTTTGCACAGAGGGTGACATAAAAACATTTCTCCTGTATACTTAAATCACACATTTTTCCTTCATTTTATTTATCCTATGTTTTTCGACTGTTCTTCACTCGTCATTTTTATTTCTGCAAACTTTGCATCGCTATACAGATTAACTCGGTAGTGGTTGTTGACACACTTTGATTTATGCAACATTTATTTCTTTTGTCGTACTGTTTTTAATAAGTATCTTGGACATTTCATAAATTATAATCACATAAGCAGCTATACTTGTTTGTAGTTGATAAAGTATAACGTCCTCCTCTTTTTTAGATCCATCGATTTATATAAACTGTTATAAATTCACCTTTTTTACTCGCTATCACAATATAACCATTAACTGTAACCCTCACCATAAGTAACACGTAAAACACTTTTGATTGTAAATTATGTGGTCACTAATGACCTAGCTGTTAATGCGACCACGTTAAAATAAATAAATAAAAATTTCGAGATAATAGAAAGTACAAAAACCAGAAATAATAATGCGTTTCACGAGTGTACTTTTTCTTCCATCGGAATAGTTAGTTTTCATGCAACGTTGTAGAAATATATGATTCACATGACCCAGCACTTGTAGAGTTCATTTGCCATTTTTTAAATAACTTTCCATCCATTCTCATTAGCTTTAGCGAGAAATTTTATCCGCGTTCGAACCTTAACGATCAAGCGGTGAAAAATGTTAGATTTCATTCGATGGAACAGCCTCCACGTGTTCCACAATCTTTCTCGACCTCTAATGTCGTAATGATTCATAAGTTCGGCAACTGATTACCCTAATGTCGTCGGAGTTTCCGCGAAAATATGGAAATCGTTCGTTAATGGACCGTAGGAATTCCAAGTCCGCATCAGACGTAACAAGCATCGTAATGGAGGGTGTCATGTGCCATGATTTATACAGTTATCGAGTAAAACCGCTGCGCGCGCATTAATGAACACTGTTTCGCCAGTGTAATTGTAAAAACACGACGCGGTACGTTCTACAGCGTGAGTTAGCGTGTCTGACGTTTCACCAGTCCATTAAAATCATGCTGCGTGAATTGTTTGGCGTAACAATGCGTTATTAGCATTGCGCCCGAGATTAAGACAGTTATTATTGCTGGACGAAAGTGAAAGGTGCTATATTTGGCCTGGTCGGGCTGGGGACTTGTTTCGGGCTGTTTAATTAAATTTTTCTGCATTTAGTTGCGGTACAGTTCCGTTCATACATTCGTCACATCATGTTCCCATTTATTTCGTGAACTAACCAATGAGTCTTACGTGGAATTTGTTTAAAATGATAATTATATTGATTATTCCCTGATACTATGTTTCATCAAATTTGCAGATCAATTTCCCAGAAAATAACTCCGCCATGTTTTAATATTTTGTTCTGAAAAAAAATGGAGAATGAAGTAAAGAGTTACGTTAACATCGCTATAAAATTACAGAATTTTTCACTTATTATTTACCCTTAAAGAAATTCTGGAATACAGCACACGTCTAAGTGCCCATGATGGTCCACCCCGTTAAATTTGAACTTCTTTTAAAAACGAAAGACATTCGTATCTGTGAAACTGGGCGTTTCCACGAACCTGTTCACGATCGACCAATTCCCGATCATCCCACGGAAACCCAACCCCCCGTCAAGTCCCCCCCGAAATGCCATCGGAGGTGCAAAGCATCCAGAGTCGTCCGAGGTGTCCAAAAAAGGTCGAGCGAAGTGACAACGTGCCAGAGCACCGATTCCCAGAAATTTCGTGGCCCGATAAGTTTTCGTCAACCGCAAACAGGATGCGTGTAAGAATGTTTCGCCATTGTCCGTCCTCTTTCGCGGCTTATCCCTCCCCCCGCACAGTCTCTCTGTCTCTAATGGCGTTCCTCTTTCTCTCCTTATTCCCCCACGTTTCCACGGGTTTTGCGGTCGAGCTCCGGTCAAGTTACCGGTGTGCACCGGCAGCTAACCTCTCCGCGGATTAATTCGAGATCGGGGCTGGGTGTGTACCAACACGAGAAGAAGGTGCAGTCGTCGTCGCGCCTTCCATTCCGCACGCAACCCCGGGGTCGCGTTATCGAGACTCCAAATATTTACGAGCCCGAGGGAAGAGGGCCGGCTTTATGACGCCGATTTCATCCGTGACAACCCACCGGTAAACTTGCCGCACGTTTGCTACCTCTCGTCGCCTTTAGCGGTGCCACCGGATACATCAACCTTGCCCGCGGTAGCCCCGATACAGTAAACGCCCCTTTACTATCCGGGTTCGTGGACACGATCACTGTCCAGTAGTGCCTACCGACTCCACTGCAGAGTTGTGCAGAGTTACAGTTGAATTAACCCAGAATTATAATTACAAAATAATTGAATTACATTGTTATTCAGTTATATTGTAATTTATAATTCAGATCTTCATTCAATTAAATTACAATGTAATTCGTAATTGCAATGGAGTACAATTATAAAATACATTGTAACTGAATTACATTGTAATTCAATTAAATTGTAATTTATAATTCAGATCTTCGTTCAATTAAATTACAATGTAATTCGTAATTGCAATGGAGTACAATTATAAAATATATTGTAATTGAATTATGAAAAATGAAGTAATAGGCAAGAAGAGGTTGAAAAATCCATGTGAAAGTTTCGAACAGAAGGAATTTATTATTTATAAATTTACTAGTTGCTCCTGACGTGCCTACGGCACACCTTCAATTATATTGTATTTCAATTACATTGTATTTCAATTACACATCTGATTCAATTACGTAATTGAATTAGAATGTAATTGAATTAGCACAACTCTGTCGGATACATCAACCTTACCGAGCCAAGATTAAATTAAGTTGAGGAGGATATTCTTGGTCGCATCTATCGTGTAGATATTGTCGCGTCTATTGAAAATATGCTGCAGTAAATGACCTAGTTGATATTATATTATATTAGTAGAATTCCCTATTAGATAGTGCATAGAAAAGTATATCGTTCTAATTTAAACAACTGAGTTGCCCTGACTGACTTGAAATTGTGCCACATTGATTTCTGTCATCAGCAAATTAGTTATTCAGGTGCAAGAAACATTTCAAGTGATCAAGTTATGTTGTTTATTGTATGAGTTTGCATTCCAAGTTGCTGCAGGTGTACACTGCAATTAAGAAAATGTTTTAGTAACTGTTCAAGTATGATTCAACCTCGCACATATCATTTCGAATAAGTTATTCAAAATTCTTATAATATCGCATGATCTAATATAGTCTGATCAGTTAACTTATTCGGATATTGTAATTGAACAAGTTTATTTCGATGTAAACACTCGTTATTCGGAACTAATTAAATTTCATTTCCCTGTAAATAACAATCCAGTGCCCAGTCTATGGAGCAAGACCGTTCTAGAAGAATTTTATAATTGAGGTGTGTGGAATCTCATATGAATATTAAAAAAGGATTCAGCAGTTGTCATTAGCGAGGCTTTTTATCTACGGAGAATATTCATGGGGAGGAAAATATCCCATCGTTTCACCATACAACCGCCGCCGGCTTAATTAAGATCCGAGTAGAATACAATCAGCTTACTTTTAAAAATACAGAAATATTTTTAAAAAAGAATATTAACAAATTCTATAAATCTTCGCGGATATTTTTTCGATAGAGAATCCATTGCACAGCTGCGTAAGAGAAAAAGAAAGGCAAATTAATAGTTCTTCATGCGGATCGACGCGATTCGCCTTCGTTCCATTAAATCACTTCCTTTTATTACTCGCTCGCGTGTTTTCATTGCTTTTTCCCTGCGGCCGGTTCTGTAAGGTCATCACGAAAGAGGAACCCGTCCTCCTTCTTCTTGTTCCTCTCATTTTCCTTTTACGTTAACGCCCGACAAAACGGAAAACTATCAGATCAAGCCTTATCATAGACGAGCGGATTTCTCCGATCGAAACTCGCGACTGGTCTGTGAAATGCAGAAACCGGGGCGGTTAGGCCGCCTTCCATTCAAGGTCGTCTCCGGAAAGGAAACTTATACTACTAATATGTTAACTCACCTATAACATCCCACCTGAAAATTCCTGACGGACTATAAACGCGATGATAAAAGTTTTCCCCACCGCATCTTCTCAACACCTGTGAAACAGTAACTGATTTCGAAATAGAATTTTCATCAAACTTCATCGAACCATCTTGAATAATATAAATATCTAAATTTAAGAAAGCAAATAAATTTAAGATATATTCTTTTTATTCAAAATTCATTAAGGTTTTGTTAATGTAAACACGTTTTATATTTCTGTAAGGAATTGAAGACCTACATTATTTTCTAATAATTTATTCTAGTCATCTTGTCAAAAAGATCGAAATAACAAGTTGTTTTTCATTTTTTTTTAAATTATAATTTTGTAGGAAGAGCTTTTTTAAACAGCTTTATGATGAAACATATATTTCGGAATCTACGTAATAAAAATTTGATAACAGGTTAGCCTTAAACTATTTGGTATTTTTGTTCTCCATGGATTTACAAAGAAAACCAGGAACATGCAAATCTCTTCGCAAGTTTTGCAAATAGCAATTCCATGGAAATAGTCAATGATGGCGTTCGCGATGACTTGTATCTCGATTCTTCGAAGGGAAGTGTCGACAAACCGACCAATACAATCAAACTCGTAACACCAGACAAATTGTAGGTGCTTGAAAAGGTGATGGGAAGTGGTTTTTCGATTTCTTCTTGTCAGACAGCTATGCCAATCCTTCTCGATTAAACTGTCTCATCGGCAGACACGCTTCGTGACTTCGGTTAAAGGTTTAATCCTCTTAAAGTATTTCGAGTCGTTCGTTTAATACGATTTTATATCTCCATCTGGTCTTGTTAAATTGACAAGGAGCGTAATGCGGACGAATTGAAAGAAATATGAACACTCAAATTGGCTGGGGACCAATAAATTCTTACATTGTTCGAATTAAGACGGATTATCATTTACATGCCTTTGCGTTCGAAAGTATTATGCCATATTTGCAAGGCTGTTCGTAGCAACAATAAAGTTAAATACATAAATTCACTAAAGAAAACTTGATTTCTTTCAGGTGCAAATTATCTACACGAATTCCATACAAAAATAAGATAAATATTCTCGACAATTTACCATTTAAAAACTTTCTTATTTAAAATATACATAATTTGATAGAATTAATTTAAATACATTTATGCTTTGATAGAATAAGTTAAATACATAAATTCACTAAATAAAATTTGATTTCTTTCATGTGCAAATTATCTACATGAATTCGATGCAAAAATAAGATAAATATTTTCAAAAATTTACCATTTAAAAACTTTCTTATTTAAAATATACATAATTTGATAGAATTAATTTAAATACATTTATACTTTGATAGAATAAGTTAAATACATAAATTCACTAAATAAAATTTGATTTCTTTCATGTGCAAATTATCTACATGAATTCGATGCAAAAATAAGATAAATATTTTCAAAAATTTACCATTTAAAAACTTTCTTATTTAAAATATACATAATTTGATAGAATTAATTTAAATACATTTATGCTTTGATAGAATAAGTTAAATACATAAATTCGCTAAATAAAATTTGATTTCTTTCATGTGCAAATTATTTACACGAATTCGATGCAAAAATAAGATAAATATTCTCGAAAATTGAACATTCAAAATATGCATAATTTGATAGATTGCCTCGATTGAGGCATTTTACTTTTAATGTTCATGGATACACAATTTCGCAACACGAATTTTTCACTGGAGAAAACTGCGTTGGCCGAAGGAACAGCGACGTGGTTATAGTAATTTCCAATCGTCCTCGCGTTTTCCCTGTAATTATGGAAAAATGCCTCGTTCACGAACGTGATCACAATCAGCGTCACATTTACCATCGGGATCAAATCGTGCGGGCAACATATGTATATGCAGGTGTCCCGGGTGCACCAACCGGATGTAATAAATCGAACACGGTGAAAACGTTCAGCGAGAGCCTGCCGTGACTCGATGACAGCTCGAGAATATGCTTGGTGATCGTGACTTCACTGATCCAGAAGTAAATACAGCATAATAGAGTTCATTTCGCCTAGGAGTGCACGTCGTCGCCGTTTCGAGAACGTGCCCGCCAGGCGAACATTTTTCTCTTTCGTTCGAATAATGGCGACCGGGGGTTTCGTAATTAACGCGGGGTCGCGGACTAGTTTTCATTCGTAATAGTTTGACTGAGCACGCTGTGCAATTATTTAGCGAATGTCTGACCTGCGATATGCAAATACGAGAATTAACGTCTGCATAATCGCAATAGTAATTGGACGGTTAATTTCATGATTTTATTACTAGCAGAGAAAAGTACGATCGCTTTTAACACTGGATATAGGGAGCACTAAAAGTGACGTAATTTTACATATTTCTTTAACAATTCCTCGCAATTGAATCCTTAAAATTTGTTTAACAATTCTTCAATCAGAACTCAATTTCATATTCAATGTATTAAAAAATATATATATTCATTGTCTTAATGTTACACTGTTAATTATCATTATGACTAACAACGAGTAAAGAATTAATTCGAAAATCCTCAATTCAAAATAAAATTGCTTCATTACACATAACCGATTATTTAAAATGGCTGCCGATTGACCAACTACTTACTGTAGGGATTAAAGTAACGAATCAAAAATAAAGATTGAATAAAAAATCAAAAGTATAAAATTTGATAATGAATTTGTAACTTTGTTGTTGTAATGAATTTGAACAAGTTCTTTTGCGAGCACACGTTTAAAGACACGTGCTTCAAGAGAATGCAAAGGAATGAATTTTTGCAAAGATTCCAAAAGGTAATATCTGTTCCCGAATCCCTTCAACAAATGGATTTACAATAAAATTTGTATGTTCGATGCACATCGAGCGTTCTGTTTCACACAACCCATTCGAGTCCGTCATAAATCATCGTAAGATGGCTGCCGATCGACCGTTCGTTTCCCACGACTCGTAGTTTTTCTTTCCGCCGTGGCTTGTTCGGCTGGGGCCGGTTCGAAGACAGTGTTAAAAGCGTAAAATTTCTCTGTGTTTCAATCACCCGTTTCTTCTTCCTGCTTACGAAATAATGTGTTCCACACTCTATCCCGTGGCTGAGCACGTTGCGCAACAGCGACACCGGAGTCAATGCGCATTCCGCGGGGAAGACTTTTAAACCGCGTTTAGTATACTATATACGAAGAAGGAATCTCGAGAGGAACGGTTGCAAGGTGGTTTGCAACCGTTGTTGGGGTGGGAGAAATAAAGAATCCGCGCGTCGGTGCACGGGCTACCGATCACGAATTAATTAAATCCGTGTAGCAATATGCGGGGAACACGGTTCCGCGTGTTCATACACGAGATAGGGATTTGAATTGTTCGCGATCACGCGCCGTTTCTCCTATAATCGCGGACAATATATCGTGATTATCCGTTGCATGCTGCACTCTACACCCTCCGTTCATTGAAAAGGTGTAGCATTCTTCGATGGACGCCCTTTGACGACACGGTTCGCCGAGTTGCAACTATTTAGCAGGACAATCCTCGCCGCGGAGTGATTAATTGAAACTCGTACGGTTTCTCGTGACCTGGGTAATCCGGCGTGAACGAGATCGTATCGCGTAAAAATTGATCTAATCGATGATAATTGCTACACCAGAGCTGCGCTGGAGTACAACTGTGGCTTCGGCGCGAGGTGTTGGGCAATAAGTGGATTCCACTCTGTAGAGAAAACGTTTATACAGTATTTTATCTATAAATGTCCAAAACTCTGACCTGTAAATGTCCCAGATCTATCCCCACTACTGCTGGGTGTGCCACTTTTTCTCGGTCACCGAGAAATATTACACCATGCGGATATTTGGGATATTCCAACTTTATTTTCCATTATTTTTTGATGGGCCTTCGATGACCATATTGGTGGTATTTTTCTAATTAAAATCATACCAAATATGATGTAATTCCGATGATATTTACTTGTGTAATAGACAATTAAAGTTTCGGGCGCAAGGAAGAACAGTCGCCGGCGAGTGCAACTCTCTGCGTCTCTTTCTTTCCCATACGCTATCCTTCCCCGCGCCCGAAACTTTAATTGTCTATTACACAAGTAAATATCATCGGAATTACATCATATTTGGTATGATTTTAATTAGAAAAATGCCACCTATATGGTCATCGAAGTCCCATAAAAAAATAATGAAAAATAAAGGTGTTGGAAATTTGGACTAAGCTATGTGTTTACATTTCTCGGCGACCTAGGCCTCTCGAGCTCGGCTGTCCTTCTCTACGTTCGGCAAAACTCAAAGAATACTGTCCCTGACGCATAAATGTTCCTCGGCAGACCCGTGCTGAGGACTTATATGGATAAAATACTGTATACTGTTGTTGTCAAATATGAACGATAGTTTCAGGATAACTTCATTCTACTTGTATTCTCATTCGTTACTAATAAGTGGGGTTGTTGAGAGCGTTTCGCGAAATGATTAATCTCACAAGCCTGATAGAGAAAAAGGGAATTTGAAATAACCGTTTGTATCGTGCGTTAGGCAAACAAATACTTTTATTTTGACGGTATGAACTAGACTGATTCAGAATCCTGATAGAGAAAAACATATACTAGCTGGAAACATGTATACATGTAGAGCGAGCTCAGGCGACGAGTACACAAAACAATTACAAGATTAGCGCGAAATACAAATTGCAACCGATAACGCTTCGCGCTAACATAGGAACTTTTTAATAAATCGTGGAATAGCAACTTTAGCTACAAATCAACATGCTATTATGCGATTATAATCTATAGTAACATGATTAATATAATCGTATGACTTCTTTCGACATGTAGGAGAAAGTCTTTTCAATTTTAGTACAACAGTTTCACTTTACAGACTGGTTAATTTGTCTCACAGAAAATTTATTCACGTTTGAGACTACTCTTGACTACGTTTTTTAAATTGAAATTAAAATGGCCTGCGATACCGGAGAACACGGAAGAACATGCTAAATGAATCAAAGTATTCAACTACCTGGAACACATATTAAATCGGAGGAGATGCAAGAAGTTACATATTACTAATAACTATAATTCACTGCTATTACTCGAACGTGCTTCTTAATTGTTCCTCATAGCTGGGTTATCCGTAGTTGAGGTAAACGAAAATTTATTTCTAGATTAAGTTTTCTTTACTAATTTAATTAACACATGCTATTTATATGTATGTAATATCACGCGCTACCACGGGGAGATTTCGCTGGCCATGGAGAACCGTGAGACCGTGGTCCTCTGTGAACAACATACGATGTGCTTGGTGTTCTCCATCTATATGATGAAATTCATTAAAGTTTGTAATTTATACATGTAAAAAGGTGATTTTCGGTTTTGAAGTGAAATTGTATTTTTATGGAACAGTGTGGAATCATAGAATTATCAGGTGAACTTCTCTTGCTACAGATATGTGTATTTATATTTTCGTTTCTAATTATTTTCATTAGTGCATTTCAATCCTTATAAGTCCTCAAAAATAGTTGTATAAAAGAGACTATGATAAGAATTCACACATTTTTATTTTACACTTTAAATCGACACATCATGTTTGATTTATAACGTCAAATTTAAAAAAAAAATGCAGTAGACATAAAAGGATGAATAATTTTACAGTATGCGAAAATATTGCATTTAGATTTTCGTTTCTCATTATTTTCGTTAGTGCATTTCAATCCTTATACGCCCTCAAAAATAGTTGTATAAAAGAGACTATGATAAGAATTCACCCATTTTTATTTTGCACTTTAAATCGACACATTATGTTTGATTTATAACGTCACATTTTTAAAAAAATACAGTAGACATAAAAGGATGAATAATTTTACAGTACATGAAAATATTGAATGGTTGAATTTTCACCCTGAGGAACGTACGAGAGTTAATAACTGTTTTCTCACAATTGATCGTTTCAGTCACAATTCATTAATTTACTGTGTGCTAAAGTGTTACTTGTTGGGATCCTGACAAGAGTATTAATACTTAGAAAAATCTTTCAAATTCGTACGCGAGTATCAGTGCTTCAGCAACAAAGGCTATTCCGAAGGTGCACACTAAGGATCGGCAAACCAATCCCCAAACGAGCGAGCCGAATGAAAGAATGCTTCGTACGAAAAGAATTAAAGCCGCTGCACTAATTCCCTTTCTATCACTGCGCAACCAAGGAAGCAATTAAATACGTTCCACCTTGGTCCAGGTCGTGCCGCGAGGGACCGAGAAAAAGAGAGAGAGAGAGGAACGAGATTGCCAGTTGATCGCCGCGAGCCCCCATGCTTCCCGGTCAGTTCCCCGGCTCATTACTCTCCTCCAAAATTTACGCGATAATTAATTGACCCCTCCGTCGGGGGCGCTTGTTCGCCGGCCGAATAATCGTCGGCTGGCAAGGGCCGAATAATCCTCTCGCGCGCAAATATTCTAAATGACCGTCTTAAATTATCCGCCGCTATCGCGGATAATCGAGACCCGCGTTGGGGCCCCGAACGGTTCATACTATACGAACGTTGCTGTATCCACTGCCAGAAGCTGGTGGCTGCGGCGTTCCATCGGTGTTTCTTTGCTCGCCGCATGCAAGACGATACCTAGCCACGAGTGTTTTTCACCTGGCGCGCGATTCGACGGCGGCCTTCCCCTCACCTGCCGGTAAGTCCAGAGGCCCTTTGCCCGTTCGCGGAAGGTGATAACGATACGGTACATTAGCGGCCGCGTGAATTTCTCATTAGTCATCGTCGCCGGCTGTCGTAATTTTCAGCCTCCTTGCGATCTCTAGGCTTTCGGCGCGCGCACACAGTCGTCCAAAAGAAACCGGACTTCGTTCAGATCAAACTCGATAACCTCTCTGCACCCTTGTCTATCGGTTTGTCAAATTTTACCCGGAATGTCTCAATATATTATACATAATTTCTTCAAACAGATTATTATTTGTTCACACATTTATAAACGAACCATATATTTAACAAAATTTATTATAATTTATTATAATATTCTTCGAACAGATTATTATTTGTGCACACATTTATAAACGAACAATATATTTCACAAAATTTATTATAATGTTGAAAACGAAAACGTTCCCTCGTGCATATTCATTTCTTCATTTCGTTCAACCAAATTCACTCCATATATTTTGCCTTTCATTTTAAGTCTCACTGTGTATAATACTTTTTCACGCAGAATTCCATAATTTATTTTCCGAATTTAATAAAATACAGATTGGAGAAGTGAATGTCCTCAGGGAACATTATTAAATTCTTTCAATGTTTATATTTTTATAAATTGCCCCTGCTCATTTCTCTGTCATCAATGCACCAAATCCAAAGTCTACTTCTAACTATTCAAGAATGTCAGTCTCCATGATATTAACACTTTCGCAGGTTACAGATAAGTGACGCCCGTAACCTCACAATGTGCTCAAACATAGTTAAACTACCTTCATACACTATGCTGTTTAGGCTCATGGTGCACTATACATGGTGTCCCACGCAACTGGAACAGGCTGTACCTCCTAAACGGTTGGGAATAGAGGAAAATGTTTTAAAAACAGTTGAACGTCATCAGACGGTGCATACTATGCACTTTTGTGCATTGGTGCACCAGAAAAATGCAACTGCACTTTTTTAAAAAAATGGAAACCTACATTTTTGACTACACCAATCGGCGCAGTTTGTTGTGTTCTATATAAAAGTACTAACATACTTATGCCTTAAACGTATTCCTTAAGAAGTTATCGAAGCTAAAAGTTCTGTCAGTTATTGCGGTCGGCCGACCAACTACACTTGCCGAGTCCGCAATAACTGACAGAACTATTAACTTCGATAACTTCTCAACGAATAAGTTTAGGGCATAAGTACGTTAGTACTTTTATATAGAACACAACAAACTGCGTCGATTGGTGTAGTCAAAATTGTAGGTTTCCATTTTTTTTTTAAAAGTGCAGTTGCATTTTTCTGGTGCACCGATGCACAAAAGTACATAATATTAGTTGCGTAGTATGCACGGTCTGATGCCATTCAACTCTTTTTAAAACATTTTCCTCTATTCCCAACCGTACAGCCTATTCCAGTTGCGTGGGACACCCTGTACAATATTCAGAGAGTCCACTACTTTCTTTTTCCAAATTATTCTAACATTTGTTGACGATCATCCGCAACGGGTAAAAATGAGATTGTCGACGCGTCGTCTGCAACTCCGGTTTCTTTTCAATCGCAAGCGCACTTTGGAGCCGACCTGGTTTTCGAGGAGCTGCGGTAGTCGGTCGGTGAAATGCTTAAATCGTTTCACGTTCGACACCCAGGCTACCGAACATGTCCTATTAATACTACCTTTAGCCAGCCGGGTCTATGCGGCGGGTTAATGCACGCTTTTAACGCCCGCCGCCAGCCTGAAGTATGGAGACAGCCGCACGATACGCGCTTTCACGGGACACCAGCCGGACTGGGCCAGGTGGGTGGATGTGGATATACGCCGACGCTGTAATCCTTCCGGATTGTACGGCTCCTTAGACGGTATATCGTCTGCGAACGTCTGAGAATGCGTCCACGGATTAGAGCCGAGGGTTTACGAGGATCGAGACGGATTGGCGAGAGTCGCCCAGGGTGGATGAAGCCTAGGGACACTGGGAATAGGATTTAACGAGTGTCCTATTTAGGTTGCTTGTCATAACCGAGCAGATTTTTGACAAATTTATTGTTGAACGCATAGTTCTCTTCTGCTAAACGTTTTTTTCAAGTAGAGGTGCTGTCTCTGAAAGTTACACAATCCTCATGATTTAAGTACATCTTTAAATTGCACACTTTCCTCCTGTTTTAAATCTAAAATCAAGATATTTCTCCGACTTAGAAAATTTTCATTGCCCATGATTTATTTATGAATATTAAGTTAATTAGCGTTGCTCGTGATTACTTAAATTTTCAGCAATTGTCAGACACAAAGGTGGAGATGTAAAAATTATTTTAAATATTAGTGTGGCAATTTTTGGGGCGTCTTAGATGACTTATAATATTATCATTAGACTGCGGATATTTGTGCATTTATGAAGAAATTGGCTGAGGGAAATATAAAACAGTATAAGATTAGGAGAATTTATGAATATAACAGTGTTGTTTTTAACGCAATAATATGATTAAGAAATGAAATTAATTTTTATTTGACTCCTTCTCGCTATCAATGTGTAACATTTTTATTTTGCATAAAGATCCGCAGTCTAATTGTCATATAACATGTAATATTCATTCCCATCGAAATGGTAAATAGAGACGTGATGAGGTGGTAAAATTTCATGTAAGTCTGCGAATATTATTAACAGTTACACATTAAATAATTGGAATTATTGAAAAAGAAGTAGATTCAGCTGCTAGTCTGCTACATGCTTAACGGAATTCGTGATTATTCTTTATAACGTGCTCGGGTGCCGACAGGTTTTAAATTAAAACAAAATAGCGCGCCGTAAAAAGTGTAAAAAAACCTGGTTGACAATCGTTCATCCGTCTTGTGAAACCACAGAATAAATCTGACTCGAACGAGTTCTTATCGAGCACCGTGCTAATTTTCTCTCTACCGAACGTCATTAGAGAACTGCCTAAAAATGACCGCGTAATCACGATTTCAGCCGCGTAATGCCATCATTGTCTGATGCCCACACTCATCAATTCCCGCGGACAGTCGAGGAACCATTGTCTCGTTGACGGATCGTGGTCATTTCTCAACGGCCTCGTATTCACCCGTACAGCATAATCGACATCAACCCTCTGCGGGGACATTAACCCTTTGACGATTGGACGTTCTTTTAATTATCGTCAGCAACGGTCCGAGCAAAATTACTGTACCACTGTCAACGCCGTATTAATTCCCGTCGAAAACTACATTCTCGGTTCCATTAATTTATTTTTTGACAGTTCATCGCGGTCCTTTCGCAATTGCAATCAACACGAATACGTTTTATGTATGGCTATGAATTTTCAACGTATTAAACATACAAATGACACATATGTAATTCATGGTCCACGTTATTAATCGACTGTGACAATATTTTTAATCCAAACTGTTTCTCTATCGGATTGGAAATTTATTAATTACTTCTCAGTATCAAATCTGCAGTCTAGTAGTCTAGTAGTCAAAGTGTCTAAGTCATTACACAGAAATAAGTTAATATATTTATAAGAAACAAAGGGTGAAATTCTTTCATCCCTCTGACTCGGAACAACGGGAAATGTTTCGGACATAAAGATTTATTGTTGAATTGGAATCTCGTTGCAAATTATTGTTAGGCTAAAAATATCTGACCAAGACATTAAATTAACAAATTCATTAAAGGACTTTTAAAGTATTCAATACAATAAAAGAAGAAGTGAATATGTCTTCCTAGAACATCTTTGTTTTATATTTGTCTCGAATATTTCTTTCCAATCAATAAACTATCGATTTAAATTGATACATAAAATGAATATAGGAATTTAAACAAGGTACGACGAAAGAAATTTCCGAACAGAATCTGAACATGGTACGATCCATAAAATATGAAGCATTTTGTTTCAGTTCCAATAACCTGACTAGATCTCAAAGTAAAGGGAGCAAAACTTTTTAATTAAGCCAACTGCAGTAAGATTTAATCATTATCTGCGGGTTTAGTAAGGTTCGATCTTCACAGCGAATTTATTAAGGCGCCGTGTATGAAGAATCGTTCGTTGGTAATTGGATCGAACGAGTACGAACATCGTAGCACGGTAATAAATGGGATTCATTGAAAACTGGCACTTTCACTGTATTCATACATCAATGGATTGTTGCACGAAAGGGTATAGTGATCAGAATCAGAGAGATTCTGTAACATGCTCCTGAGAACATGAGCGTGGAAACTGCAATTCTACAGTCAGTTTCATCTTTGGAAACTTTGTCGAAAATACAAAAATTGAACGATTGATACTTCCAAAAGATTTTTCTAAATCTGCAACTAAATCATACAAATACTGTGTGTCATTGTTAAATATATTAAAAATCAGTATTGCTTTTGAAGATTGCTTTATTCATTCGAAATACTAATTCATCATTTTCATATAATTTTAAAACATGGAATTTATACTTGCTTCAAATTATGTTGTTCTTCAAATTCTTTTTTAGAAACTTGAATATTTTCAATTATTCTGAATTATTCCAGAGGAATAATGTAGCATTTGTATTTTAAAAGAGTATTATCGCCCGATTTTATGATGACCTACCAAATTGTTATACGTAACGTACACTTACTTTACAGTTCTATTTTTTGGTCTAAGTTATGGATATTGAAAGTTTTCGATTTCAAATATGTTGCACAATACACTATAAATTATGAGAGAATTGAAAAGAGTTCAATTTACTATTCTGCATATCTGCATAGAAGAATAAGAATAAGGTTAATTGCAAAGTATTGCCTGATCGATGTCAATTTTTAGTTTAAACGAGAACTCGAATGTGTCCGAAGACAATTTGCTTGGGTCACGAATTCCCAATTACCAGAAATTACCCTATAGATTTCAATTGGACGGAGTCGAGAATATTTTCGCGTAATTTTACGTCCAACGTCGTCGTGTCCGGCGGTTATTCGACTGTGGGG
>CM052330.1:11336249-11426617 GCA_028455615.1 Lasioglossum zephyrum | reverse complement strand
ATTCGGGAAAGTCTAGAGAATCTTTTGCTGTAAAGAACAATACAATATCTAATAATATAATAACATTATATTTGTTCAAAGTCGATAAATACGTCTTTTTTCCAATTCAAATTTCTCAAAAACTGTGTACGGGAAAAATTAAGGCCAGATTCGGAATTAGCGCGAAAAACTCTATAAGACCCACCCACCAGTTATATGGAAACATGAAAAAAGTTAAAATTTGTTGGACAGTGTAATTTTTTCAAATTGTTACAAATTATTCTCTGCAGCTGCACGTTGTCCTGTTGGAACGGCATCCAGATCAAAGTCGCAAATCGAATTGATCTGTAGTCGAGAGCTTCACATTGTAGTGCATAATTAAGCATCCTTAATCGAGTCCAAATGCGGACACATAAGTGGGGCAGGTGGCTTCTGCCAGTGCAATTGAAGGAATACCAGGAATGTGTGTGAGCTTCCACTATCTAGTACGTATCAAACTCGAAGTTCATTCCGAGGTCTAATTATTCTGGAATTAGGGAGATAACAGGTGACACAAAAGTGTGCAACAGAGCTGACGCTGAACATTTGAAAATCTTCTATATAAATAAAAATCAAATGCTGTTCGTTGGTAAACGCATCACTTGAGAACGGCTGGACCGCTTTGGCTATTTTTTTTAAATATTCGTAATAGTCCAAATATTGTTTCAGTGAAAGAAAAATTGGAAAAGTTGCCCGGAAAGTGGAAATCTCGGGAAAACTAAAAGTGCTTTTTGAATCATATTTCAGTACAACAACAAAAACGAACGTTGCAGCTTATAGTCAACAAGATTTCTATAGAAATTTATATTATCGACATTACAACATCCGCCAGTTAGTTTATAGGAAAATTTATAAAAATTTCGGCAGGACAACGTCTTTTAGGTCAGCTAGTTTCAAATAAAAATTTATTGAGATTGCAAATATAGGGGACATCCAAATTTCCATTTAAGTATTTAATTTTTAGCAGTTAAACTAACTGAATGGCTGTTTCAATATCATCAAAAGTAATATTAAAAAAATTATTAATTAAATCTGTGAACGGTCCTATGCATTGCCAATAAAATAGCTATAAAAATCTTCCGTTGTCCGATGATCAAAGCGAAATTATCCAATAAACCTGCTTGCCTCAATATACAGGGTGATCATTACAAAGGTCTAAATTTTCTCTCGTCACGTGCACGTTGTCCTGTTCGAAGGACATTCGAGTAGGCAATCGAATGGCTAGCCAGGAGCTTAATACCCATCCTCTTGGAGCGCGAGCTAATGATCGCGAAACAGAAGGTATCATCAAGCCATTAGACGCGGCGCGCAGAGGGAGGTAGGCAACAAGAGAACAAGAAAGAGAAAGAAAGAGAGAGAGAGAGACAGAGAGAGAGAGAGAGTGGGAGATTTTTCGCCGACAGATTCAGAGGCCGATAACTGTCGTCGCGTTCTCGAAGGGAAAGAGAGAGCCGGTAGGCGTTTCCGTTAGACCGTAACGATATTGTCAGGTTGCATAAGGGGGGCCTCCGGTTATGACAGATTACGAGCGCATAAATAATGGCCGCGCGATTTTCGTCTCGTGGTACACGTATAGACAGAGAGCCGGGCCACGGCCGCTCACGTACACGTGCCGGCACGCACGTGTTAAAGCCGTGTGGCACAGGAGGCTCGGAACCGTTGCGGTGGGTAGGTATATCGAGGCGAGTGATCTACGGCGGGATCCGTAGATCGATGACTGACCGTGCCGACTGAACAGCTGCTGCCGGGTCACAGAGTGACCCCGGGACCGAGGTTGATCGATGACTTCGACGATGACCCCGGCCAGAGAACGATCGCCCGGCCACGGCCGGCATTCTTCTGCTTTGATCCTCTTCGTGAACACGAAGCAGGAACTCGGAGTGCACCGCACCGCACCGCGCCGCAACCGCATCCGTTGAGTGCAGAGAGTACGGACGGTGACGTTTCATCGTTGCACAGGTACGCTGGTATGCAAACCGGTATATCGTCGCTAACTACGATTTGCTCTCCCGCCAATGATACGATGCGTGTCGATCCCACAAAGACCAGCACGATCCTTGCTATTCGGGTATGCTTGTTACGCTGGCGTGGGCGGTTCTGTAGGGCGACGACGGAGCATGGTCGCATGAACTCGAGGAGGTACTCGGTAAAGGGATACGTCGTCGACCCGATCCTCCGCGGGCTTGTGTCAGTGGACCAGCCACGTCTGTGTTAACTCGAAGCTATTTCAGGGAGGAGGCAGTATCGCTCGTTCAATTATTATCGAAGTGCTCGTACGTCTTGATGTATCATCGTTTTCTTGTAATTGATTTGAGTAGTCTTTACGTATACTGGACAATTTTAATTCATTGTTCCTTGGTGTTATCTCTTCCACAATATATACGTGAATAATCATGGTGCTACTTTGTTAAAAATTGATTTTAGTTTTTTCATTGAGTAAATTTTTGACAATACGATAAGCCATTCTGTTTTATTTATTTATTGCTCGTTTTGGAACTAATGTACCATTGAATTGAGGAATTATAAGGCAAACTTAACAATTCTTTAAACAGATAAAATGATGTACATATCAAAAAATTAATATGTACGTTTCACTATATGTTGTTTAAGTACGCGTTAAAAGTTTGAGCAACGTACATTAAATTGGAAAGACATGGTAGCCATTTTTCGTAAACACTCGCAGTCAGTATTCTTCAAGAAAATGAAAGTACTCTACGTTGTGTAAATGTTGAAAGATTACCCAATGGGTAGAACGTCATTAACCAGAGAATGTTAGTGGTCAAACCATTAAAAACATGTTACACTCCTACGATATGTTCCCCGAAAAGTTTATTGCTTTATGTAAATCTACTTTTGCAATTTTCCACCTGTTCCCTCTACCCCTATCATTGCTCGATATTTTTCTCTGGGCATTCTAACCATAAATGCCGGTGAAGTGTAACATATTTCTTGTGATCTCACAATAACACTCTCACTGGAACATGATGAAATACCCCTCGAAATACTTTGCAACATTTACGGATAGTGTTTAATGCCACATGAAATAATAAAACGAAATCTGTTCAGATTTTATGAAGTATGTGTCGCGCGAAATGGCATTATAAAATTTCATTGGAAAACGCAATATCGAATATTTTCATATACACTATTGGTTCAATTTGTTCCTGGTCGTAAACCAAAATGCAATATCTCTTTAATGTAGGGTGGCCAATTTTAGATCGCGTGATAAATACATTAAACTCTGGATATATGTTTACGCTAGTATGCGTTTTTATCAATGAAGTTACAAGAAATAGAATCTATGAAATACTTGTAGTGTAGTTTGATGGTTACGCTCTCGCGTGTGTCGCGGTTGAGAAATTAAACTTTTATACGTAGAGTCATTAAATAAAACCTGTTCGGCTATGCGCATTTGCTACAAAAAATTTATATGTGCTCGATGAGAGTTCTTAATTAGACAAAAAATATAATAAAATGGAAAACTAAACGGGTTCTGTTAAAAATTGTTAAAACTAGAAATCCATGAGAACTAAATTGAAATAAAAATCTACAAGAAGTATCTCTAACATATTTCATTTAAAATTTCCAAAACTATATGTATATATAGTATATCTCTATTGGACATATGGTATTAATGGTACCCAGAATGTAATAAATTAAACCTCATTATAATTAATTCCTCTTGGAACCAGAAGCTTCCAAGAACCTTAAAGCGATGCAATATAAAAGCTTGTATATTCTGCACGAGTTTCAGCAACCCAGCAACAACTCCTTTTCAAGAAAGAACATTCAGAACAACATTTTCATGCTTATATTCCGAAGTACAATAAATTAGAGATCTCCAGTCCCGTTAAAACTGGTTCTTTCCACATTCAGAAGCCCACGAGAATTAAAAACATTCATGAAACTGCATACAACTAATACTGCACTCAACTAGTCACGTTACGCCCGACAGCCGCTTGTTTCTCTCGTTTCCTGCGATCGGGGACCCGACCGAAAATATGTATCCGCGTTATCCGAAAGTGTGCATAGCTGGGGGCCATTATCTGTTCGGTGCATTCTATTAAATCAAGCTGACATTTAAGGAAGGGGCAACAACAACTGTCGGCTCGTTCGCGAGGCTCCTGAAATGAAGTTCAGTGAACAGTAACGGTGTACCGCTTGACGTTCGCTAGGACAGGAAATTTTATACGCGTGCCACTGGTAAAACGATCCCAGCCCCTACCACGGTTCGGCTGTTCGGTACCTCGATATAAGCTCTTCACGCGGCAACGCCGATTCTAGTCACTTATAACGAGCACCGTGCCGGATTGTATCGCAATTACCGGTAAACAAATTGCCCCGTCAATTTCGCAAATTGCAGGTTCAGAGAATGAAATCTCACAATCTGGACTGTGTGCGCAAAGTGTGCGCTACCTTCGTTCCGATCGCACGCACACGCACCCCGTTGCACTCTACGTGTGGTTATATGCACGTGCTTACATCGTTGCATCGTTGCACTCCCGCTTTAACCCAAGCGGTCAGGTTTAACGCACGTAAACGATGCCTCGACTCGAATTAGCGGCACATGGCTACTATCCACTAAACTTAAGCTTTTATTTTCGGTAGCCGATTGTTGATTGTCGGGAACAATGTTGCTCCGGTGATTGTTGAACGAGGTTCAAACCTTGCTTCCTGTAACTACCAGCATCGATAATATTTAGTCTGCCGAGGTGATTTAACGTGTGCTCGAGGAGCGATCTGTGTGGCTGCTTTGTTGGAGGTCTGGCTGCGAAGACAGTGTCGAGATTCTGCTGATAATGTGCTTGTGTTATTTTGTTCGGTTTAAAGGGGTTCCGTCTGTTTCCTGATTGCGTTAATACCGTGCAGCAGCACGTGTTTGCTGTTGGAATATTTAGTTTTCGTAAATTGTGCTGTGCGTGTAATGCTACGAGCAGACTGTGGATTTTTATGCAAAATAAAAATTGTGTTGATCTATTCTGAGATACATAATGTAAGGAATAGCCGTATTTATTATAACCAATCGGTAACAGACGTGTTTATTATGATTTTTGTAAGGAATAATCGTATTTATTATAACCAATCGTTGAAAGACGTGTCAAATCTTGTAATCGAATTTTAAACAACTTCCCGATGAGCTAAAGACTTGCAATTTTCAACACAGCTCAGAACTGGATGGCAATGCAATATTCAAAAACTTTTTTTAAACATCTGTGCGTTTACGAGATTAAAAAAATCTCAGGAGAGTATCAGCGGGAATCAAACCCGGGCCTTACTAAATACGCTCGGTAGTGAAGACTAAAAAGTAGAAAATAATTAAACTTTTTAAATAATACACTTATATTACAATGCACTGAAAAGGAGAAATTAATATTTTTAGATACTAGTGACTATAAATAAAAGCGTGTAGTTCCAACGAAGATTACGTTAATATGGTTTAGCGCTACACGCTTTTATTTATAGTTACTAATATCTAAAAATATTATTTTCTCCTTTTCAGTACATACAACAGTACAACCAAGCCAGTATACCGAGTTAGGAATCTCGGAAGACTTGTTCAAAGAGTACAGAATAGTGAAGATTGGAATTTCCATGAAGAAGGATAATTTGTTCGAGGCAATACTGAAACCGCTTAGAATTCAGCGTCCTTAGGGCACCGTGGCACGTTCTCGAAGTTCGTCAAAGGCTTGTGGAGGAAGTTGATCCACGCATCGGCAGTCCCATTCATAGCCGCGTTTCCTCGTTTATTCCCCCGTTCCACCATGTACCACTGTCTCGACGTCGGCTCGCCGGCTACGATCCTTTGTGACGGGATCGGCCAATAAAACCACCCCGTTCGGCCAGCTACTGTTTACCCTTGAGCGCGCCGTAGCCGCGGACGAATAAACTCGTGATACTTACGGGAGTGCATACGTGGGATGGTTTACCCGTAAACTGCTTTGCATACAGTAACGTGGCCGCGTTCACAACGGAGAGCCGCCTCCTCTTTGCCGTCGGCTTACTTTCGATTTTCTTTGTGAGCACGCGGGGACCTGAAACCGCTCCGCGCATACCGATGCACACCGCCACTGTATTGTCATTGCGTACCCGTGAGCTATACCTACGTGTAGGCAATGCCTGATGACGTTGCCACAGGAAAAAATCGATGCGAGTAATGATATCGAAAATCGGGGGGTTGCTTGAATTACAATATCGTACTGGCCAGGGATTTTTCAATGGCTCCCATTTTGTGTTCACCACCACAGAAGATACACTTCTCGAACATTTTCATGTTGACTGAATAATAATTCGTTTTTATTCTATATTGTCTAGTTAATAGTAGAATGCATTAAGAAAATAATTCATTTATGTTGTCTAGCTTAAATGTCCACTTTTCCTA
The DNA here is from genome assembly GCA_028455615.1 of Lasioglossum zephyrum. Lineage (NCBI taxonomy): Eukaryota > Metazoa > Arthropoda > Insecta > Hymenoptera > Halictidae > Lasioglossum > Lasioglossum zephyrum. Next base: position 11,420,220 of record CM052330.1, on the reverse strand, counting down.
TTGTTAATTATTTATTGCATCCTTTTCCTGTTGTGACTACTTTATTTCACAAATGTCTCCGATAAATGTTTAGGACACTGTTACCGTGTTTGTCAAAACAGAATTAAGAACTTAGATTAGTAGAGGATTAAGAATATTTTTTATTATTTTTATATGTTCTTGATTACAGTGTCAGTTTTAGTGTTAGGTTTGCCTGCGCTAGTATTTATAAGTAGAATTGACTGGTCATGAACAGACACCTCAATCGACTTCTACTTATCAGCATGCACATTTTTCGAAGAACATGTTATGCTTTTCTCGAACTGGATAATCTTGTTGCAATTGTGTCTTAAATTCAGAAACAATATAAACAATATATATATATATATATAACTTTATTGACTCCCCTTAGGGTTACAATCCTTGTTTACATTTTTCTCCTTGTCCACTCCCTTCGCTTTTACAATCTATCCTTACCTCTAACTAATGATCTAACTTATAATACCCTAACCTACTATAAATAGAGAGAGAGAAGTTATATTTACAAAAGTCTTATCTTTTAACCAATATACAATACAATAACTACAATATTACAATGTGCAAATTCCTTTTGAAAAATAACTACAATATTACAGTATACAAAATCCTTCTGAAAACTAACCGCAAAATTAGAACGTAGAAATTCCTTTTGAAAAATAGCTACAAAGTTAGAACGTAGAAATTTCTCAGTTCCGAACAGCACAAACAGCTGCAGCTTTTAATGCAAATTACAATAAAGAAACGAAACGTGGCTTAACCACGCGTAAGTAATGAACGCACGATGTCAAAGCCACACATCATTAAAGAAGGTCAAAAAAGATTTAGCTGTAGAAAGTGGTGGTCTAAAGTATCTCCAGTACATAAATGGCTAAAGTTGCTTCCGTCGTGGTACTCATCAATAATCTCTTCCCGCCCATTTTCTAATGTCTCGCACCTCTTAATGACTGACTCGGTATATTTTATCCACATACAATTTTTTACGAACCCCACGCCGTGCATACGTTTTTGCTCATAAAAATCGTATTACAACACGCATTTCGAATTTCGGACGGTCTTTTTATACCGCGACGTTGCATGATTGATATAGTGTAAAACACGGCCGGCTTATGCAAATGACTTGAAACTTGTCATGCATTAACGACGACGCTGCTGTGACAGCATTGCAACCCGGTCACGACTAAATATCTCCTTTAAAATGTGTGTTAAAAAGCAATATAAATGCATACCCATTTTTAATCAAATTTATTCAAGTAAAATATATTTACCATTTTAAATAAAATTATATGTTCATCAGCGAACATAATCATTGATAATGTAACAATAAATTGTGTTGGACATCGTACCAAGTAATCTTTCGTACCATTTATAAATTTTCTTATATTCTTGTTTGTTCGTTATCATTATTTTGTTGGGAACAAATGCGACAATTAATTTGTAATTTATCTAATTCAACGCGTAAAGTCATTCTCCGAGCTAAGCCTACTATAAAATACTATAATATACAATTTAATACAGTGTACTAATATATACATTATAAATTGAAATATTGCAAATTTTGAAAAACGAAATATTATCACGCCATCAACGTTTATCAGTCCGGAATATGTAAGAGATTCGTGATTAGCTTGCCGTAAAAGCTCCTCTTTTCAAATTTCTATTTGCAAACTTCTTTTCCTTGGTAATTGCATCCGATTCCCCGTTGCAACTTCCCGGCCGATATGCATTATTAACATCGACTGTGGATTAAAATATTCATGAACCCCTTCATCCCTAATCAACGATCCTTGAATTCATCTCTGCACGGGCCCTAACAAGAACTATAACGTTATCTTGTCTATCACAGCATTTATAATATACTTAGACGCGCGATAACGCATCGGGCGCACGCTGAATTATGTTTATTAAAAACGTGTTCGCGTTCGTTCCTCCACTATTCATTATAAATCATATACACGAGCTTCGTGCATGACTTTGCTAGCCGTGAATTTAAACACTATCTTTTCGTTCTATTTTTTTGCAAGGAACATAGCAATTCGGAGTTATCAGCGGAGCAATCAAGCTGGCTACGTGACTTTCTATTATGGTAATGAAAAATGGCGAAAAACGTACAAGGGATTATGATGCGCTTGTTGTTTCCAGCTCTTGTTCTAACAAATAAATGGTAATTTAAATTTATAATACGTTAAACTGGAATATCGGGTGCGTTAATCTATTATTTTTTCGAATAAAATTAGACAATATTCTTTGTGGGGTGTAAAGATGACAGAGAACGTGGTATGGTAATGATTACTAGAACTACGAAGTGATACAGGTAACTAGTTTTATAATTATTATTATAAAATATCTATACAATCTCGAACAAAACCAAAAACTCGTCATTTTATTCGAAATTGACGTTTGAAAAATAATTTTATCAAGTACTTACTTCACTCCTTCCATCACCGTTAACTTCAATGCTCTTCTACAATGCTTAAGAACTGTTCGTTATCCTACATAACTTTCGATCATGATAATTAGTAATTATGCTAAGTGCACAGTATTTTATATACAAGACATTACATACCGTTAAGACTGCTAACTGTACGATATACGGCACAAAAGGTATAAGACTGTGGCATTTAACATAATTACTCGTAATCATAATAATAAAAGTTCTGAATTTTAATGCTCCCCTTCGTTGCATTTCAATCGACTTAGCAACTCTAATCGCTTCTATGAATGAAATAGAGGAAACACGTGTAAAACACGTAGTGTCCCATCGCGTAATCTCGCGTAGCAACCGACCAGAATAGAAAAACACTTTTTAAAAAACGAATATCTCTGGATCTATATAATAAAGGTGTTAAAAATCAATACTGCAATATCGTCGAGTCAAAGCCATTGAAAGTCCCATTATCCATCAACACGAGGAACAGCTTACAACCCAGCGGAGTGGATATACCGATGCACGTCTCGCAGCGTCCATTCAATTCCCATCGCAAGTAAAACAATGTAACGACGCGTGTCAGATGTTCCACGCATCAAGCCATGGTCCGCAATTCTCGCGATCGCAACAAAACAGAACCATTTAACGACACGGTATCACGAACGCGGCGGCGTGGCGTCTTGGCAACGGGCTCAATTATTTAGCAATCATTGCGGTCTCGCGCAATAATCGCCGCGATCCATCCACAAAACACATGCAGCGTCATGAATCCGCGTGAACGGGCCGCGGCTGGAACGATCCCTGAACCCATTATCACGATCCACGGGCTGAACACAGGGACTCGGAACCGTGGGTCGGACAAACAAAGAAAAAAATATATTTAAAAAAATTTCAAGAACCACGCTTATATTAGAATGCACTAAAAAGGAGAAAATAATATTTTTAGATATTAGTGACTACAAATAAAAGCGTGGAGCGCTAAACTATACCGGGTGGGACACCTAAGGCACCTGAAAAAACTCGGTTGCTGATGATAAAAATCAATGTGGCATAATTTCAATTCAGTCAGGTCAAGTTAGTTGTTTAAATTAGAATGATATACTTTTCTATGCACTATCTAATAGGGAATTCTACTAATATTATAATATCAACTAGGCCATTTACTACAGTATATTTTCAATAGACGCGACAATTTCTACATGATAGATGCGACCAAGAAGCCTTTTATTTATAGTCACTAATATCTAAAAATATTAATTTCTCCTTTTCAGTGCATTCTAATATAAGCGTGGTTTTTAAAAAGTTTCTTTATTTTCTACTTTTTAGTCTTCACTACCGAGCGTATTTAGTAAGGATCGGGTTTGATTCCTGCTGAGATACTCTCCTGAGATTTTTTTAATCTCGTAAAAGCACAGATGTTTAAAAAATGTTTTTGAATATTGCATTTTCATCCAGTTCTGAGCTGTGTTGAAAATTTCAAGTCTTTAGCTCATCGGGAAGTGGTTTAAAACTCAATTTCAAGATTTGTTAAAAGAATGTAGAAAGAGATAGATACCTAGGTACATAGAACCTAGGTAGAAAGAAAAAGGGAATGTAGAAAGAGATACATCTGGGTACAAAGAAAAAGAGAATGTAGAAAGAGATAGATCTAGGTAGAAAGAAGTAGAAGTAGGTAGAAGGAGATAGACCTAGATAGAAAGAAATAGACCTAGGTAGAAAGAGATAAACCTAGGTAGAAGGAGATAAATAACATTGTCAGAAGATTAACACCTTCACAAATGTTATTACGGCTGGGAAAGAAGTTCGTGAAAAACAATTGGAACATGAGAACAAAGATAAATGATAAATATAGATAGATAAACAATAAGTTCAGATAAAATGCTAAGCCAAGAACAGGTAGTGGCCTACTTCGGATAAATGTGGACAAGTGAATCGACGAAAGGGGCCTTGTCGACATTCCGTGTTTAGATAGGGAAGAAGAAAAATCCCTATGGGAGAGAAAAAAAGGTAGAATGAGATAAATGTAGATAGAAAGAGAACCAGCTAGGTTGAAAGAGAACCACTTAGTCAGAAAGAGATAGAGTTAGTTAGGAGAGAGAGAGCTACAAGAAGAGAAGAGAGAGGAACGGTCGTCGTGGTCGCTTTGAAAGCTCCAGCCGATCGACCTTTCAGGGTTCAACGATCGGAGGTCGATCTCTCGTTCGATCTTCCGGGTGTCCTCTCGCTCGGAGAGCGCATACCACGAGGAAGCACCCGGGCATCGAAGAGCGCAGGGTAATTTCAGCCCGGGACAGATCAGGTGTTACGAGCACCCGAGAGCGTATTAATCATTCGGGGCCGCCGTGCAACGGGGCAGGAGGAGGACCAAGGAGGTGGTTCTTCGCGTACGCGAACCCGGTACCCATAATACGCCTATCTCGTGATCAGCCGCGCGGCTTCCGCGGCTTTAAGCCCCGTGCATACTGACCAGATCGCATATTGGCCCGTAATTACCGAGGCCGGTGCTCCCTTCTACTTTGGCCGGGTCCCGATCGCGCCGAGCTGGCTTAGAAAACATGCCACCACCTGCGCCCAAGGGAGTTCTCCACGGGGGTCTTACGAGGAATGCAGTGATCCTCGCCACGCCACGCGAGGTCGTTCTACTGTCTACCGGCCGCGCTTCCGGTCCCGGAAATTGCGATCCAGCGGACACTGTGCGTGGCGAGCTGCTCTGACTTCGACTTTTTTACGAGAACGAAGTTGCTCTTGCGAGGCTGAAGATTTAATGTTAACCCTCATCCATTTCTCGTTTCACGAACTGAATCTGTCCCTCGGTGTCAAATCGACAAGATCACACAAAACAAAGAAGATTCAATGTTTTTGTTAGTCAAGTTGATGAGTTCACATTTACGTCTTAGTTAACATTTATAAACATACAAATTACATATAAATAATCGTTGGCTGGTAAACAAGCAGTTTTTTTTAGTTACGCATTGAAGAAATATAAATCACACAAAGTTTCGGGAAAATTTGCCTACACAGAACAGACTGTTTAACTTATTTTGGGGAAGACTGTGGGAAATTGACACGAGGGGCGGATGAGGGTTAATCCTTTATTCGTTTACAACAGTAGCAGTTGTGATTTGAAACAGCAAAAATAATCATTGACATATTATATACTTACTTTGATCCACAAGTTCATTTAGGAGAAGATTATCCAATAACCTGATAAGTAGACACATGAATTACAAAGACGTGTACTTCTTTCTCCAGTAATTATAATTTGCCGATAAGATTTTCAGAGTCTTTAAATGTTTCTACAGTTTTACATTTGGTGCAGTCATTGTGTCTTTAAATTCATAAAATGTACAGTCTACCAATAACAGAAGCTATGTCCGCGACTGTGTCACGCACACCATCGCAACCGACTAATATTCCAATACCGACGAGGATACAGAGAGTGGCTCGACAGCGGCAGTCCACTGCGAGTTAAGGGGTCGAGGTTCATCGTTTGGTGGTTGGCCGATTAAAGTGATATAATGCGGCTGGCGGCGACGGCGGCGTCGGCAGAGGCGGCGGCATTAAATTAGCTAACGAACTAGTCCGGCGCGCGGGCAGCGCCTAGCTTTAATAAAAGAATATTCGAGCACGAGCAGCGGCTTACACGTTGCCGGCTTTTGCCGGTGTATACAGGCCGGCAGAAGGAGAAGAAGAAGAAGAAGAAGAGCGGGTCTTCGGGTCGACGATGATGCCCTCTCCGCCTCGGTCCCGTGGCGGCGCACAATCAGCGGAGCGTGCTCGTAATGACCATTACCGTCCGACTCGCTACCTCGCTACCTTCGGCCACCACGGTAATGGCTCGTGTCTGCCAACCTTCTCGACCATGTGTTCACCGATACACCTACTTCAGGGACGGATAACCGCTATCTGGCACCCCTTTCACCCCTCCTCACTACCTCCTCAGATCCCCATCCGGCTTCCTGGTGGACGCGGTGGACTCTCTCTCTCTCTCTATCGCATCGGGACAGATAAGGGAGCCGGGAGATTAACGCGCCTCTACAACCGCCGGGAACTTGAGACTCGCGTCGGATTTCATGGAATCGCGTGGGCATATTTCAGACGCGAAAAATGCTAATTTCTAGATACACCGGCCAACTTCGCTGAAGGATAGCTCGGGGATGCTGCGCGACGCTACGATGCCGCAACAGCTACCTTTGCATTCTCACTAACACTTTACTCCTGGATGAGGTATTCCCTCTTTCGAACCACGCTACGCGACCTTCGTAGGCGCAGTCTTCGAACTGTCCTTTCATATTTCTTCATAATTTTTGTAGGAATATTCTACGTCAAACCACTCAACTGTTTGAAATATATCATCGTCACGGTTGACATAAAAAAGGGGAAAAAACAGGGACCGGAAAGGGACCTGGGCGATGGGGGTTTAGTGGATATAGGCGGTTGAACAGAGTTGTGCTAATTGAATTACATTGTAATGCAATTACTAAGTATTTTAATCAGATGTGTAATTGAAATACAATATAATTGAAGGTGTGCCGTAGGCACGTCACGAGCAGCTAGTAATAATAAATTCCTTCTCTTTGAAACCTTCACATGGGTTTTTCAACTTCTTCTTGCATATAACTTCATTTTTCATAATTCGATTACAATGTATTTTAGAATTGTACTCCATTGCATCTGTACTCCAATGAAGATCTGAAATATAAATTACAATATAATTGAATTACAACGTAATTCAATTGTAATTCTGCACAAATCTGCGGTAGAATGCATTAGGCAATGATAATCCCCTTAATACCACCTGAGGGGGGAGCCGAATCCCACACCACCCTCTCCAACCATCAACAGAGGAGAGGGTGTCCGTAAGAAGATTTCCCTATCGCCCTAAAACAAAAAAAGGGTATTTAACTAATGCAGCAACTAACAATTATCATTTGCAGCTGCTTAATTACCTGTCCAACCAGCTAAACTCGAGTTCGTAAATTTTTTCAAGATGTTTAATAAGTAAGTTTCTTATAAGCAGCACCCTCTATTAGGAACAGCGCGCTCTTATTCCGCTAATTTCGAAATGTCTAGCAGACTAATTACGCTCGCGGGCTTGTTACCTCCAACAATGCTCGTTAAATTTTTTTTATCTAAAATCGTGGTGACCCATATATGGACGATCGTACAGTGAGTGCGTTAATATTCACGGGTCGGCGGCGATTCGCGTAATTTCATATATTACTACGACGATGGTAGGCGAGGAGACTTTTTGTCGATGCACCCTTCGCAACCCTAACATCAGTGAATTACGCTGTCCGATGTTGCTGACGTCGATAAACGTGCGCGGGGTAACAGTCCGGTGACCGCAAACAAAAAATCCCGTTCCCCGATCATTTCGTTCCGATTTGATTGCGGAGGGTCGCCCTGGTTGCATCCTGGAGGTGTGTACACCCCTGCACAAAAGTACGCGGACACTTGAGTCGTCGACGGTGCACAGTGAGCCACGATCGAGTACATAAAATATCACCATAAAAATATAAATGGGAAAATTCAAACACTAGAAAAATTTAAAAAATATTAAGAACGTTATATTTTTAACTTGGGAATATTATTAAAGAAAGAAATTTTGATTGACCACTAAGAAACTATTTTTATTTTGCACGAGGATCCACTGTGTAATCGTTACAAACGAACAGGAAAACGAATTGCGATATTTCGGAAAGGCGAGAATAATGGTGAAGTAAGTTATACTTGGAAAATTTTATAAAAAGTTGTAGGGTTTTTCTATGTATATGTATGTGAGCAGAGCGCGCTCCATCTGTCGTGGGTTTTGGTGAGAACGCGTACAACAAGAGTAGTCTCCGTTCGAATATCATTACTTATTTATTCGGGTTCCATGGAAGTCACCGACACAAATTTCCCCGACACGGTTTTTACCGACTCCAGATTTGACCGATAACGCCTTTAACCGACAACAATTTTGAACGACACGACTTTGACCGACAACGATTTAAGATTCAAGTCAGAGTCAGTAGAACAAGTTAGAATCAAAATCGTTCTCGGTTAAATTCGTTGTCGGTCAAATCTGGTGTCAGGGAAATATTTTCGGTGAAAACCATGTCGGGGAAATTTGTGTCGGCGATTTCCATGGGCCCCATATATTCAAACGTGCGTACACATTTATTTATTGAAGCAACAATTGGTTATGGGCTCGGCAAAAGTGTCCACATACTTTTGAGCGGGGGTGTATATGCAGTGGGGGCAGGGTCTCGCTACGGTGGTCGTCGGCTGACCATTAGGACGCACGCCGGCGCACGTACGTATAATGGCAATCATGTTAATTATTGTAAGTAGAGCCGCGCGCCACCGCTGCGGCCGCGGCCACAGCCGCAGAGAGCCGGCCGGCTGCCTTTTCTCCTCTTTTCTCGTGGTGGTAACGGCGTGTGCCACCATTAAGGGGAGCGCCTTACCGTGAACGCACGCTATTCATTCCCCCAAGAGACCCTGAAGAAACTAGCCAGAGGGAGCACCGGCCGCGGGAGAGGAGAGGGTTGAAAGGAAGGAAGGTCGAACGAGCGAACCAGAAGTGCACGTTTGAACCGCATCGTCTCTAGCCCCCTGTACCGTAACGCGTCCTGTCAGTCCGCGTTATAAATAGGGATACACATTTCTTCGGAGCAGGATAGTCTGCGTTCGCATACGCTTTCTTAACCCTCAAGGAGCGTGGCCACAGTTGTATCAAAAAACATCAACATATTAAGCCATTTCTCTCATGATAGAATTAATTCGTACAAAATCGAATCGAATTGAGTGCTCGGAAAACTTCTCTTCTCGTATAATTTCCATTATTCTACTTTGTAAAAATGGCAGGTGTACTATACATACAGATAAATATATTGGCAAAGCACCGATGCAAAAGGTTCAATAGTTTCTTTGAAAAAAATCGAGAAAACAAGAATATACCTTTGGAATTAAGCCATTTCTCTCGCGAAGAAATTAAGTCGTACAAAATCGAATTGAATTGAATGCTCGGAAAACTTCTTTTCTCGTATAATTTCCATTATTCTACTTTGTAAAAATGACAGGTGTACTATACATACAGATAAATATATTGACAAAGCACCGATGCAAAAGGTTCAATGGTTTCTCTGAAAAAAATCAAGAAAACAAGAATATACCTCTGGAATTAAGCCATTTCTCTAGCGAAGAAATTAAGTCGTACAAAATCGAATTGAATTGAGTGCTCGGAAAACTTCTCTTCTCGTAATGACACGTGTCATTTTTTCAAAGTAAAAATAATGGAAATTATATATTGGAAAAGTACCGATACAAAAGGTTCAAAAAAATAAAAAAAAAGCAAGAATATACCTCTAGAAGTACAAAGCGATTTCTACATCCACACCTAAGTAATACCTAAGTATACACTCTTAATCAACTTAAGGAACACTGCACGTGTACCGACTGTACTGAATTTTCTGAAGAGAAATAAACTTAGGTCCAAGAAGAATAATCTGATCTTAGTTTCAAGATGAACAGAGGTCTAAGAGTTGAGTCGTAAATGTATCAAGATGTCAGGAACGATAAAGTCAGCATACCAGCGACGACTTCGGTATTTTTTATAAAACTGCATCCGCAGAATAGAGCAGAGAATGCAGCGAGATTAACTTCCGTGACGATGAGGAAGGCTGCTCGTCTTAATAACGCACGCCGACATTTTCTTACCTCCGACTTAGACCTGGCCCATTGCTAACCGTCACGCTGGCGATCCTAATTAAATTGCCGCTAATTAAGATCGACCTTAATGCACGCTCTCGTGAGTTATATCGCCTATCGCGAATTCATTTTCGCGCGTGCACAGCCCCGATCTAAGTTTCTAGGCCCACATTGAACGTCGTATCGCCGCGGAACAGTCTTTATAAAATAGTAATCGTCACGGACCGTGATTTTCAACGCGGTACCGTCACGCAGACTTCAGACGATTTTTAATTAGTCTCTAGAAAAATATTTTTTCCTACTTTTTCGAAATAATTAACTCTTTATTGCACTCCGAAGGAAATGTAGATTATATTTGTAAGTACGTTGTTATATCTTCAATTCGTTGTCAGATGCATATTCACTTCATTGTACAAACTTTTCCATAAAGAAACAGCAATAAACAATGATTAATAACCTGTTTAATTACAATGATAAATAAATTTTTAGGTCAGAATTTTCTACTGTAATCTTACATCAGTTACGATAAATATTAATTCGTGAGTCTTTGTATTATTTCGAATGTGTTAAAATTACTCTATCCTTTCTTTAATGGATCATTTTTAAAAGTAATACAATAGCGATTGAATTTTTTCGAATAGTGCTTTATTTCATGGATTTTTGTTATATCGATCGTAAATATTAAGATAGGAACTGATTTTATCATACTATAGCTAATTTGTAAGTGCTTTATTTAGTTCGATCAACAACTTTCGGTCATGTTACAAAATTGTTGTGAATCTTCTCCTGAAAGAATGCAAGAAACTTTTCGATCAAGACACTTCATTAAAAATTTTGAACTCCGAGCACAAGATAAAACTAAAATAAAATGTTCTTCTGAAGTAATTGGAATAATTATAAACTATTCAACATTTTTGTAGGACAACGTACGAGTGCACCTTGCGAATTCTCACTGGAATATCGCGAATGTTTTAAGATATCGAGTAATGATTCTTTAAAAAAGAGATAATTCTTCTTGCGTACAATCTGAAACTAATTAAAATAGTAAATTTGGTCCGATGAATGGAGCGACTTTTCAGTCCCATTCACGTCGGAACAAAAGAACGGCTAATGAAGTAATTTCGACCATGGAATGAGATCTCTATCGTTGGCTCGGTGCTTTGGAATCTTCAGTTCGCTTTTTAATTATTTAAACGTGTAATTGCACGCGATCAGTGGCACGCACGAGCGAAACGGGTGGCTCGCGAAAACGTATCGTTATGGCAGCAGATACGCGCACTTAAGCCCTCGCAACGCGCCCTGATAATTAGATAAAATGATACACGCCGCGGCGCACACGAGCCAGACGAACGCAGTCCTACAAATGCCGTTAATTGGGCTGCGTCTAATTAGGGGTCGCGATCTGCTCGGATCGCGGGAGTCGAAAAATTTGGCCGTTAGTAGAAACGTGCCCGCGAAAATTTAAAATTCAGAGGAAAGTCTCGCAAGCAATTTTATTTTATAATTTATAAGTTTATAATTTCACGTTTAAATGTTAAAAAATCTTTATATATCTGGGGATAGACTAGAGAAAAATAACTTGATCGTTTCAATCGATTTTAGCATATAATATTTAATTTAATGATGCTTCCGGCGCAACGAAAACAAAATTTCAAATTCAGGAGAAAGTCTCACAAGCAATTTTACTTTATAACTTATAATTTTGAAATTTTACGTTTAAATTTCATGTTCAAAAATCTTTATATATCTGGGCATAGACTAGATAAAAATAACTTGATCGTTTCAATCGATTTTAGCATATAATATTTAGTTTAATGATGGTTCCGGCGCAACCGTTTCGATCTCTTAATTAATCTAGCAATTTTGCAATTTTATTTATTGCAATTTATTAAGCCGAAATCATCATTAAATTAAATATTATATGCTAAAACTGATTGAAATGATTAAGTTATTTTTCTCTAGTTTATTCCCTGATGTATAAAGATTTTTTAAACATGAAATTTAAACGTAAATTACAAAATCATAAGTTATAAAGGAAAATTGCTTGCGAGACTTTCCTCTGAATTTGAATTTTCTTTTTTTTCATTGTGCCAAAAGCATTATTGAATTAAATATCTAACATTTACGATCGATAATCGGGATTATTTTAGCATATAATGTTGGAAAAATTTAAGGTTCTATTCTATCTAAGAATATAAAAGGAATTTTTGGAATCATGGAAATGCTCTTTTAAATCGAGATTCCCATTATAAAAATTGTTTGCCGTAATGAGTAGCATAATTCCAAGGTTAGCATCCTCGCTGAACGGAAGAGCTTGTATATTTAGCAAATGTTTCACACTTTATAACACAAGTAACGTGATTTTCCAATTTCTTTCTCGCTCGAGCTGTTTCCAATTTAACGCAATTATTTATTACACATTGTTAGTAGGTTTGAATTTTCTGCGTATAGCGTAAAAGCTGAATTTAAAGAAATCTTTCTAGAGATAATAGAATTATTTATTGTTTACGCGTGTAATTTATGGACATTGTGAAGCAACTTGCCTTGAAAATTCAAAGCTTACTGTATACTTGTTGATTTATGGAGTTGCTATTCACTTCTATCATCACATTATAAACATTTCGCCATTGTTATGCAGACTGTGAACATTTATGCATATGTATATTTTGATGGATTGTTTTACAGAAATTGTAGCATAGAGTTTCTCTTAATAGATCAAGTATGCTTACGTTTACTTGTTTGTCTATTAGATTACGAGTAGTAAATCATTTTTCCTACGCAGACATTGAAAGATGGTTAAACAACAATCTCATAATATTATGTAGTGAAAAGGTGTGAATTGAATAACAGTTACCATGTCTGATAATCATCGAGAATATCTAATGAATGAATTATAATTGTAAAGACTCTTGGACTGTCAGAGAATAGAAAAATGAAAGTAGAAGTTATTTCTGACACAATCTACGATTATTTAGTAGTGCTTCATTTGCATATTCATTCAATATTTGCATTTCCTGTTTACTTTCAACTGGATCATTTTATGACACTGACCTTACACTACTATAATATTCTCTCGATGTTCGAGATCACTTCGTTCGAGAATAGAAAACAATTATTAACATTATGCACATCAATTTGCAATCCTGATAGGAATTTAAGAATTAAACTCTGAATAAAAAACTTTTGTTCATTGAAAACAATAACATTTTCTGATGTTGTTATATCTATGACTTAATAACAATGTTATCTTAATACAGTACCAATATCATTTCCATTAAGAAAGTAATATTTTAATTTGCTGTTGTAATGATGCTAGAATAAGAACAAATATTAGCATATCATACTTTCAAAAAATGAAATATTGCTCAACTAATAAACAAGGAGATGAAGTCTCAATGAATAAAGTATCTCGAAGCATTAATACCAACTCGATCATATTATTATAATTATGTTATTATGATCAAGAGTTTCCATCTGATACCTGCAATAATACACAAGCAAACTCGATTAGGGCGTTCCCGAAGAACGCGTTAAAAGATCGAACGACGTAAATCAGAGTCGACTTCGACAGATAAGGGTTCAACGTAGCAGAGAGTCTGGTGAAGTACTAATTGGTACACGTCTAAAGAGCCATGAAATACCAAGCAATAGCCAGGATCGTACGATCGTTTCATCGACCGGTGACCAGACTCTACTTAGCTTCCTCTCATTCTCCCGTCACTAAGACCAATTTCACACTAGCGATTTCCAGACGATCTTTTCCCACACGCGACAACCGCCGTCCTCGTCGTTCCACAACAATCCTCTCTGTCCCGCTAGCTGCGTACATTTCACGTGTTTCTCACGCAACGGAAGAGAGCATAGTGAGAACTCGGTGCAATCATTTCTCCCGCCATCGGTGAATTCGAAACTAGACACGCCTGCTGTCATCTGCTTCACAATATACTGCAATTAAATTAAGTCGGTCGTAATTATCAAACCGCGAACCACGCCACTTTTGTCCGACAGGACTGCCGCGCAGACATGAGAAACAATACTTCAATTAGATCGGTGCTGAAATAATTAACTGTTACACTAGAATATAGTTTAATAGATGCCAGAATGCGCCAGAAGTGTCCTGCTCGGAGGCAGGTTCTACTGAGCGTAGCGATGGATTAGCGTCGCGGTAAAGTAGTAAACAAGAGGAGTATTCAGTTATTATTAAATCAACGTACTATTAAAACACATATACAGTAGAACCTCGATTATCTATGCCTTTCATGTTCGAATTCTTTTTCGTCTGCATACATTCCACAAAGAATTATTTTGCGTTAAAGCAAACGTTACACGATTTACAGCAGACTTTAATAAGGTTCAGGACTGAAACTATGCAATTGTTGTATTATCAGAACAATCCTGTTCCACTTATTAGCACGGATAATTAAAGTTCTACTCTATTAGCCATTGTATGAAAAACAGAACACGAGAGGGACCGCTGCGAGACTAGAATTAATAGTTATCACATGTTTCTGTCTCAAGAAATTTTCTAAAAGGACAGACGATTTTTTCGAACAGTTGACCATCGACTCTGCGTACTAGTCTGTAGGGAATAAGTCAAAACATGTGATTGCCATAAATTATAGTCTTACAGCGGTCTCTCTCGTGCCCTTTTTTTCGTTTGAAAAATTTTGTGAACTCAGTGGTATTCGAACCGCGGTAGAGAGAACGTGTCTAAAAATGTGTCAACTCAAAATTCACGGTTGTTAATATGTGTGCGCTTTTAATAGTACGTAGTGTTCATATTGGTAGTGTGTCCATGTGTATACCTGTGGTCAGTGATTAATACAGTAGAATAAGTGAGTTTTTATTACATATTTATTTTCTGCTCCTTGTTCACTACTTCATCGCGGCTTGACACCTCCGCTACGTCCAGTGGAACCTGCCGCCAGCAAAAGTAAGTAGCAAAACACCTGCTGGTAACAGACGTATTAATTCCATTTACAACAAAAAATTCGACGTGATTAAATCCGCGCGAACTTTTCTCGCCTAACATAAACACTACGAAAACTTGATTTATGCTACACGAAACGAGCCTCTACGGAAGCTCTCTAGAAAACGAAAAACTCGCAAGGTTCTGTAACACGTGACGACGTTATCAGCTAGCATTCCGAGGCGCGGTTGCAATTCTAATAGCCGAACCGGTGTAATAATCACGAATCATACAACACAGCGGCGCAACATTAACGAACTGTGGCTGTCGTATCCTCGTGGCGGTGAAACGAATTACGGTAACGAACAAAAATATAATTTCTACAATGTGGAACGTCCGGCGGCGTGGTGTGGCCGGAATCAAGGATACATTAGATCTCATCGAGACGGTCTCGCGGAGCCGGTAGGAGTTTAAAATTCGGACGAGCGCGGCCGTAGCTGCCTAGTGCCAATTAATTACCGGGAAAGGAAGGAAGGAGCCAGGATCACGGCTGCGTTTGAATTTCCACACGAGTTTCTTTCGCGATCTGCTTGAGCCACCGAGCGTAGCATTCGCATATAATCAGCGGCCCGAGCCTCGATTACGCCCTTCCTCTTTCCCCTTTCTCTCTCTATCTCTCTCTTTTTATCCCCGCGAGATTCAACTGTTTCAGTCAACCCGGCCGCCTGCATCTAGCGGGGCAGAGCTTCTTTTATTTATTTAGCAGGCCAGGAAGCCGTTCATTTCGCCAGCAGCCCCGCGGTAACTAATTAAAGGTCAGGAACGCAGCTCGGTCTTATCCGGGCAACGGCGAGTCTGTAAGCGTTCGTTTCCGGCCCTCCGGGTCAACTTTCATAGTCGAACGATAAACGAGATGCCACGGATTAAATCGTTCCCGCTCCTGGCGATGCTCCTTCTCTGGTGGCTTTATTAGAAGCCACGGTGCCATTCATAGTCGCAGCCACGACGCTAACTGCTACGAACCAGTTGGTCTGTTTCCTCGAATTAACCCTTTGCGAGGTTTTTCTCGAACAATAAAAATGGTTTCCTTGGAAAACGAGATCGTGCGTCCGAGTCGTATATAGCGGTTTCAAGGAAAAACGTGTACCGAGCCTTCGATAGTTAAATGATTGTATTATTTGTTGGCTGCTGTAATGACCACACACGCGAGCTCTGTTTTGTATGGCTGTGGGAACAAGAGGAGACTCGTTATCTTGTCGATTCGGTTTCAACAGACAGTTTCATTGTTTAATTCTTTATCGAGAATTATTCATTTAAAATTTCATTGAAGCAAATTGTTCCTGATTTGCATGGATTCTTCATTTGTAAAACTTTGACTGAAATATTTCACTGTCGACAAATTACCATTCGTAATTAAAACTTGTGAAATAAAGGGAGATATTATTCCTCTCCATAAAATGGTAATCAAGCAGTAGACTGTGGATCTTTATGCAAACTTGATTTTCCATTTATCATTTTTCTGAAAGCGGACCAAAGAAGATACAACTGCATTTACTTGATTAAAGGATTCTTTATGGAACAACTCTTTTTACCACGTTTTTATTTCTGTTTTTCCCAACATATTTTATTTTTTCTCATGAATGAAGACGATACAATAAAATTAAACTTAGACTGTGAATCTTAATGCTGAATAAAAATTTGTTGCAAGCCAGACCAAAGAAGATATGCCTGTATTTAGTTGATTAAAGGATTCTTTATGGAACAACTCTTTTTACCACGTTTTTATTTCTGTTTTTCACAGTATATTTTATTTTTTCATAAATGAAGACTATACAATAAAATTAAACCTTGATTGTGAATCTTAATGCTGAATAAAAATTTGTTGCAAGCCAGACCAAAGAAGATACGTCTGCATTTAGTTGATTAAAGGATTCTTTATGGAACAACTCTTTTTACCACGTTTTTATTTCTGTTTTTCACAGTATATTTTATTTTTTCATAAATGAAGACGATACAATAAAATTAAACCTAGACTGTGAATCTTCACGAAGAATAAAAATTTGTTACAACACTGAATCAGGAATAGGAGCGAATTACAAATTTCTTCGATTAATAATCTCGATAAGCTGAAAATAGTATGTCTACGTAGAAATTCCTACACTTTAAAAATTTCTATGTCGTTTGAAATATACCCACGCCCACTCACTTGTACCATAAATGCCGTGCAATTTCTAACACTCTTACGTTTCCGTTTGTTTCAGGTAAGCGAGACACAGTTGAGTCCACGTAGAACCGGGTAGCACTCGCTTTAGGCACGGTGAGTTAGCAATTTAGCCCGCTCTCTATAACTCAAAAATCCAATTCAACTTGCTGTCTGCCGTCACCAGAAATAGTCTCCCAAGCGTCGACCCACATCTAATAGCCGGTCCAATTTGTCGCGTTGTTTCGTAACAGCGTGGTACGGTTCACCTTGTCTAACGATACTCGCCGGCGATGACGATGACGACGGGTACGCCGATGATTTAACGATGCCGTGCACGGAGTCGCCGATTGAAATGGATGAAACGTCGTCGTCTTTGGCTGTGCGTCGGGGCGGCGATTCCACCGCTCGCGAGAGAGGTCGAAATGAAATCATTAGCCGTCGAACGAGAGCCGGTCTCGGTCCGCCGCTAATGGCCGCGCGTATATAGCGGCTAAATAATGGTATTGTACCGATCGGATTTCTATCGTTAACAAGCCGGGGTGTTCGCGTAAAAAGATACCGCGACTGACCGTAACTCAGCCGCTCCCACAATGAGCAGCCGCGAGCGGCATCAACGCACTTCGTTATTCGCCGATCGACAGAAACCGGCCGCCTTCTAGGGCATGCCAGCGCATAACGCACGACTAATGGAGACCGAGACAACGGATACCTGCGTGCTCGATAGTATTTACCCTGCCTTCACACCGGACGGGTGTATATTGCATATTACTGCGGATCTTCAAGCAAAATTAAAATTGTCTGCATCGATTGCAAGGATTGGAAACTATTTGCTTGGCAAGAAAATAATTTCCGTATTCCGAGGTGCAATGAAACTCGATTTTTCTATTGAAGCAATGAACTTTAATCAGTATATATAGGGTGGGGCATTAACTATGTCCACCTTGAATATCTCCGTTATTTGTAATAATATGGAAAAATGTTATGAAGAAAATTTGCACGGTATAGAGGGGAATGTGTCGTGACAGAAACATTTTCTGCGAGGGTGGGTTAGGTTATTATGCCGGGATGTAGCCAGCACATGTTTACAATACTGACTCTTAAATAATTTTCTACTTAGCAAACGCAATTATATATAAGTTATATATATATGGTTATATTATATAATATTATAAGTTATATATATATATTAATATATATTAATATATATATTAATCGAAGGAGTGGGGTGGCGGGAGTGCGGGTGCGGCAAGCGTGTAGGGTCCCATGGAAATCACCGTCACGGTTTTCACCGACAACATTTCACCGACTCCAGATGTGACCGACAACTACTTTGACCGACAACTACTTTGACCGACAACTACATTGGCCGACAACTACTTTGGCCGACAACTACTTTGGCCGACAACTACTTTGACCGACAACGATTTTGACCGACAACTAATCTAAAATCGTGTCGGGGAAATGTGTGACGGTGATTTCCATGGGACCTAGCGTGTAAAGCAAATATACTTCCCGATATTTGAGTATTCGGTAGCTCGAATTTCTCATGTTTGACTGATAAATGACTCGATAATTGTCCATTATTCTGCTTTGCGCCCATTACATCTTTTGTTCAGTAGATCATAAGCTAAACATATTAAAAACCCAACTGATTTTACCGCGATAGATTTTCCATATGAGTGCGGGGTTCTTTCTATCTTGAGGGGTGAACCGTCGCAGGACGAAGCTGCAACGCAGCACTCTTCATCGAGTGTTCGCCATAAAATTTCAGACGCGGCAGAAGCGACAGGCACATTCGTAAAGCTAGCAGCCAGTCTGTTAAACCGATTCACACGGCAATCAGCGGTGAACATTTCCATTTCATTGTCGAACAAATGCTGCGCGGTCCGATCGGGCCCGCGATCGATCTCGGCGTTCTTTAGAAAGGGAATCTGGAATATCGAGGCTGGAATATAAATTTCCTGGGATTATGTAAACGCTCAAGAGGATATGCCTAGAAGAGTCTCTCTCTCTTTCTCTTAGTAAAAAGGGGATCGGTGTGTACATGTTACAGGGACGCGCGTAACGCACTTGCGGCTTAGCCGGTGCACGAGAGACTTCATAGTCTCATAGTCCGACATACGCATTCGAGCGTTGCTTCTCCGGCGTACGACACGCCGGAGCGGCTCGTTTGTGGATCTCTCTGGCCGTTTCTTACTAGCGTTCGTGGGACCCAACGGGGGGAAGGAGAACAAAGTTTCATCGATTCAATAAATTCCCATTAGGTCGATCTTGTCGGGATGTAAGGTCTCCCCGTGGTATCCGGTAACTGGTTTTCTACCGTTTGTAACCGGCGTCGTTTACCTTCTATCGTGCATGCTCCTTCGAGGCCCACCGACGTAATATTATTTGTTAAATAATCTGTCCGAGCCGGCCGGCGACATTTGTCCCGGCGCGATTTACGATTCTTAATTTACGACGGGAAATCTGATTATCGCGCGCGAAAGCGGCCATTCAGTCGTCACTTAATTAACTTTCCGGCTTGTTGCGCTTGTCTCTTGATATTCCGCACTCGGTATGGGCCGAGATTAATGGTCGCGGAGAGCACTCGCGAATTTTACACCGACGGAATTGAGCTCTTGCCTGTGAAAGGCTTGTTAGCGACAGTCCTGGACACTCTTTCGCAGAGATTCGAATTGCAGATTAATTTTATATTCAGATCGTAACGCGCGTGTTTTGTTTGCTTTGAGTTTCGCTCGAGAGCTCGTTCTATCTGCTAGGTGAAACGTTTGCTAGGATACCATTGGCGATAAAAGAACACTGTTCATACAGGCTTAACCCTTTCACTACAATGGACGAGATATCTCGTGTATCTTTATTATTGATACGAAGTGTTTTGTTTGAAAATTTCACACATGTAATCGATTTTTAAGACTTATCATCGTCGGTGCTTAAAAATGATGAATGGATTATGGATGTTTCTAATAAAAATCATACCAAATATGATATAATTCCGATGATATTTACTTGTGTAATAGACAATTAAAATCTTGGGCGTAAGGAAGAACAGCCGCCGGCGAGTGCAACTCTCTGCGTCTCTTTCTTTCCCATACGCTATCCTTCCTCGCGCCCGAAACTTTAATTGTCTATTACATAAGTAAATATCATCGGAATTATGTCATATTTGGTATGTTTTTAATTAGAAAAATGCGATAAATATGGTCATCGAAGTCCCATCAAAAAATAATGAAAAATATAGACGTTAGAAATTTTGATTAGCTATGTTTACATTTCTCGGCGACTGAGGCCTATCGAGCTTGGCTGTCCTTCTTTATGTTCGGCAAAACTCAAAGAATACTATCCCTGGTGCATAAATGTCCCTCGGCAAACCCGTGCTGAGGACTTACATGGATAAAATACTGTAATTAGCGATACTAGTGACAGCGAGAGTGAAATCGCTAGGAATACAGATACTGCGAGCTCGAGGATAAGTGACGACGACATTGCATTATTGGAAACATGAAAAAAGTTGACTAACCAAAGGAAGTGGAAAATTGCAACGGTCACAACAAACTTTGAGCTTCGCGAGATAACTCGTTCGTGGTCGCGAAGTGGTTAACTACATCGGAACGCAAAAATTAAACGACTAAAAATTTTGACATTAATTGTTTGCCAACTTTTCCGGTCAAATACCCGACTTGTGCGTCGGTGTGAATTACACCGTTTTTCCTAAGGATTTCATAGCGGCTACACGGTCGCCCCAGTGTGCAATTAGACACTCTAGATAGCGCGCGCATCGATCATCGCCGAGAAAGGACACTGCGAGTGCCAATAATTAGTAATAATTGCTAGCCTCCGGGTCCGGGCAGGATCGTTTGTCCGGTAGCTGACGACAGAATTGCGGGAGGTGCCTTTTCACGTGGTATGCGCCAAAAAAGATAAAGGAAAATAAAAAAGGAACAGGTACTGTGTTATTAGAGGGGTCCGCGTGTGTGTCCACGTCGCCGGTGGCAATTAACCCAGCTACCGGTTGTGCGACCGTCGCGGCAATTAACAACGTTCCTCACCTATTTGCCGCGGTAGCTGCTGGCGACGAGCGATCCGACGATGACGTCACGGGGACAGGTTCGATAAATAAATCTTGGTGTATCTGGCATTCAGGTCGAATCTCTTCCAGCTCGATACGTGACCGTTCGATCGAATATACACGCCGAGACCGCTACATGCTGTACCCAACCGAGAACTCCTTGATTGAAAG
Source organism: Lasioglossum zephyrum (assembly GCA_028455615.1). Lineage (NCBI taxonomy): Eukaryota > Metazoa > Arthropoda > Insecta > Hymenoptera > Halictidae > Lasioglossum > Lasioglossum zephyrum. The sequence continues at coordinate 11,398,733 of CM052330.1, read as the reverse complement.
TAACGACCGGCCGGCCAGACGTCGTGCACGCATTTACCGTCTTGTTTCCCTGATCTTTGCGCTTCGCGGCTACGCCACTGTCACGGAAACTGGCCGCTGTCCTTGTACAGGGTGCCGCAAAATTAACGCCAACAATCCATTCAATTTTTATAAATTTTTTAGAGTTAACTCTGGGTTATACCGCAGGGAGGTTATTGTTGGCAAAATAGGTGGTTCGGAATCCACCTTAATAAACTGGTCACGTCGCGAAATAACTGATATAGTTGTAAATAATTTAGAAAAAGGTGAGAAACAACACGTGGTCATATACACTTTTGAGGTTATGTTCACTCGCACGTGGCGCTTCTACACGTTTTCTAAATTATTTCCGACTATATCACTTAATTTTCCCTTTCTGCGCAATCTGGGCCCATGACCAATTGTTGGTTCGTTAAATAAATATGTATGCAGGGTTGAATATATAAGTAGTGATATGTACGTAACATTCGGAAGGCAGAGTTGTGCAGAATTACAATTGAATTACTCCAGAATTATAATTACAAAGTAATCGAATTACATTGTAATTCAATTATATTGTAATTTATAATTCAGATCTTCATTCAATTAAATTACAATGTAATTCGTAATTGCAATGGAGTGCAATTATAAAATACATTGTAATCGAAGTACATTGTAATTTTGAATTCAGATCTTGATTCAATTATCCCGATGTTACTGCGAAAATACTGTGCGTGCAGAACAACGTGTATATAAAAGCAAAAAAAAAAATATATCGCACTTCTTCAAAGTTCTGGGCTATAATTTGGAGAGCTGTATTTTTATTATATTATATTTCAATTATAGAGCGTTGTAGAGAGCGACGCGCGTAAAATAACTAAATAAAAAGGTCTGGGCTGTACCAGATCTAAAAGCCAAGAACAGGCTGTGGCCTACCTCGGGTAAGATGTCGACAAGTGAGTCGATGAAAGGGGCCTTGTCGACATCCCGAGCATATATAGGGAGGAAGAAAAATCCCTTTGGGAAGGAGAAAGAAAGGGTTGTACCAAATCTGGGTAAATAAAAATATTTCAACTTCTTGATTTACAAGTCTACGAGGTTATGCTTCCTATAACGAGTGCTGTAAAGAGAAAACTGCAAGGAACAGTTTAGCATACTTTTTCTTGCATAATTGATTCTACCAACAATCAGAAATGAGAAACTGACAAATCTTTTTCAAGACGTTTAAAACTAGTCAAAGTTGATGTTTTTTGCGCACTGGTCCGATCACTTTAATTGAAAGCAATTTTGCAATATATTAATTTCGACGTTTCGGTCTTGGTTTAGACCCTTTTCAAGAAAATAATGATTGCGTCTGTGAATTATTAAACACAATATCAGAATGATATATTGTTAGCAGTTTTCTTTATAATTTCTTTTATAAAATTCGTGTTAAAAAATCTCTCCAATTTTGTCTATAAAAAATATGCTATTCACAAGTCTACGAGGTTATGATTCCACCATGTAAAGAATAACCAAAGAATATGCAATAGGTCCAAAGAGTATTTTAAAAAATTGAAGAAATGAGAAATTCTATTTCACAGAATAGAAAGCAACGAAAAAGAATATCCTGTAGGTCCCCGACAAAACCCCGAAAATATGGTATCGCGTGCCGCGTGCCTGGCGAGGGATGCGAGCGATTCCCTATCGAATTCGCAAAAAATGAAGACTCGCTGTGATCCTTGGTTCGGGTCAGTCGAGGAATTGGCGGACACGAAGAGTCTGGTGAATGGGAGGCGGGCGAGCGGTGAATGGAGGCAGACGAGGAACTGGGTAGAATGAGGTGGAGCGTGGTTTGAGAAGAGGGCCGGAGGAGGAAGAGAAGAGAGAAGATGCAGAGAATCCACGTGCGTCGGCGTCGTTCGAGCGGTCGCATAACATAACGTGACGTGTGAGCGATGCTTACTCTCCCACAACGAGGCACACCGGTAGTAGATGATGCTATAATGGTTGGGAGTCGGACATGTGAGCGCGGACAGGAAGTCCAGGTTTCCTACGAGGCAAGACGCAAGCCGGAGTCACGCGGATCTTCGCATGGAGGCCCTGCAAACCTCCTACGTGTCACGCAACTCATTCACCAGCTTTTCTACGTTGCATTAAGTACCATTATCCGCGAGTAGCCGGCCTCGGCTGCGAGCACGCATGCGTCCGCCTTAAATAATTAATTATCCCTAAATGATATGCAACCACGAACACTGACCATTTTCTATCTCTCTCTTTGTCTCGCGGATAGAGCGAGATATCTAGCTATTGTTTCTCGCTTGCTTATCACGCCGAGCAACCGTGAAGTTGTTTACTCGCCGAGCATCTTCTCTATGAATTTCATTCTCCTTGCTTCCCTTTCCTTCCTTCCTTCCGCTTTTTCTAGATCAACGTTTCACGCCGCGGCCCCGGTAAAGTTCATTCACGGGAACGTAATGGTTTTCATGATCGCAAACCTGAACTCTTCAAGTTCGGGGTCGCGTGACATCCGAAATGGAGGTTCTTGCGCTGTTTTGCAAAAAAGACGCACGATGTCTGCGCACGCGAAATTTCGTAAAAAGCTGCACGATGTTACTAATTAGTTTGTTGCATGTTTTCTTAGCCCCTTAAACTCTGAGCTGCTCTTCAGACTTCTTTGTTCTTAAGCACTTCACGCAGCTGCGCGTACTTTACCGTGTTTTGAATGTTCGTAATTAACTGGTTACTTCTTGGAGTCTTGATTAACCCTTCTGGAACGAGGTGCACCGACTTTTATGAATGTTTAGAAATTTATTACACCAGGCCTGATTGTTCTGTAAGATGTATTCACTTCGAGCATTTTTCCTTTTTATATTCATTTCTTTTCATGATAATATACACAGTTTTGTCGCGAGTGCGTCTAGGACTAGTCGTGTAAGGCTTGAGACACTTTAAGCACCAGTCTCAACAGTTCCCTTGAAGTGAAAGCAATTTTTTGAATTAAATAGAAATTGAAAATTCCAGATTGTGGTTATGAGATTCAATATTGTTGAAACGTTTAAAAAATTGAAGATTTTAATATATGATTTCTCGCAGACAATTTTTATCTTGCATAAAGATCTGCAATACTTTTTCACTCTTGAAGTATTTTTTAGACCCTAAATAAATTCGTTATACTTAATATCTTTATGCAATATAAACATTTTCTGCATGATTTTCGACAAACCGAAGTGAACTACAAATTTATTTTCTTTCATAACATGTTCAATAGGATGTCAATTATATGTAACAGTATATTTTAATTCTTCTAATGTTCTCACTGTTCTAAATTCCACATAATAATTTTTGTTATAAATGCATGAAATCCGGTGTCTAATTAGAATAATGCCAAAATTTATTTCTGAGAGACGCAGAACTCAGCGTGTTGATTACATCGTTGATTAATTGATTCGGTAAGAGCTAATTTCGTCGGAGTCCTATTTAATATTGTCGATAAGCAAGGGAAGGAAGAGGTAGTAAAATAAAAATACTAATAGAATAGTGTTCAGCGTTATCCATAGCGCTGCCACTCATTGTGGAAGGCCTCGTGGGATGTCGTTGACCCACGGACAGGAAGATCATGACGCGTTGCGTAAGAGGACATTATCGTAGAGCCGCGCAGCAGGTTACAATTTCATTCATGAATCCCTCTCTTCCGTTCCTTCCCTCCTCGTACGTGTATTTACTTTCTCTGAGCGCATCCTCGGATTCCCCTTCCGCGCCGACTGACTTCGTTTTCCGACTTCTTTTTTTTCCGTGTCCCGCCATCTTGATTCCCAGGCGCGGGTGGAGGACAAGCTTATAACGCTCGACGATCGTTACTCCAGAAAAAGACGACCGGACGAGAAACCTGGATAATTGGAAAAATTACGTTTCGTATCGCAGGCAGTTTAAATCAGTACGTATTGTATGATTGTCATGGGTTTAGTGTATCTGGCTCCTGCGCGAGTAAAAAGTGCAAGTATTATACCAAGAACCACGTAATACATAATTCGTATAACTCGATGTTATCCAAATGTTTTATTCAAGTGTTTCGTTATTCTGTGAGACAACGATCTTATTTTTACGATAATATTTAAAATGGGCATACAACTATTACAATAACCTGTTCAATTCTTAACAATCTCAAATTATTGTCAGACTGCTAACTTTACATCTTTATAATATGTGTGATTGTTTACAATATGATGACGTTCGCACCTGAATTAATTAATATCGACTATTGTCACCATTAATTAGTAGCAACAAAAAGTTGCTTCTTTCCAAACATGATTATTTTCATATTATGGAAGATGAACAGTAATGGATAAATGACCCGGTGCAATCGTTTTCAAAATACACAGACATTATCCTAAAGGAATTAGACTTTATGCATTTATGACAAAAATGGAGACTTGTAATTTCAAACAGTGAAACCATTAGAAGAATTTAAATTCCATTGCATTATGTTCCAGTTTCTCCAGTTCGCAAAAATTGAAAGAACATTTTTATTTCGCATAACTATCAGCAATCTCCAACTTCTTTAATATACTTGGATGATTTAGTCTCCAATTCAAAAGTGTCCTAAAAAATGTCCACAGAATTTTCAAAACTGCTCGGCCATCTGTTTCTTGTTCCCACCCATCGTACCACTCGACGCGCTTCCCCACCCTTAATTTTCCAGGCTCTGAGCCCAACAATCACCAAAAAACCGTCCCCGCACAAATCCGCACGAGGCCATAAATCTCTCCTCGCATCAGCCGGTTCGAATCCCGGGTCCGACCGTGGGCAGGAATTATTGCGCGGTGTCTAACCTCCGAAAAGAATCATACACGAAGTCCGGGGGATGAAGAGAAAAAAGGGATCGAAAAAACGGCGAAAAATGCCGGCTATATTCAGCGGCAGTCCGAAGCGAAATTTATAACATCTCGCCGGAGTAAATCCACATCTCCTCCTGCTCTTGGATGCACTCCGTAGCTCGGCGGTGCCGGGTGCAACCTACTGCAGCCCGGTGCATGGACTTTTTCCAGAGAACGATCGACCCGTGGCCCGCTAGGATAAAGAACGGTGCTCGCCGTGTCTACAAGTGTGAGACAAGAGGGGCCCCCGATATTACCGCCTTATAATAAGACAGTATCGCATGAACGGGCCGGCATCGGGCCCCGCCACAGAGGGCGGTCCGAACAATGGGCCTGAATATCCACGGGCCCAGGGGAAAGAGGGCCCCCGATGCGTCGCAGCGCATCGGTGTTGTGTGTAACAAGGAGCAGAGAGAGCCGCAGAGAGCAAAGAGAGCACCGAGCAGCGGTGCAGGGCGTGGATGGAGGAGCATGCACGCCATATATCAACATCGTACCGATAACGAGGTCCTCAGGAGGCTACCGGTCGTGGAGGACGCCGACGACCGAGCTCTCTAACTTCGGTTCTCTCTCCAGAGAGAGCAGAGAGAGAGCAGCACCAGCAGCACGAGAACCTTCTTCTTTCTGGGATCCTGCTGCGGGATCCCGGCGAATGAAAAAGCGGGGACCCGTCCGGCGAAAACGTTCGACACGTCCTGCTATAATTTACAGGCGGACGGCCGCCGCGGAATTCCAACGGATTCCGCCGCGTTCCGACCGTCGTGTCACCGCGAACCTGAAAGTCTATTTTGAGAGGCGGTCGACGGAGACGACGCTGACGGCACCCGACCACGAGAAATTCCGGTGATTTGTGGGCCTATTCAGGGGCCGAGATCCCTCGGTTATTTTGACGTATTTCGATGCCGTGCATTTTCTTTTCCCTTCTTCTTCGGCGAGGGTGCAACGGATTTCACGGCAGTAATTGGTTAATTGTACAGCCCCTCGTCGCCAGTAAATCGTAGGAGGCGTGTACGCTGTCGTAAAATGTAAGGAACGCGTGACGCGTTCGACGTACAGGTACGTAGAAAATTAAGTTGAAAGAAAGAGTAACTTTTGTTTTGTCGGATGCCTAATTCTCGTGAAAATCCTTCCTTGGTAGAAATTTGTTGTGTATTTACCAGGAGGAACGTTCTGGTAAATGCGAAATATTTTTCTCTCGGTCAGATTTGCATAAAATAATTCATGGAAATGAGAATTTACATGAAAATTCGCAGTTCCATTGTGACCCTACATTGTATACTGTACGATTTTTATTATATTTGCTTGGATAAACGTGCACTTCATAATTCCAGTAAAACAAACAATTTGAAACTAGTCATTTTGACCCGTCTAGCAATGAATTGTAAATTGCGATATTATAGACAAGAAAAGCTAAAGAAACAGAGTGCAATGTAAGGCGTATAACATTTCTGTGCTTAAGTGCTCTGGACGTTTCGCTAATGGACGTTTTTAATCGTAATCTTTCGGCTTTTAAGGCTGAAGTACTGCCCCGGTTTCTTTATTTAGATGGCAGGAAAATTTTGCAAGCTTCCCCCGTATCTCCGATCTATCTGTTCCCAAACGAATTGCCGCGAGCGATTTCAATGGCGTCAGGATACGCACGCGGAAAGAATTCTCAGTTATAAACCGCGCGGCGAGTAAAAGGCTGCTCGAAAGCGGAAGGTGGCTCGAATGAACAAAATAAATGCAACGTTTAAACGCGTTATCTCTCGGGGCGTTCTGCCAGCAGCACAATTGTGGTCTGCGGCACGCAGCGGATCACCGCTAAAACTCTTATCTAACTAATTTAAGAGCCGCAGTTTTCTTTGCTTTCCGAGGCGGATTTACGCCGCTCGTGGCGTCCAATATGGTTGCGAACGAGGCGGTGAACAATGCCGGACAATAATGTTCGCCGAGCCGATTTGCATGTTCTCGGGAATATCAGCGGATCCAGATCGTGCAATTAATAAATTTGTCGGCCTGCTGCATTATTCATTTGCCACGGTGGCCGCGTACCGTTTTCTCGCTTTTTCTTTTCTTATCCGTTCGCTTTTTTACTCTTCTCTTCCAACTAGAACCCACCGACGCGTGCGCTTCATTCACACTGCGCGGGAATCGGACGTGAAAGTTCGGTGTAATGAAAGCTGACACATGTTAAAGTGATATTTTTAGGTATTCTAAAACATGTTTTTACGTACTCTTACTGTAAAAGAATTTTAGAATGTCAATACGTAATTTTCAACTTATATAGATTTGTACAGGGTGGGACAATACTATATGTTCCTTATCTTATGTTCCTTCCTCAAAGATTGTGAACTATGTATATAATGTCACTAATGTCCAGTAGCAGTCAACCGTTTCGAGTCAACTCCCAACCAAATATGTAAATGCTATATTCAAAAATTTTCTTTATATTGTCTCAATCTTAGTTTATAAGTTATCTTTGTAATGTTGGCATGCACAGCCATGTGCATGCTGCTAATAATCCCATTTGGGGTTCTATAGCTTAATAAAAAAACTATGTCCTCCTTGAATATCTCCGTTATTTGTAATAATATGGAAAAATGTTATAAACAATTTCGAACATTTGGAGATCTCAATTTTTTTAAAACAGAATGTCCTATTTTTTATACCATAGATCGATAGAGTATCAAATTTTGAGTATAAAAGGGTTACCTTCATATGTCCCAAACTTAATAGTTAACGAGATATTGTCCAAAGAAGAAAGAAAATTGTTTTGGGCATTTTTGGGACATGTTTGGGACATGTCCCCCCCTGTACCGTGCAAATTTTCTTCGTAACATTTTTCCATATTATTACAAATAACGGAGACATTCAAGATGGACATAGTAATTGCCCCACCCTGTATAGCTGCTGTACAAAAACTGCAACACAACCTCGATAAGAAACCGATGCAATGAAAATGGCGGGGATCGATAGAAACAGCGACAGCGACATCAGTAAACCGAGTGATAAATCGCAACCTCTACGGCAGACCGGCAGCAAAACATCGCAAGATCCTCGCCCTGCGTCTCCACCAACGCGGCGCAATCTAATTACATCTCAAGCCACGTCGCTCGCAACAAAGTAGGACGACTGTGGTCCTGAAACGAGCGTGGACGAAAAATCTCCCACGCCGTAGGAGCACGCGAATGGTCCTGCAGTGGTGTTCGTCCTCAGAAGTCTCGCCGCCTTACGAAATTTCGAAAAGGACAAGTTTTTGCTCGGGTAGGTGAGGGACATTAAGGTCTGGTCTCGCGACTGGAACAAGCGCGAGTGTGCTTGGACCGGCTCGCCGGGGACATTGTAGGGCTTATATGGCGATCCGGCATAAATCAAAGGGCTAATATACTGCGGGGGCCCGGTAATGTAGCCACGGCGGCTCGGTGCATCGCGTTGCACCGCTTGGCGGAGGTCTTTTTATCGACGGAGTAAGACAATACGCATTTACATACGCGCGCACGCTCGCTCGCGCTCCTACGCCGGGTTTAGGGCCCGCGCAAGCCCTTCTGCGCCACGCCACGCCGCACGGGGCCCTGCGAAGGGCATATGGCATGGCTTATTGGAGCGGAGGCCGCGGCAGCGCGGCAATTACCGCGCTTCTGCCCGCCGGCTTCTTCGGATGCGCATCAAAGTGGCTGTCTCTGTTCCCCCAACCCTTTCCTCTTCCACTCTCTTCTCCCTTTTACTACCTTCCTACTCTTCCTTTCCCCTGCCCTCTCGTGATCTTTCTTCCCCTTTTTTCGTACCCTTCTTGTCTCCGTTCTTGGCTCTCTCCCGCTTGTTTCGCCTCTGCTACCGCGAGAGGGGAGATGGGGGAGATTGCGCTTATAGGGGTGCGTCTTCTTTTTGCGGAGATTCTTGTCTGGTGTTCGTTTCTGCTTCTTCTTCTTCTTCTTCGGTTTCTTCTTCCGATCTGTTCCCCTTCTCTATCGTCGAGCAGAAGGAGGATGCCAGAGGTGAGCCTCTCTGTACCCTACCTTCGCCGAACAGTATTTTGGCCCTGATTCTTGTCGCTGGTGATCCGTTGTTAGAGTAATTGGGCAGATGGGATGATGGCGGGGAAGCAGTTTGATGAGTAATTGGGATTATTTTGTGGATCGGTGGCCCGAGTTTTTTACGGTCACCGGGCCTCGGGTTTGCCCTTTCAGGTCCAGTCGGGAGCGGGTTTGGAAAGAGTGGGAGCGTTGTTGCTTTGCGAGTGGAATCATTTTGTTGCTGATATATTGACAGGGGATTTCTCTGGAAAGGAAACTGGAAGGAAATAAAAATTTATTTTCTCTCTTGATATGCTCGATAGGTTGAACAGAATATAACACCGTTTTTAAATTCCTCTAATGTTTTTACTGTTTTAAATTACACGTACTCATTTTTGTTAGAAATACATAAAATCCGCTGTCTGATGTATCTATAGTTGTAAGGAAGAACGTAGCGTGTCAAATACTTTCACTTTCGAGATATTGCCGTTGAAAGTTTTAATGGATAATTGTTCACACCGGACTTCGCTTAGATTGCAATACTTTTTCGAGCCTTTCGAATTTGTTTTCATCACTTTCTTTTGGGAAATACGCGAATCCTATACTCTAGATGACGTTTTTCCTTAAAACCACAGATATTGTGTTGATATTGGCTTGAGGATTGTTCTCCTCTTTGAAACGGTCCAAGCTCCGATTTACTAGGATCCAGTTCTAATCGTTGGCCATTCGCGTGAAGATCCTTAAGAAGATCCACGTTGCTCTCAAAGAAGTAGGTCCAGAAACATGAAAAATATAAAATTTATAAAAATAACAAGAATCCGGTGTACTTGGTCTACACTATAAAAATTAAATATTTTCAAATGATACACGATTACAATTTCTGACGTCAATAATACCTATACACATCAAGATGAAGTCAATAATACAATCATTATTGCTCAGACGCCATGCTCAGAAATTCATTCTATATATATCAAGATGAAATCAATAACAAAAGTTTTGCTCTCAAGTCTCTGAAAAATTTAGCATCTCCGTTCCAGTTCCCCGGGGAACAAAGGTCCAGGGTCCCGGGTACTCTTGGTTTAAATACAGCCCCGCCAATGAATCCTCTATAATTTCCAAAAGGAATCAAAATAAGAATTGGGTCTAGCCTCTTGTAATAGCTATGGAAAGCCACGAAACCATTATAAATCCCTGGTCCAGCTGGCTGCTTCATAAACCCCGTAAAACTTTTATCATAATTAGCCGTTCCCGGTTCCGCAGCTCGCCAATTAAAGAGGACCAATTAAAATCCACCCGAATCGGCCAAGAGATTCGCGGGGGTGAAGAGTGGAGGGGAGAGAAGGGAGAAGGAGTGTACCACGGGAGGATCGCATCCCATTCGTGAGAGTTAACGAACGTCCCTTCGGGCAGTATTCGTACATAATGTAGAGAGTAAGAAAAGGGGTTGGTAGAAGGAGGGGGGATGTTGGAAGGAAAGGAAAGAGAGAGAGAGAGCGAAGAGGATGAAGAAGTGGGAGACTGAGAGGGATTCGCGGTTACGGGGACCGTGTGGCTTGACGTAGAAGAATTTAGGAGCGACGGCGAAAGCAAAGGCCCAGTTCGCGAGCGGCCAGGTCCCTTTGAAGTCTAAAAACAATGGCATTGTCTCTTCAGTCTAGCGAAAGGCTGCATCTTCCTCTTTTTCTCCCGGTTGCCCCCGCCAGCGATCTCCTCCCGGTGCTCTCTCTGGACCCGCGTAAAACGTTTTAGATCTTTTTTCCGCTCACGGAGACAGAGGTCTCTCCGGGCCGAAAGGCCGCGATCGGTAAGGGCAATCGGACCAATTTACATTTTTCATTTACATCGGCCGGGGACCCCGGGGACCCCGTGGACCCGCACCGTTCGCCGATCCCGCCGGGACATCCTGGGGATATCGCGTGTCCTCGTCCCACCGACGACGTCCTCCCCGGCTGTCCTTGATTGAGGATGCTGACAGGTCGGAAATAATGCTGCCTGGACACCGGATGTTCAAAAGAAACGCAGTCACCTTCGCCTTTTTCCGAGCCCAGTCTAAATATACCGGCACGTCCAAAAAAGCTTTTGCTCAGCTTTAGATCCAGCGGTGGCTAAATGATAGGACGCATAGGATATTTGGAACGAGAAGTCGGAAAACAATGGATTACAAAGTTTTACGTAAGTCGTGCTATTTTTACTGTCTTTCTTTCCATTTGTACACCCGTGAAGTACTCTACTTCACCGAAAGTCAGGAGATTCATTAGCGATTTTCAAGTGTTTCAAGAAAATTATGTGAATTCTTACAGTGCAGAAGCTTCTCAGATAGGCATCAAGAGCACCGTCGCACAGATTTCATTTCATTGTCATCAAAATTAGTATAGTTATTAATATCTACACACAATCAATAATTCAGTGAATTTTTGGACGATTATAAAACTTTTAGTCCTAGTTGCACAGATTGCACAGATTGAATATATATCCGATGGAGAAAATAAAATTAATTTTTTTGAGATTGAAATTAATAGATGAACAATTAGATAAGGATATTACAATAGAGGAATTTTTATTTATAAGATTTGAGAGAGAGTAAGTGTGCATAAGTCTAAGAAAGGTTAGTGTTATGGTTCTTGTATGGGATATTATGGTGAAAGTGAAATATAAATTGCAATGGATACATTAAATCACTGAATGAACAATTAGATAAGTAAGCGATTCCAGTGTTACGCATGACTGTCTGGTTACAAACATTTCACTCCCTTCACTATTCACAATGTAGTAACAGCGAGTCAATAAATCATCGAGGATATTATACGAACGCATAAAACGCAAAGTACACAATAAAAATTCAAAACAGCAATAACAACCTGGAAACGAATCAGAAACGCATTACGTTACCTCGTGGAAACTCTATATTACGATATGATCTAATCTAGAAGACAAAGTACACAATATAATAGCATAGTCGATTAAGATTAGAACCAATCTGCGGAAAATTGAAACACGTTTCGTATCTAATTTCCATTCTTATGGATTACTTCGAGCTTTTGCTTTCAATTCATTTATCAAAGTTTAGGACTTTCACAAAAATTTTCTTTTAGACAACTTAGAACTTTTGTTTATGCACACACAGGATAATTTTAATTTCACTACGTCGCTTTCTATCTTTGTGAAATAGGCCTTGAAATGCACGATAATGTTTCTAAATTTTTTTTAAAAAGTACAACACCTGTAAGCATCTACCAAAGTATTCATATTTGGTGTACAAATTAAAAACAGGTAATACTGGCGCCTAATTCTTCTGACCTTTATCTATATATATTTGGAAAAATCGAAAAATTTCACGAAGGTTTCGTTTATATAAACTAAATAATCCTACGTGATTCTTTGATTATGATTACTTCACAATATTAACTGCAATAAACCTGTAAACACTTATGTAAAAGAGCTTCAGCTCGTCTATGATAAATAATAATAATAATTTTTCCCAACATTTCGGGCTGAATACTTAACTGAGGGCAGAGTTGTGCTAATTCAGTTACTAAGTATTTTAATCAGATGTGTAATTGAAATACAATATAATTGAAGGTGTGCCGTAGGCACGTCACGAGCAGCTAGTAAAATAAATAATAAATGCCTTCTGTTCGAAACTTTCACATGGATTTTTCAACCTCTTCTTGCCTATTACTTCATTTTTCATAATTCAATTACAATGTATTTTATAATTGTACTCCATTGCAATTACATTGTCATTTAATTGAATGAAGATTTGAATTATAAATTAAAATATAATTGAATTACAATGTATTTTCTAATTGTACACCATTGTAATTGCGAATTACATTGTAATTTAATTGAATGATGATCTTAATTATAGATTAAAATATAATTGAATTACAATATAATTCAATTGCAATGTATTTTATAATTGTACACCATTGTAATTGCGAATCACATTTTAATTTAATTGAACGAAGATCTGAATTATAAATTACAATATAACTGAATCACAATGTAATTCAATTACTTTGTAATTATAATTCTAGAGTAATTCAATTGTAATTCTGCACAACTCTGACTGAGGGACGTTCGAGTACTATAGTGGGCCAGCGTGACGTTTCAGTTTCGAGGTTTGTGCATATACCGAGGCATTACTGTAAATCGTAGGAGCCACGGAAAATATTAGAAGCGAGGAGATTCGGCGCACCGAGTCGGGCCATTGTTCAGTGCGAAGGGAATGGTTTACGACGCGTGACACGAAGGGCATGGAAGTCACAGGACCGATGCGCGCGGGCCGCATCGGGAATTTGAAATCGTCGGCGGATCTAGACGCTAGGGAGATAGGAGGGTATCGTCTGGAACTCGGGGAGCCCGGACAGATCGGCTTCTTTTTTGACGAGAGGGGGCCCCGGCGAATCGAGACGAATAAATTCCACTCGTGACAAAAGGAGAACGCTCGCTATACGAACCTAATAGCCTCTGTTGGCTACCGCGAGGGACACACACGCCGAATCTGTATTCCTCTCTCCTGGAACCTGGACGAAATAACGACCCGACGTCTCTCCTCTCCGCGCACCAGAGACAGACTCGCCCTTCAATCCGGCGAAAGGTAAAACCCGTGCAGGTGGCACGATCTCGTCCCGAAACGAAACCCCCGAAATTCCGTTTCCCATAATTTAGTGGATGATGCAAATAGCGGTACACAAATTTCACCGAATACCGCCGACGATCCTATTGTCCCCCGTTTGACCGAACTACCGACTTTCATAGAAACGAGCATTCGTCACGTTACCTACCTTTTCTTTTTTTACTCGCGTCGCTTTATGCGTGTATCATTCGGCGCAGAGTTTTTCGGAGAATGAGAGCACATGTTCACCCTTTGTTAACCCTTCAGTTTTCGAAATCGCAAAATACCGATTTGATTTATTCGAACAGCACAGAGGTTTGTTACTTCAATTTTTCCACTATTTCAAATTACGTCTTTCGATTCAGTTTCTTAAAAATTCCTTAAAAATTTCCATTTTCATCCTTTCTTTGTTGTCAATTTGACACAGCTTTCCTGAAATAAGTTCTACTGTTCTGGTAGAAGTAGATAAAGTCCGAAACTTGGTGTATATATTAAATATATAATGAAAATAATAAAAAAGTATATAATAAAAAAAACATCGAAAGTAACTGTTTACCTTGTTATTGTATCGATTTTTTATCACTGTGTCTGAGGGACACGTACGCATACAATTTAATGAATATTCTCCTTTTTTTAAGAAATTACGATCTACAAAAAAGGTTCTAGTGATTGAAACCGTAAAATAAATCGCAAGGCAAGGGGGTTAATGTAGCAGAAAAATGTCTGCAATGTTTGTGGTAGTAAAAATTCTTGAGTGGTGTTGCTCGTATGTCGCCATTCTTCGGTGTCGGTGATCGCCGAATTTCAACCCCCCATCCTCATTATTCTCAAGAAACAACCGAGCGAGCGGTTGCGGCGGCGAACACGGAATAATTGGTATTCCGAACAATCCGCGGCGTGTTCCGTGGTACGTTGGTTAATCTTGTATATTCCACAGACCAGTCTATCGCGGTCCAATTAAGAAAACCAGGGGCGAAAGGACCGCTGCGATGTCTTCGTCGTCTCCCCTCTTAAGGAACCGCAATTACCTGAGGGCACCTGGAACGGAAGTCAAATTGAGAAGTTCCAGCGGCAATATACAAACACTTACCCGCGTTTGATTTACGTCCCTCGGGTTTCCGTGCATAATTCAAGTTTGTTTAATGAACGTACATATATGCACGTTCCCGCCGCGAGGCTGTTTATTTTTACGTCGTGTTCATCACTTGGAAAGCGCGCGAGCCTCCAAAAAAAAAAAGAATCAAGCCGAGGATTTTAATTACGTGAAATCCGACTTTAATCATTTCGCCGGACGCTGCATATTCATCAGGGTGGCCAATTATTACCGTTACCTCGGCTGATTTGTTGCGCCAGCCTGTGATTAGTACTGTCGATAAGAAATCGATGGAGCCGTGATGAATACTTTATTAATTGATTTTCATTGAACTTGCTAATTTTATCGCGGTGAAAGTAGCACTGCAACAATTATTATTATTTCCATATAGCTGAAATGTTCTCTAAAGTATAATTTCAGGTATATTGAATGGATGTATATTCCAGTGATTCACTCAGGCTCATGTTCAGTCAACGAGGTAATTGTGAATGTATTTTTTTGGAGGATATTATGCATATAATAATATCAAGCATGTGCAGTCTCTCAAAATTATTAATTTCTTTTTTTAATAATTATCTCCAGTATCTTGCAATCAGTTAAAACAATGTTTATTTTGCATGAAAATCGACAGTCAACTCAGTTTTAATTATTTCGATTTATTTTATAATCTGGAATTGTTATTATCGTTTATTTTTTAATTTAATGGATAGGTGTTGCAGGTCATCTGGAACCATTAATTTTATGATATCCAGAAAATTCATTGACTTCATTTCTGACCTCTGATTATAAGTTAGGAATCAGATTGTACAAAGAATTATAAAACTGAGTGGTGGGGGCACATAGCAGCCGTTCCTCTGACAATTTAAAAGGTTGTGAAAATGACTTAGTGGTTTCATTATAATCGTGAGAGGACTCGTTCCATTTTTCCACCGGTTTCTCTCGGATCGCAGAAACCCATGGCCGAACCTGGGGGAATCGGTTCGGTTTATCGGGTACCGCGATCGCTGGTGAACGGATTAAAAGCGGTGGCCCGTAATTAACGAGCGGCCGGACGGAAGTCGATTTGAGAAATTCCGGTGGCCTCCGCGGAGCCGAGGGGCCCCAAGGGTGTTTCAAATCGATCGACGCGCCGCCGCCGGTACGTACACAGATACGGTAGCACGAAAACATTTATCGGGCGACACTGGGCCCCGCGGGCCTCCCATCCCTTTTATTGATCGTCGCAATTAAAAGAGCGCGTCTCATTAATTGCGCCGCTGGCCCTTAATTAGGAACCATCAATTCGTAGAGCCGGCGGCGTTTACGTGCTAGGGCCCCGCGTATGATTAACGAGAAACGGCGGCTCTTGGTGGTACACGGGCCCAGGACCACGATAAATATGGATGTCGTACCTGTTTATCGAAATCCTTCCTCGCCGTTCGATTTTTTTCCTGCTGCAGCCTCCGTCGGCTTTTCATTCTTAAGCTCGATACGCACTCGAGGAATTTTCGGAGCAGCGTTAAAACTCGGCTTAATAAGCAAACGTCGTGCGTGATAAAGCGATTTAACGACTGGTTCCACATATTTTATTTTGCGGTTGCCAAAAGACGTTCGAAGCGGGCTTGGAAAATATAATAACCATAAATTATGTTCTTTCACAAGTTTTCAAAGAACGTGAACTGTTATGCTCTTTGTATTTCGAGTAGTATACAGTGTATTTTATTTCATATCGTACGTTGTACGTGTTGATTTTCTTCGAAGCATATCACGCGTATATTAACAATTTTGGGTAGATCAAATATTATGAGATAATATCAAACATATTATTTTTGGTCCATTAAAATTCTTTTTAAAACCATCAATGTCCATGCAACTACTGTATCTTCCAATTAATTAAAACAATTTTTATTTTTGGGAGTGCTTTTGAAGGATATTATGCATATAATAATATCAAGCATATGCACATCTCTTAAAATTATTCATTTCTTTTTTTATATAATTACCTACAGTATCTTGCAATTATCTAAAAGAATTTTCATTTTGCATGAAAATCCACAGTCAAGTCAGTTTCAATTATTTCGATTTATTTTATAATCTGGAATTGTTATTATAAATAATGTATCTATTAGATATCCTTTATATCATTAAGGAATGTTTAACATTCAATGAATACGGTACTGTTAGATTGAAGTGCACGTCGAGTGCAAACAGCGTGCATGATTTATTGAATCTATCACAAAATGTTGATTGTTTTCTACAGCTCTATCGCGATCTCCTCGCATTGAAACGATCATTAATTCTCCACTTACGATCGCGAAATAAAAATGGCCAAGTGTACGAGAGGCTTTATGCATCCTGCATCTGACGTCGGAGAAATCAACGCACGAACGTCAACTCTGCGTGAGCCCGTGCGTGTTACGAAGAAAGTACCTACCGGCTTCTCGTTTCTTTGGAGTTGTCGAAGTCTGATATTTATAGGAACGTGCACGGTGAACCATTTATTTTGACCAGTTCATATATTTCCGTTCGGTAGTCCCTCGGATCGAGGGGAGAATTCTTTTCTCCTTTTCTCTCTAGAAACGATTCGGCGGAGTTTCTGCTCGGTTGCATGATCCAGGAAAATGCATCGTCCCCGTCGTTTTAATTATGTGGACATGGAAATTAATTAGGTACCGGCAACGTGGGAATGTACGTAGTACTCCAGTTCGATCGCTCTTTATCGATGCATATTTCTTCGTGCATATATCTTGTTAGGGTTAAATTACTATGTTGTTCAAATGCACCTTGTAATTTATTTGGGATCTTTCCTTATCTGTGGTTTTATTTTAATTTTGTCAAACATGTTCCTAATTCTCCATTATTAAGATAGATATTCTCATTATCAATTTTTTTATATAGTAACTTAACAACAATTTTTATTTTCCATAAAGATCCACAATCCATTAATAAGTCGTTATTTTATAATTACGAATAATTTTATAATTATTTTATAATTAATTTTATATAACTTCATTATAGCAGATTATTCAGTCGTTATGTCTTGAAAATTTTGCAATGTGTTAACTAATTCTAAAAATTATATTTTATTGATTTACTGGTTACACACACACACAAACAATTATAGATGGACTCTCCAATCATATTATATGTCATATTTAAAAAATTTCTTCTAATAGTTTACTTTTTTAATAATAGGTAATTCTTTTATGAAGATAAATTAGTTTGTTGTACTATAATTGTTTTATATACTCGCATAACATGTTTGACAATGGTAGAGACCCTTAGATACCACTGATTATTTTTAATCCTTAACCAAAAATAAATTCTTGTTTTCATGGTCTGCATAGGACGCAGTGTTCCAAGATAATCGAGTATCTGGTGCCAACAACTGACGTCACAAGATAATTCAAAATGGTGGATAGCGATATAAGAGCGAGCTACACAAGTACATTTATGCATTATTTCGTAACCATTTGGAGACTCGGTACAAACTCGTTGCATACAGCATTCTAAAAAACGACAAAACCGTAATACAAATATGTTCTTTCACAAGTAAGTATTCTATACGTAATATCGCATATATGTATATAGTTTATACTATTCTTTTTTTAAATAAATTAAGTTATAAGGAAATAAATACAGATTGCATATTATTAATTAAAGTTTTCGGGTAAAGTAAAAATAAACTAAAATTTTTCTGTCTAACAGTTTAGCTTCGTGGTACGGCGACTTCTCAACAGACAATAGCAATTCGCCCACAACCGTCATCTGGTAGACAATGTAATCTTAGAACGAGGTATATGTTATCTGAAGCTGGATCTTACTTATAATAGACCATATATATGGTCTAAGGGTTAACATCACAAAAGGTGTGGGTCTGCAGACTCAGCGTTCTCAGTCTCCCTGGACCAGTCAACAATCGTGTTATAAACACTTAGAATGTAATTTATGTACATGAACAATACCAACATATTATGTATCAATCTACAATGAATAAATGAAGACATTGTAATAAAAAGCAACTCTGCGTTGATATTTATTAAACTACAAACTTTCCCGACCGTCTGACTTCTCAACGAGTTGTATTACAGAATTTTAAAAATTTTCGACCGTCTGACTTGTCGTCGAGTTGTACTACTGAATTTCGGATACCTCCTTCGATATCATGTTCTCCTAATACTTAGTTCATTTTTCGAGGTTTTCAAAAATTTTCGCCAATTTTCGACCGTCTGACTTGCCGTTGAGTTGTACTACTGAAAACCGGATACCTCCTTCGATATCATGTTCTCCTAATACTTAGTTCATTTTTCGAGGTTTTCGAAAATTTTCGGTAATTTTCGACCGTCTGACTTGTCGTCGAGTTGTACTACTGAATTTCGGATACCTCCTTCGATATCATGTTCTCCTAATACTTAGTTCATTTTTCGAGGTTTTCGAAAATTTTCGCCAATTTTCGACCGTCTGACTTGCCGTTGAGTTGTACTACTGAATTTCGAATACCTCCTTCGATATCATGTTCTCCTAATACTTAGTTCATTTTTCGAGGTTTTCGAAAATTTTCGCTAATTTTCGACCGTCTGACTTGCCGTTGAGTTATACTACTGAAAACCGGATACCTCCTTCGATATCATGTTCTCCTAATACTTAGTTCATTTTTCGAGTTTTTCGAAAATTTTCGCTAATTTTCGAGCGTCTGACTTGCCGTTGAGTTGCACTACTAAAAACCGGATACCTCCTTCGATATCATGTTCTCCTAATACTTAGTTCATTTTTCGAGGTTTTCGAAAATTTTCGCCAATTTTTCGACCGTCTGACTTGTCGTTGAGTTGTGCTACTGAATTTCGAATACCTCCTTCGATATCATGTTCTCCTAATACAAAGTTTAATTTTCGATATTTTCGAGTGGTACTTTGGATTAGGAGAGTATGATGAGAATGGAAGAGGTGTTCCAAAATACAAGGTAGTGAATGAAGAACACATTTTCTGTTGTAAATAATATTCTTTATTGTTCACTAAAAATATTACAATATTAAACAATTACCGTGATGAGATTCCAAGAAGGTCGCAGGAAGGAATGCGATGACGTAGTCCGAATACGGAGCTTACTGGGTGAGAGTAGAATGGGGATATCTAGTTCCACGATTGAGGAACTTCGAGCACTAAGGCCGGGTAAAGAGTGCGTAGCCTTCGAAAAATAGTCGTCACGAGCCATTAATTCTGAGGGCTGTGATATATCATAATGACTAGACTACACCTGTTTAACACTAAACCTACCGACCATCAAAAATGACTGATGCGTACAGTATTATAAAAATAACAAGCTTAAATTTATTTATACACTCCACGATTTTTAATATATATATATACTATGGAGCCAAAAAAATATCTTGAATAAATTCACATGAAAACACCTTTACAATTTTAATAATTGTTAAATAAAATAATTAAACTTAAACTTATCAACTAGAACTTTCAAAATCGAATACTATGGACAACTGGGTCTCTCTAAAAACATCTATTTATAAATAAATAATAAACTACATAAATGTTTAAGAAGAAACTGCTCCAGCGAGTATTAAATCAAGCTGGACACACTTCATTGTTTCTCTATGAGAAAATGCAGTTGCACAGTCGTCCACTGGGTATTAAGACAACGAAGCACGATTAAAGTTTATTCAGAGCTTAATCTGCACGAGGAATCTGCACTTCTGCGTCGAGAGATTCGCAAAGTCGGGTCGATGAGGGTCGCGAGCTGGTCACGTCGCGAATTCACAGCACGCTGCGCGAACTGCTGTGACCTTTGTCCAAAAACTTAGGCGGAATCCG
The DNA here is from genome assembly GCA_028455615.1 of Lasioglossum zephyrum. Taxonomy (NCBI): domain Eukaryota; kingdom Metazoa; phylum Arthropoda; class Insecta; order Hymenoptera; family Halictidae; genus Lasioglossum; species Lasioglossum zephyrum. The sequence continues at coordinate 11,378,366 of CM052330.1, read as the reverse complement.
GCCTCTGATGTTGGGGGAGAATCTACAAAGAGAAACAGCACGATTCTACATTGAAAAACAAGTCACAGATATACAATACACTTTTATCGTACAAGACCTACAACGTTTGGAAAATCGACTTCGAATATTCAGATAAGCATATCTAAGGAGATACGGTTGGCCATGCTCAGACACATTCCGTATTTAATAGCGGGAGTGCTTCGCGAGTTTGTCGAAACTTATTTTTCACGTGGTGTAACAAAAATTTATATTTTTTACTTACTGTTTTAATGAAACATAAGGAGAGGTAGAAATGTATAAAGTTAGTTTGGTTGTGCAAAATAAAGAAATGATTGATCACCGATATTGAACAGTTGATTGAACAGTTAATTTAAATAAATTAGAATAGTTAATTTTAATAATTAGACTATTATTAACGTATTTTCTACTAATATTTCTTTCTAAAGTAACCTGCACAATTATAACATTCTTTAACATAATCTATCATGAAATATGAAGAGAATATTAATCATAAAATTAATAAATTCTGCACACACGTTATCAATCCCAGAAAATTAATGAAATCGAGATTGTAAAATTGGCCATAGCAATTGCTACTTAATTTTGTTGTGTCTAAAAAATCTTAACAAAATTTATTTTATTCTCGCGTATCTGGCAATTGATAAAATCGAATTGGAAAGTTAAAATTGCTCACAGTGATTAGTACTGTGATTGCTACAAAAAAATGAAATATGTATAAGTCACAATAAAAATTATAATTCATTTTTGACAGTCGACGTTTTTAACAACCTCTTTAGAATTCATACTTATCAAACGACGTGTTAAGAATTCTTGACAGTTGATCGAGTATAAACATTAAGAAAGTGATCTACAGAGATCGTGTTGTGGGGGAAAGAGAATTGACTCATCCTCCGACAATTCCCCCAGATTCTCGGGAGTTAGTCGAACCGTGAGGAAGATGATGCTCGTCAACGATAATTGGCCGCGTTCAGTCGCGTAACGTGAAATTTTTCAAGCATTCCAGTCAGCCGGTCGACCCGCCGCTGATGGTCCCGATGCAGGAGTCATGGTTCAGAGGTCCGATGCGGGTCTTCCGCACACATCCATATTAAGTGGCTCACTGTCACGTACGCGGCCGGACACTGAAACGCTCTCAAACGAACGGACACAGAGAGCCGTGCCCGACGTCGCCGCCGCGACACGGCCCTGATCCCGCTCTGATCGCTGCAAAAATATCGCATTTCTCAACCACACTCCTCGTACATGAAACACTATTCTCAGTGAAGTTCCTTCTCTCTTCTTCTTGTCCCGCACTTCTTCCTGCTCGAAGTTCGACGTAAATAATGAAGCAACTCGCGTTTTTAAGGCGACATTTATGTTACCATTATTGGCCTTTTTATTGCTGGATCAGAAGAAATTTGTTTTGCACCGTGCACGATGTTGCAGATATAGTAAAGGTGTTGTTGTGGCGTGTGTATTTTATTTAGTTTTCTAGAAAACTTTAGAGTTGCATTTTATTTATTCTTGTTTTTTAGATTTAAGATACAAGTGCTTTATATTATTATGTAATTAGTGCAGTATTCGTGTATTTATGATAAGAATGAGTACGCACAATTTCAAGCAGCAGATTACAAAATTTTACAAATGTATTGATTTCGGTTTATTCAAACTGATAAGACAAGAAAGAAATTTGGCTCTTTCTTCTGATTAGATAACTCTCGTTTCCTGACGTGGTGAGTCACTTCAATAGAATATGCATAGCAAAACATCGCACGATATAGAATAGTAATTGTAGAAGACCATGAAGGAAAGAAGCCTCGAGAAAACTCAGAACTGTTTGCAAATAAAATACAAGTTTCTTGAGAGAGTCACTGACAAGTATACCATGGAACACCATACCCACCAACCACTCAAGACAGTCCAAGCACATCAGAACCAAAACCGAAACCACAAGGAGAAGAAATAAAAAGGCCTCGGCTAGAATGACGCCTGTTCCGGCGTTGAACAAAGAGTGAGAGATAGAGAAAGAAAAAGAAAGAAGTGCGATAAGAAACGAGAACTACAATAGGCTGCCATTTGATTAAAAACGCAAGACTATTATTTACGAAATGTTCTGTATGAAATAACTGATAAACTTATTGTTTCAAAATTTTAACATACACTTTCATAATTACGGTCACATATGTAAATTTCAATGCAATAAAAACTACGATAAAAGAGAATACATTAAAATCTGTTAATCAATTCTAGATCAATTTTAAGCATATGAAAATAGCAGGCCATATTTTCCACGAAAAGAGATCAAAACTGTAGTAAACAAAATTATAGATTAGCATGGAAATTATCTTGAAAGCAGAATTTTTCACGAATACCATGGAGAGTACACGAACAGAACTTCCCAATCACGTCAGAACCGAAACCGAAACCGCAGGGAAATAACCGCAGAAATAAAAAGGTCTCTGGCTAGAACGACGCCTGTTGCGGTGTTTAAACAGAGAGTGAGAGGAGGCGGGGAGTGCGGTGAGGGAAAGATGTGAACGCAGAAGAAGAAGAAGAAGAAGAAGCGTAAGAAGAAGAGAGAGTAAGCGCGAGAGGAGGGAAGGGGAGAGGCTCGGGCCGGGTCGGAGGGATCGAGAGGGTCAGGGGTCACGGGTCGTACGGCATAGCCCTGACCTTCGACCTTATTCCCTTCCAGCTCTTCCCAAGACCCCGCACAGACCCCTACCAGTTGTACCTAGAACTCGGCTCTGGCTCACGTTCGACTGCGGCTGCGAGTCTCGACTCGTCGTCTCGCCGAGAATACGGGTCCGAAAAAAATCGTTCCAAGTGCAGGCACCCCGTCGAAAGGGGTGGGAAAGTGTTCGGTGGAACGCGGGGGTGGAATTCGCGACTTCCGGTGTTCGCGAAGCCTTGACACAGTTTGGATCCGGCGCGCCGGTGAACGTTCGCCGCGCACACCAGTGCAACGCCAGTCTACGTGTGCGCGACACAAGTGCAGCGAGTGCATCTGGTGCAGACGCATGCACCGCCGACCAGTGCAGCCTCGTGACAACGTGTAACGACGCATCGATTTGATCTGGACAACGGTACGGCGATGCAGGCCACGCTGATGCCGACTACTGTTGTTGATGTTGATATTGATGTTGGTGTTGTTGCTTCGAAGATCATGCCGACTGTCCGAGCAATCAGACGGTGGTTACAATCTGATCATTTAAATTGGGAGGATGATAATGTTGGTGGATTAGATAGGAGAGTTCTTGAGTGTGGGAATTAGGCTTTCAGAGACTGATTTTTAGGTGGAAGATGATGGTGACTGTGTATTTTATTGGTAACAATTAGATGATTTAGATTGGGAGGATGATAATTTTGGTGGATTTAGTAGGAGACTCATTCAGAGTGGAAATTAGTTTTTTAGAGACTGATTTTTAGGAACTTGAAGTTGATGTTGATATTGGTGAAAGATTATTGGTGACTGTCTCTGTATTTTATTGGTAACACTTAGACGCTTCAGATTGGAAGGATGATAATTTTGATGGACTTGGTAGGAAAATTCTTGAGAGTGGGAATTAGATTTTTGGGAACTTGAAGTAGATGTTGATATTGGTGGAAGATTATGGTGACTGTCTGTGTATTTTGTTGGTAACACTTAGACGATTCAGATTGGGAGGATGATAATTTTGATGGACTTGGTAGGAAAATTCTTGAGAGTGGAAATTAGATTTTTAAAGACTGATTTTTGGGAACTTGAAGTTGATGTTGATATTGGTGAAAGATTATTGGTAACTGTCTGTGTATTTTGTTGGTAACACTCAGATGATTTAGATTGGGGGGATGATAATGTTGGTGGATTTTATTGGAGAATTCCTGGGAGTGGGAATTAGGCCTTTTAAGAAATTGCTTTTAAAAGTTTGATGTTGATGTTGGTATTGGTGTTGTTGCATCAAAAATTATGGCGACTGTCCCAGTATTTCTTGGGCACACTCACATGATTTAGATTGAGACGAAGATAATCTTGGTAGATTTAGTGGGAGAATTCTTGGTAGTGGAAATTAGGCTTTCTAGGAACTGTATGGTTGTGTGTTATTAAATTGTGAAGTTTCTGGTGGGGAGATTGAGTGAGAGTAATTCCAAAATTTGCATTTTGTTTGTTGCACCATATACAAACAGCTCGAATATGCATGAAAATTACTCTCGTTCTAAATTAAAATTTTTTAGTCAGACCTTGAAGTAATCTTTAATATAATAAATTCGCGAAGACTGGTTCGCCGAAACTGAAGTTGATAAGAAGTTTATCTTTCTTATTAAGAGCTCTATTGTATTCTACAGAAGTTAAGCATCCCACTTGACCATTTTAAACGTACTATCACTCTGAATTTTGGCAGATCGAAGCCAGTTAAATTGACAATACAATTACGAGTGTCCAAAGGTCCGCGGAATGTGATGCGAAGAAAAAGGCTGGAGGACAAGAACGGGAAAAATGACGTCGGTGAAAAGGTTCGAAGACGTAGGAGCAATTTGTCTGAATAAAAGCTTCAAGCGGAACGATACACCGGCCGGTCGAAACCGATTTCTTTCTTAATGGAAGCCACGGTTACGTACGGCCGCGCGATAAAGCGGCTTTACTGCCGATATCCGGAATAATTTATTGTCATTACATTCATCATGGTGACTGTAATGCGCGACACTCGCGTTCCGAGAGAAAGCACTGCATCTGGAGTAATGTTACTAGGTACTAACGCCGATTTACGGGCGACATTTGCTCATGCGTTTAACGGACGCCGTCGACAAGAGATAATTTCACCCGATAATGGACTATCTTTCTCATCAAAGGGGAAACCTACCCTCCCTGGGCAAACGCTTCGAAATAATCTTCTACCTATTCCGAGCGAAACGTAGACCGTGGATATTTATGCAAAATTAAAATTTTCTACATCTGTTACAAGACACAGGAACTACACAAAAAATATATATTACTTCTCTTAATAATTTTTATGTGCCCAAAATAATGTAACAATTGTTACAAGACACAGGAACTACACAAAAAATATATATTACTTCTCTTAATAATTTTAATGTGCCCAAAATAATGTAACAATTGTTACAAGACACAGGAACTACACAAAAAATATATATTACTTCTATTAATAATTTTAATGTGTTCAAAATAATGTAACAATTGTTACAAGACACAGCAACTACACAAAAAATATATATTACTTCTCTTAATAATTTTAATGTGTTCAAAATAATGTAACAATTGTTACAAGAAAAAAGAACAACTTTAAAATATATATTTCTTTTCTTAATCATTCTAATGTGCCCGAAATAAAAATCCACAGTCCAATATAGTATAGTTTCTGAAATCGATCCCAATCGAGGTGCTACACAATCGATCATTGCGTCGCCTCGTATTTCGAGCATTCCCGATAATCCATCTCAGGTTAGCGCGTAATTTCACCGATCTACGGGCATTAAAATGTAAAACACGTAGCTCGATTTCCTCGGATAATCGCGTCGTTCGCAAATAATCTTTTCGAAGCCGGCACCGCGGATTAATTACGGGGGTAAACGACGGTATCGCGTAATCGTAAATAAAAGCAAAGCCGATGGGGACCATTCAGGGACCGTGATTAATACTGTTATCCCCTGAGCAACGAGCGGCCGTTTGGCGGTTTATAAACTGATCCTAGATAAACGCCGTTTCCGATCAGAAAGTGCTTCATTATTGTGTCGTACTCGGCGTACGGTAATCCGTTTCTCATGTTTTACCCCAGCCAGATCATTCCGATTCCATTCTCAGGCGTTGCATCGGCGTCGCCGTAGTCCTTTTAGGTGTGAGCTAGTTGATGGACGATATAATTAAACGAGAATCGAAGAAGCGTTATGATTGGCGTTCGCTGACATTTTTACCGGACCAAATGTTTCCATTACACTTTCATTATTGCTATAGAACCTCTCCGAGTCGCTTCAAGTAATTGCACAGCTTGGTTTTATTGGAGGATTGAGTGATGGAGTATTTAGGCACCCAGAGCTAGAAAAATTAGCACAGGAAATTGGTTTTTTAGAGGACGTCTTCCGACTGGTTGGTAACGAGTTGCAAGTCAACTCAGAGAGTTTTCACTTCGATTAGAATGATCTTGAGAAAAGAATTATGGATTTGTTAAAAAGGCTCGATCAGTTTCAATGCTATTAGACATTTTTAATTATGATTTTTGTTTGAGCATGTAGAAGTACAATTTTCTAAAAAACCTATCAATTTCTGAAACATTCATTTTTGTTCAATTGAAAATAATATTGAATCTCTCTCGATTTAATATTTAATATTTTTAACTATTATTTTCGATATTCCTTGCAGCATTCCTTATGAAATCAATATTTTAATAATAATCCTATAATAGCACATTTTAAAATGTTATATATGAGTGACATCTTTTCTGGAAAGATTCAATTTTTACCGTATTAATAGATTGAATATTTATGACAAAAATATATTATAGATGCTATTAAATTCTTCCTTGAAACATTAATTTTGAACATTGTTATTTTAGCCAGTTATATCTGCCAGTCTCGATATCCATTCCGTGAATCGAAAGAGTTCTTATTGCAAAAATAAATAAGAAAACTGATGAAACATCATTGTCATTCTACTTTTCTTATACACGAAAAGCATAAACACGTCACAACTGCATAAACACTGTACGTTCAGTACTAAAAAGATGCGCGCGTATCAAAATTACCTGGCGACTCCCTCCACGCAGATAAAAGTCCTGCTGGCAAATTTATGCGACGTCGTTTCGCGGGAGATGCCCTCGGCAATTTGCGAAAATTTAACGCCGACATGCCCTGTTAATTGTGTCGCATCAACAACAGTAACTGAAATTTGTCGGGCAAGAAAGTCCATCGTGGTCGCAGCAACGAGACAAGAAACATTGCCGAGGATGGGCAGAGTGAATCGTCACGTTGATCAGCGGAGAGAGAGCTCGAACATGTCTCTCGTGCGTCAGTTTGTGTGGGTGCGTAGGTGCGTAGGTATACACCGTAGGTTACGCGTGGCTCGTGAACGACCTTAGACTATGGTTCGTTAGGAGGGATCGTCCTCTTCATCTACCTCGAAGAGAACGAAGATGACCCAGCGTGGGCGAGGGCCACGCGTCGCTAATTACGAGCAATCAGCCGCGGCTCTATGCAGATCCGGTCTCCAAAGGGCAGCCGGAGAAAGTGATTAGAGGATCGGTTACGTTGCTTCATCCAACAGATTTTCTTAGACGAACCGCGGTGGTCTTATTGAAGAGGCGAGACGGTGAGACAGCTTCTTTGAGAGACGCAATTAGCAGTCCGGACGTCTTTAAACGGAGTTCAAGCTAAAAAAAAGTATATAAAAAACTTTTAGGTATACAACACTTAAAAATTTCGAACATGTTAAAGATAGAATTCCTAGAAAATTTTTCGAGATTTTCTATTCGTTCAATTTTAAGAGAGACTACAGATCAGATTCTGATGATTCAGAATATTCTGGTAACAATTATTAAAGTAAATTTAGAACAGAAAAATTGTCTACGTTTTCATCCCTAATCCATTCATAATGAAAGAAATACATAATTCAACAAAATAATAAAATACATATTTCAAGTATGAAATAAAACAAAACTTTTTAAAAACCATGCTTATATTAGAATGCACTAAAAAGGAATAATAAAATATATATTTCAAACATTATACTGCAATTATATGCAAGTTGAGAACCAAAGTTGAAGTGGACTTCTGACAGGACCTCCGAGAAATCAGCTATTACTTCAAAATTAATAAATATTTTTATATTGATAAATTGTGTTGCACTTTATGAAATCGACGATTTTAAAATGTTCTATGAAATTTTTTAAAATACTATTTCCGAAAAAATTCAAGTTAATGTACAAATTGAAAACCAAATTTGAAGGGAACTTTTTTCTCTGGACGAATGCAAGTGTTCACACTTAACAAAAACTAGCCTGTAGATGTTTATGTAAAATATAAATATTCTGTATCGATTGCAAGAAACAGGAATATTATTATAAGGAAGCATTTTTTAATTCTATTAATCTCTGAACTGTTTTAAATTGCATCGGCACGTGTACATCATAAATTCATAAATTCTGCAGTCTAGTGATGAAATAATATTGCAATTTAAAAGCATGAACTATATGATAAGTAACTTAGAATATTATAGGGGATCTCTATTCAGCAGTGATTCTTGATTTGAATATATTAATATTCATTCTTTCTGAATTAATTAAGAATTCTTCCGTCTTCTACACGGTTAGAGGTCAGAATCTTGATCTGCTTTTTCTCTGATATCGTTTATTTCAATAACTCGGATCACGTTTATACTGATTTTGAATGCAAACATTTTAGCTTTGTCACAAAAAGGGGAATTTTGCGCAAGGACAAATGATTGCGCAGAATTACTGCGCACCTAATTCGTCACACGCAGTGTCAGTTTTACTGTTAACGGGAAAAAATTAGGTCGAATGGTGTAAAATCATTCGAACCTGCTTTAGTGGTCCCACGGTTATAATCACACTTTTTCTGAATAGTTCATTTCACTCTTCAGTGATTCACTTTGGGTAGAATGTGCGCTCGATTGATTTTAGTAAATGGAACAGTTAGTCGATTTCCTTAGTAACAAATTTTAGTACCGTTTATTTCACTGCGATAGTCAGATTTTCAATTTAATCACCGTTGTATGGTAAGTATAGGAAAATTATAATCCATGTAGAATATTAATTAATATCGACTATTTGCTATTGGATTTCTTTCATTTAATTATAAGATGATCTAATATCGTATTAGATCGTATTAGATAGATATTAGAAAGAGAAAACTCACTGAAATAGTGCAAGATATTTCTAAAAAAAAGTGTGCTACGATTAAAAGTATGCACATTGTTAACAACAAGCTATAAATATATTGTAAAGTTTAGCAGCGGAACTGACAAAATTTTGCACAGTCACTAGAACTCGGATTTGGCTACAAAATAAAAATGGTTTGCACGAATTTAAAAAAACTAAAATAAAATTATTATTCTTTCTCTAGTAATATCTTTACTGAATGCAAAAAATTCCCAATTATCAGTTTCTGGGAAATTAATAGCACAAACTGCATTGGGCACAATGGACACATAAAAAATTGACAAACAAAGGAGTGAATGCCCCAAACATCATAAATTAAATATAGTTACATAAGAATGGTCCGAAGATTAAACATCGCTCATTGTCTTGTTCGATCGATAGATTGCAAGTTTTATCGACTAGTTGTAAGTGCATTGGACCATTCGGCGTATGATTCTCATGACATTTCTTTGCGAGCGGCAGTAACGATAGAGGAAGAAAGTTGTTGTGCACCGTTCTGGAGAAAGTTCGAATCAGAGCTCACCTTCGTGGTTCTGGTTTTCTCGAGGTGGCCCCTACCAACGCCGCCTCCTGAACCTCCACCAACTCCTCGAGGTCCGCCCACAACGCGTGCTCCTTCATTCCCTTACTCCCACGCCACGTGCTCGTCCTTCTTGCCTCACTGTTTCTTTTAGTCCACCAGGAAACCACGCATCCTCCATCCATCACGAGCATCTTCATTCATGACTTCTTCCTCTGATGAACCTCCTTCAGCGCTGTACACGGCGGTCCGAAACTAACGTCGTGAGTAAAAACGTCGCACAATTTGACCGATCTAGCTGGCCAAATTTTTTTATTGCTTAAAATTGATTAGATTTATTATGGTTTATTAAATTATGCTTACATCAATAGAAAAAAACAATGTATACGTTATATCCTTGATATTCTTTTAATTGTTTTCCCTGTTGTCACAGCAAGTATGTGTGTATATTTTTTTCCGTTCTCTTTACACGGCTGTGTAGCAATATTTTTTCAATTTATATTATATATATATATATTTTATTATTTTTTAAGACGCAAAAATGTCTCTCTAGATAATGGTCCATATAGGGATCGAAACGTTGAGATGAATGTTTAAATAATTGCAAATTTGCTGTTTTCTATAATTGATCGAACTGTGCGCCGAAATCACAAAATTTATTATATATACGTCATATCACATACTTTGATGTAGCTACATATAAAATTAATCAGAAAAAAAAACATTAAAATTAATTATCACACAACAAAGATAATTATACACGCACTTTACTTAAAATAGATATTTCGAGATTAGTTTAGTACACATATACTTAAAATTCCTTGTAAATTCACAAATTAGAATTTCCAAGGCTCATGGCATGAATGTTTTTTTATTTATAATTTTTCGTCATGAATTTTTTGGAGATCGATACAAATCGAATGACGAGGCTATACAAAATAGAAAGTAGAAAGTGTAAGATCGTTCCCGAACCGCGTTTCCTAGCAAAAATGTCGTGCCGATGGTAGCATTCTCGGCCGAGCTGCTCGAAGCGTGAAACAAACTGTTCCCACATTTCTCTATATCGCTTGACCATGAAGAAATAAATCGCTGGATCGCCGCGCGTCGATCACTCTTGATCCTTTAAACTATGACTCAGAAACGTGTACAGTTACGGAGGCGTAACGCAACAGTTCTGGGACGCGAGAAAAACCATCGGAATTTCGAAAGAGTCCAATGCAAAATAGACGGCGAACACCGTGCACCGAAAGCGGGCAAAAGAATCTCGGCTACTCCGCGGAACGTGGAACAATGAATCGTAGGATTCTAGGGTAAATCGATTCGCGTCTGTCGAACCGTGACTCGAATAGTATAATTGCAGTCGGTGGAATTTGATAAAAAGGCTTAGGCCTTCTGTCTACGATGCGTCGCGCCAGATACGCATACACGTACTTCTTTTATTCACGAAACGTACAGCAAATGTAGCATTATTACGTGAAAAGATATGTATAAGCAGGGTGTCTCAAAATTCCTTCAACATCCAGAAATCGAAGGTTCTTCAGATCATTTGAAGCAATGTTTTCCTTTACAAAAATAGCGCCCGCGGCTTTGTTAAGGAATTATTAACGAAAAACACAGACCAATCAGAGCGCGACCCAGACGCGTGTTGGCATGATCTCGAGCATTCAATGCAAATTCGAACATGTTTTTTAAGAATCAAATTCGAGCGGATAAGCTGTCTGCCAGGTTAATTAAATTTTCACAAGATGCTGTTAAAAATCATTATTCAAAAAAATTTTTTAATCGTTGGTAATGAGCAGACTTTATACATTTATAATTCGCTTAAATCGCTAGGCCTGTACCAAGTGATTCAGATCATGAAGAAGTAGCAAAATATAAAAGGCTACCTTATATCAATTTTTATACATAAGAATATTAATCCTGAGTTATAAAATACTAATGTCAAGTATAGGTACTTACAATTTGTTTAGAATCTTATGTTCCTTCCGTCGGATCAATAGCACACTGCCAGTTGCGCGTCTTAATAAATATGAATCACAAAATAACGCATAATCCAAAATCGTGACAACGATCGGAACGAAGTTACTCCGGCCACGGTCAAAATAGCACTGCCGTTGTCACCTCAGTTTTTCGTGCATGGTTAAGGGTGGATTTAAGTGGGGAACATAATGGAAGAACATAATGAATAATTTTTTAATAAATTGTAGTGGATATGTATATGTTGTTTTTTAAACTTGTGAGATTTATTTCTTTTTAATTGTAGATCATTTTGCAGAATATTCCATATTGTGCATTTTTAGTCTTAAAAATTTTCGGGTTCCGCTTTCTCAAGGGTTAAGGATCTTATGAAGAGAATTGCGTTTCAAAAAATCTTGTGAAATGAACTGTTAAATGAATATTAGGAAATCCATAACGCTTTGTTTTCACTATACACTGTACTGAGCTGATTGGAAACGAGTTATGTGTTGCTGTTGTCACTCACTTCTTGAGAGAACGAATGAATGATTGATTAACAATACTTCTTTTAAAAAGGTTCAAAAACCGATTTTCCGTAGATCGTTTCCCGTCCAGATGGTCTATTGCATAGAAGAAAATGCACTTTATAGGTAGACGGAGCGATTTGTATCGCATCTGAACGGCGGAGTAATCGCGCGGTTTCCCGTCGGATAAAAAATCGGGATCGATAGATCCACCACGGGGATACGAGGGGTCATTACGGACGGGCGCTTGCTAACGCGAAAAACAGTAGTCGTTCTGCATGCGGGGAAACGACGATACGCCTCGTCTGCGAGGCAAACAGGCCGGTACACAAAAGCACAGACTATATCGGCACAGGATCGGCGCGAAAATAGTACGGTTACGACGTGTTTTATGATCCGCGCGGGTAAGTGCGCGTTCCTTTCTAGCGGCAAAGTGGCAAAACCATCGTGATAAAGGAACGCAGCCCCATAGGAAACCGCGAATGGTACCTGCGATCCGTGCCAGCAGAACCGTGGCCGAAGGGAACAAGGAGGGAAATCCGCAAGAGTCGGCGGTTTTTCGTTTCTGTCTGCCTTTTTGCCGGGCAAACAGCTCGGCTGAGGCCGCGCCTAGCATAACCTAGCCTAGCATAGAGATAGTTCCATCCTGGCGTTATAAAACAGTAATCTATGGTCTCCTTGGCGCACGGTCCGCCAGAGGTCGAGAACGACCGGAATCCTGGCCGGCTTTCCACAGCGACTGACGATTATCCTGATCTATTCGAGGAATACTAGCTATGAAGAAGTCGCGAGGCCGTCTTGATCTCCGGACGATCCGTTGCTTTCGATCGTTGCGATCGGGTTACTTGTCCGACGAGAAATGTCGCTCCTCGACGCTGATTTACTGCGCTAAATGCTAACACTTTTGCATTCATCTTTTCCGTTTTTATTAACCTCTTGATCCAGCTATTGCCATCGTCAACATACAGCGATTTATTCAAATCGATTCTCAATGAGACAGCTCTTTAAAGAAGGCACCTTCCAGCACGTATTTTAAAAAATTTTAATCGATAGCTGTCCGATTTGAAACGATGAAAGAACTACTACCCTCGAAATCATATTTAAAAACAATTTTAATTGGCAGCTGTTCAATTCGATATAGTGAGAATATTTAAAAAGGTAGCTTTGAAAACGTGTTTGAAAGAGTTACAGTTTGCAATGAAAAAATTATTTACAAAGGGAACGTTTAAAAACACATTTAAAAGAACACTAAATAAGTGGAAGTGATTATCAACAGACTGCGATTTATTCAAATCGATTCTCAATGAGGCAGCTATTTAAAGAAGGCACCTTTCAGCACGTATTTAAAAAAATTTTAATCGATAGCTGTTCGATTTGAAACGATGAAAGAACTACTATCCTCGAGAACATATTTAAAAACATTTTAATTGGCAGCTGTTTAATTCGATGCAGTGAGAAAATTTAAAGTTTAATAGTTCGTAATGAAAAAATGATTAAAAAAGGGGTACCTTTAGAAACATATTTAAAAGAACAATAAATAAGTGGAAGTGCTTATAAACAAACTGCGGATCTTCACGTGAAATAAAAATTATTTGCATTGATTAAAATGAGCAGGCACCAAAAAGAATCTTACACCTTTCTTTAATAATTTTAATTACCTGAAACTGATACATCGATGTTCTCAAATTCTTTTAATTTAGCCACTGCCTTAAATTGTACCTACTCATTTTTATCATAAATGCATAACTCCTTAGTTTTGAACAACCATAGTATTAAAGTATACCCTTTTCATAGATACAAATACTATATTTGCATCTGAGCTCAACTAAGTTTGAACATTGAAACGTTAAAACATTGAACACAGTGAACTAGTGGCAGTGCTGTTTTAATCTCTGACACTATTTGACCCTCGATATAATATAAAGTCACATTAATGATACTGAAACATCGAACGGAGGAAGACTATAAAATGTTCAGCCTCGATTGGGGTTTCCATTTTCTACCAGAAGAGTACGAAGGTAAGATATTTCAATTCTCTTTGCATGGTAATTTACACCGACTATCGTCGTTATTAATCGCTGGACAGCAGATTTGCATATTTATGGATCGACGTGGCATTATTTTACGTAACGAGAATTAAATACAAACCTTCCCTCTATATGAAAGGTTCAATCAAATCGGGAATAAATTTATTGCTTTATTGAAATATTACCGATGCAGATAGGATATCTGAATGCTCTGTACAGTGTGAAATATATGATTCAGTGTAAAAAGACTGGGGATTTTATACATCTCTATCTATTTAATGGACGTCGACTAACTGGTTAAAACTTCGTGAAACTGGGAACATCGACTCATTACATCAGTCATCACAGCATACCGCGTTTGCAAAAGTCATGGTTCGAGGAATCGAAGTGACTATTGTTTTAGTATATGCCGTATCATACTGTAGAGTACAGAATAGACTTTTCATATAGTGTTAATTGCCGCATTTATGGCTCAATACGTCGACCGTCCAACGACCGAGGACGTTGAAACATGGTGAAAACGAGTAATCGCGCGGTTTCATTGGTGCTGTACTCGCGCACCGAGCCAACCTCATGCTGCGCGCTCACTATACCGCAGGGGTTTCATAGTATAACTCCCGAACACGCGGAGAAAGAAACGGTCGTTCGCGATCCAATGGAATCCTTGGAAAGCTTGGTAGCAGTGGTCCTGCTGCGAAGTTTTCTCGTTTCCAACGTTTTGACGTGCCTCGACATACCGAGTCGTCTGGAATAATGCATAGTACTACTCAGAGACCAATTAAATCGTGCCCCAACGAGAGCCCCTTCATTACAGACTCTACTGATTTAATCGTTCTAGATACCGCTGCGTATTGCTATACATTGTAGGACTCGTCGCAGTTGAAGAAACGCTCCGAAGACTTACTTACACAAATATTTGTCTCATCAATATGGAAGGAATCGCTCGTTTAATTAATTATTTAGTCCCTATTGTTTTCAGTGACCTTCCCTCATTAGTCTAGCCGGCCTAATGTCGCGGGAACTGCTATTAGGAAGCGTTTATGCGATTAAATTATTTCATAATTGTAGTCAGACGTATTGCGAATTTTTGATTTTTATTTGTTATTTCATTTACGTTGAAGAATTGTCTATGGAGATGTCGGAAACAATGTTAGGATGGTAGACAGTTACATAGTTGTTTGCGGATGTTTATGTAAAGTTACGTTCGTCCATGCGGCTTATATAAATTCAAGTGAAATAAAATGTATTGAATTGTTAAATCATGTTTTAATGAATTTTAATAAAATACTAAAGAGACCACATAGGTGTCCACACTATAGGTGCATGGAATTTTTATTGAATACTTTATGTAATAATAACCTACGTCTTTCATGTCAGATGAAGTCTTAGTTTTTTAAATACATATATTATTTTTAAATCCACTTCCTACAGTAATTTATTGATTTTTAATTACCGACGACATGAGAAAGCAGCTCTCTAGCGTTGAAATTATTTCTGACCCGCATCATTCCTGAAAGACCTCTCTCCTCGTTTATTCTGCATAGACAACAGTGTATTTAAAGCTGTAGGCGCATAAAACGTTTTTTTTATAACTTCTTCCTTCCGTTTCATTGATTTTTTTAAACAGTTATTGGAACTTTCTAATATTAAAATAGAATTTAATTTTAGTGTGTATTGAAAATGACACATTTCAAGTCTCTCACTATTTCTACTGTTTTAACCCTTTGCTGCATAGTGTATCATATGTGATACATTTAACAAATCTGGTATATAGTAAACTGACTAAATTATGTTTATTTTTCTGAAAATGTTGTTTCAATTTTTTACAATATTTTTACTTTAAATAAAACACAAAAGTTGGCCCACTTTCAATTTTTTCATAGGAATTAAAAAAAAATCATGCAGTGAAGGGTTAAATTGCAAACTTTTGTTACGAATGCTTGAAATCTGCATTTCATTTTCGAAAGACAATTTCAACTGAATTCATAGCCAAGGAATTCCTTCTGGGAATGTGTTTTCTTACTGTTCTAAATTATGTTTATTTTTCTGAAAATGATATTTTAATTTTTTACAATATTTCTATCTTAAGTATAACACAAAAGTTGACCTACTTTCAATTTTTTCATGCCAATTAAATTGCAAATTTTTGTTACGAATGCTTGAAATCTGCATTTCATTTTCGAAAGACAATTACAACTGAATTCATAACCAATGGATGAAATGTTAAGTAAACATTTCGATCTTGAAATAAACAAATTTCACAGAAATCTTGTAAAGCACTCTACCAGTCAAAAGTAACGAAGTCATTCATATGCGAGTCCCTCGTGGATTCCTTCTGGGAATATTTTTCAAGATCGTTTCCCTCATTCAGCTTCCTACTTGATAGTCAACAGGCCGGCCCCGTTCCCTTGATTTATCAACGTAGTTCTAATCAAGAGAGTATTCGCGCTTGCGACAGGACGCGCGACCAGGGAAGCTGTATTAGTTAACCTTGTCAGATGGGTAGGTAGCTACCTTCTAGCTGGTCGTGCATGCTAAGTAGGTGCTTCGTGGGTGGTGCTCCTGACTACCACCTACAGTTGCACTCGCGATGCACGTGGTATTCGACGATCGATCGATCGATATGCGTTCCATCCCCGAGTGATTGGAATTGCTACCCCCACTCGCGCGTTCCAGATTGTCGAACACGCCGATCGAACGCGAGAAACCACCTCCAATTTCGATCCTCCGCTCGCCACGTGCATCATTCCACTTCGTACCTGTTCTTTTGCCCGTTCGCACATCATCATTTATTTATCCGTATGTTTCCCTTCAATCTTTCATTATCTCCTTCCACTTTTCGATCATTAAACGATCCTTTCCCTTTTCTCCTCTCGTTCAAAGCTCGATAAAACGACTCGATAAAATAGTGAATCAATTTTTAAGGTGTCGTTCCAAAGAGGAAGTTTCAGTTTAAAAATCTCTGATGGTCTCACTCGCGGACAAATTTTTTCAAAGTTTTCACAAACGTTTGAATGTATAGCGTTTTAGAGAAGAAACATGTCTTTGTTTCCCACCCGCTACATCATGAAAAAATTTCTGAAATAAAGTGAACGATGGATCACGAAACTATGTATGTATATGTTCCTGGTTTTAAAATGGGACCAAATTTATTGTGATATAATTATTTTTTTACAGAAATATCCCAGTTTAAATGTAGGAAATCTTTCTTATTTATTTATTTAATTTGATTTCAAGTTTAATCTCGTCTAACTTCTCGAATTTGTATGCAATTCGTGTACCTATGAATTTATATGTTGTATTAATTATCTGTAGAGATGGTTGGAATTATTATTAATCTAAAGGTGATTTAAAATTCCTTCATTCATCGAATACATTTGTCGAATAAAAAATTATTACTATTTACAGTAACGTTAAAAATATTGTACTTACAGGTGGAATATTTATTTCGATATTTAATTCAAGACTTACGTTTTCTGTCGATCAGCTTCCTGTAATACCCGTTCGAATGATTCCGACATTCTTCCGTGCGATCCGCATAATACTAGAGAATCCGCATGCGTTCACATTGTCAGCCACTTAGACAATGAACCGTAGATCCCACGGGTCTCGCTCGAAACCTCGATCGATTTGATTAAAATCTTTCCATTGATTTCATTCGAATCCTCGGTTCCGACATCTAGGGCGGTCCCTTTAATGACAGTATACGGAAAGGGTTGCATCGTGGGCGGTGCGTACATCTGCATTTGTTCGATTCCACCGTTTTATCCGTCTGCATGAACCCGCTATCTACGATCTAACGATGCATTCGGCCTGTTTCAGGGTCGGAGAAGAATGGTTTCCCCAACGCCGGTGGTTCCTACTCGTGTCGATTTGGTGAGTGCTTTGTATCACTAATTAATTATCGACCTGTCTTACAGAGAGTCTCCAAATTATAGTAAATACTTGTATAAATACCTGTATGTGACCAACTTTATGAATAACTTTATGAATAACTGTATGGATAACTGTATGAATCTTGTAACACTACTTAATTATCGACCTGTCTTACAGAGAGTCTTCAAATTATTTCGAATACTTGCATGAATAATTGTATTAATATCTGTAGAAATAACTGTATCAATAACTGTATGAATAACTTTATGAATAACTGTATCAATAACTGTATGAATCTTTGTAACACTAATTCATTACCTATCTGTCTTATAGAGAGTCTTCAAATTATTTCGAATACTTGCACGAATAATTGTATTAATAACTATACAAATAACTGTATGAACAACTGTATGAGTAACTGTAAGAATAATAATATTATGAATCTATACATCTATATTCTAGACTTCAACAAAATAGTAGCATCAAAGTGTTTACAACAATTGAATCACTCCTTGTATAGGGAGTTGTTGCCAACAAAATTGAGAAACAATTCTGAGTATAAAGAGTTAAAGTAACAACTGACGTGGCCAATGAATAGAAAGTTTAGAAAATAATAAAACATTAGTGACTATGGTATCTAACAATAAAAGTTTAGAAAGTAATAAAAAAAATAGCGACCATCTGTCTGCGTCGTGTGCATATGCTGATGGTACCTAACAATATAAGACGTGGACGTTGATGAATAACTGTTTCAATAACTGTTTGAACAACTATAAGAATAATAATATTACGAATCTATCAGACTACAAATAAATAATAGCATCAAAGTGTTTACAACAATTGGATCACTCCCTATATAGGGAGTTGTTGCCAACAAAATTGAAAAACAATTCGGAGTGTAAAGGGGTGAACAAGCAACTGACGTAACCAATGAATAGAAAGTTTAGAAAATAATAAAACATTAGTGACTATGGTATCTAACAATATAAGACGTGCACGTTGCGAAATGAACTTTCGTTACAAAGTAGAACATCGAAAAACTGTCGTTTGGTTACCATGTAAATTAGCATAGCCGATAAAAGAATCTGAGCGGAGTTTCCGTGCACAGAAAATCGGTTTTCTGAGATAGAACGGTCTGGCTCGGTAGAAAACACGAGGCAGAACGTTTTCAAGGAATGGCCAGATTCGTCATCAGGAGGATCAGCAGCAAGGAGGCTTGCGTGCAGCTAGGATATGTCGTCTTCCTCGTGAGATAACAAAGCATTCCTACCCCTTGGACGGCATGGGTCTCGGCCGCATAGGAAAAGTTGCTCGCGTGGTTCGTGTCGTGGCTCGTTCGATTTACATAAACACGTACTCATCGATTGCCGGACCAGATTGCCCGGCGTTATTACTTCTACGACCGGTTAACTCCTTCGTAGGACCGCGAATAATCGTCGGACCCTAATCGTTTCGCTACGCGTCGACCACGACCACGGCGTGTCTCGGTCAACTCGATCGATCGGTCGATCGAGAGAAAGAGAGAGAGAGAGGGAGATGCAGGATAGTTTCATGGGTGTTGGTGCCACTTTATTTCGGATACGTGGCTCGGTTACGCGTGATTAGCCCTAGGAGAGATTCATTTTCTCCCCGGATGATTGTTCGACCGGTCCGGTAGCGCATCGGCGCTCTTTGCGGTATACTTGACGATACCGTGTGGTTTTCGTAAAGAGAAAACCGAAATGAGCCATGAAGGAGGAGACACGACGCTATTTCAGGAAACAGGATGATTACAGCGTGTCTAGAGGCGAGGTCACTCGAGGCGTTATATTTTTTCTTAGCAATTTGTAATTATTATAAACTAGCTGACCCGACAGACGTTTTATTGCCCAAATTTTAATAAATTTGTTTCTGATACCGTTTCAAAAATTATGATTTTTGCAGTTTGCCCGAATTTTCCGATTTTTCTTTGTAAATGCCTCGAATTTTGTTTTCTTTAAAACATTTCTGAGGCCATAACGAACAAAACAAAAAAAGAATTACGCATATCCGTCGTTCGAATCGAGTTCATAGAAAAATCCAATAGAAAAAAGCACTTTCATCTTTTTCTACTTTACGAACATTTTTTTTTTTAAATTAGCCAAATCGATCGAGCTGTTCTCAAGTGATGCTTACCAGCGAACAGCATTTAATTTTTATTTATATAGATTGATCGCCCAAATGGTACTAATTAGTGGATCTTTCTGCAGAATCAAGTTCTCGTGCATCGATAACAAGATACGCGAGAGAGAACTACACATTTATTTCGCTCTTTAATAATTTCATAGAATTCATTGAATCCATATCCTGTTCTAAATAGCGTCTAAATGCATAAAATCTTTTTTTTTTACTTTACGAACATTAAAAAAAAATTAGCCAAGTCGGTCGAGCCGTTCTCAAGGGATGAAATTCATATAATTGATCGCTCAAACGGTACTAATTAGTGGATCTTTCTGCAGAATCAAGTTCTCGTGCATCGATAACAAGATACGCGAGATGAGTACACATTTATTTCGCTCTTTAATAATTTCATAGAATTCATTGAATCCATATCCTGTTCTAAATAGCGTCTAAACGCATGAAATCTGAGTCAGGTAATGCTAATCCTTCGACGAATAATCGTCTGATTAAATAAATAGGTTGGCGCGTACCTGTCAGAGTGAAAATCGTGTGAAAATCAGCAAGCGTGAGACTCCTCTAGCAACTGGTCCCGGTCATTTCCCCGTGGACCCAATAAAGAGTATACCCCACCGATCACAGTCTAATATATTCGCCGGCATCGCCACTAAACACTCCCTCGCTCGTTCTTCTACACCTAACAGTGAAGTGATAGCGGTTGGAAATGCTCGGTTGCTGGTCGCGGGTAGCTGACGATCGTTCGAGTTGTAACTCTTGTTGATCGACGATTATCTGTAGTAAATTGCGCCGTCTTCCTCGCAAGCGGGTACCCGTGGTACCCTGGGCTCGCCTCGCGAGTCCAGATGTAAAGCAGAATAATTGTAGTCATTACTTTGTTAAACAGGGTTTCGCCACCGCCTGTATCCCCTCCTACGGGCTTTTCGTCCGGTGAACGTGACGCTATAAAATTTTTAGTGCCGGGGAAGAGAGGCGCACCGGTGTTATTGGTACGTTCACACACGAGCCTGTCCCGAGCCGGGGCGTCGTTAACGACATAAAATTGCAGCACTTGTGGCATTTGTTTGTCGTGGCCACCATTCGACCGAACCCGCGCACGTCCGTTTAACCAGAACGAATTGCACGACGGCCCCGCGGTAATGATAGGTATGCTAGAACGTTCCCCTCCGTGTACGTGTCACTTTTTTTACCTCCCCGCCAACCCTCGCACACTACCTTCCTCCCTCCGCTTTATCCCGGTTTTTAGGCGATGCAACAGCAACCGGCAGCTGCGAACGAGGGATTTATCGGTCGAGCGTAGAATTTATGGAAAGTACCCACCGAACAACATTTTCGCCGACACTGAGCTATGGATAGCTGAACAAGATCCACCAAGTTTTCGGCGTCACACTCGCCCGAATGAACACTGCAATTTATGAAAGTGGCACTTGAATGGCGAACCAATGGTGCAGCTTTACTTCGAAACTCGACTTACCCGGAAAAGTTTCACCGTTTTGCGCCGCGACGTTCGATCGATGTTGTTCTCCGATCGCGGTTGCCTGCGGATTCGAGGGTATTGTAAACAGAGTTTGAACCATTTTCGCGAGTTACTTCCGGGCGGGATGCTAGACTGTAAATCTTTATAGTGCATAGTAGGAGAAAATGCCAATCTAGATAAATTGCTGTACCATTTTTCAGAATATTATTTATATTAGTAATCCTCTTGCGCTCCTCAGAAATAGTTGTATAAAAGATTCTGTAAAGGATTAGAAGGTCGTGGAAGGATTTAGTCAAAAACCCAAATCGTCACCACTTAGAACTAGCGTAGAACTACAAGAAAATAGAGAGTACAAAAAACTAGAGAACCTAGAGACCAGTGAAGGCTGGATATATTGCTGTACCATTTTTCAGAATATTATTTACACTGGTAACCCTCATACGCTCCTCAGAAATGCTTGCATAAAAGATTCTATGATACTTTCTCACCCATTTTTGCTTCACACTTTAAACTAATAAGCTTTGCTCCATTTATCACGTCACATTTTAGAGAAACACGTCTCACAACACAGATAAAAAGGGATCAATCATTTTATGGTATGTAAAAATAGTAAATGGGTGAAATTCTCACCCTGAGGTACGTATGGGGGTTACATATGTTGCCATCTAATCAATTACTACACGTTTAGATATTGTATGAAGTATTATATCAATTTAAAAAAATCATATACATAGGTAGGACCGAGTAAAAATTGTTCGAAAATACATATTATTTAGTAGTGTCGATTTGATTGAATCTGACCGAAGAATTTAGAATGCCTTCCCTTTATATAACTGCTATAAGACATTCTTTAATTCATTCAAGAAGTATGGTCAAGGTATTTCGCATGGTAGCATTTGGTTAGAGAGTCCTGTACGCATGATGAATACCAAAAAGAACGCTCCCGTGAGTTTCACAGTAAACATTTGTGTATCCTTTTCAATCACTTCTTTGATTTCGATGACGTTAAAGGATAGTCCGTGTAGCCTGATCAGTATATGCCTGTCCAGAAGATGTAGCAACGTTCATTTCTGCATTCCAATGTTGCGTTACAACAGACGCAGCTTTAATGAATGTTACCTTAACGGCCTAAGGTTAAGGTCATGATCACATGAGCGCTGAGTTATAACGTACCATTAAAGTATATGCATGCAATTACAAGTTCGTTGAGTCGCATAGTTCGGCTAAGCAAAACTGAAGCTGCGAAGCGCATGCCCCGGCGAGCTGATCGATTAGATCCCATTCCTGCAAATCCCATAGGATCGCGTCCATGCTTAATTTTCCCCACTTCTGATCCTATCGTTTAAAAATTTTAGTCTCACAAATTTCAGAAGTAATAAAAAAAGAATTATTAAATTATTCATGTAAATTTTCGGAGATTTCTAATTATTTTTATACGAAGAAGAATCTGAAAAAGATACACATTAATAATCCCGATGAGATTCAACTAACATAATAATATGAATGTTGTCCAGTGAAAAGTTCAATATAAAATCGCCAATTTTATGATTATGAATTCTGTAAAATGTGGACTTTACAACCAAAAATTCTGAAATAATTCACTGTCGTGTGCGCCAATAGGTGGAATGTTCATATATTTTTCCGTAAATTTTTGTTATGCAGAACATTAGGAACAAAGCATAATTTATTAGATCGTGTTCTCCCTGTAACTATCCTTGTGGTAGGGATGAAACTTATCACACAGAGGATTTTCTGTAGGACTCCTATCAAGTGGTGGGACAAAAATCAATTTGGTTTTTAATTAATTAGGTGTTTAACAAATTTAACGAAACTCGAGTGTCGCTGACTCAGTGTTGATGTCACGTTTCATCGCGATAAAAATCTTTTGTGGCTCATAAATCACGCGAGCTGATGTCCAGTGGATTGTCGGCGACTTATTGAGAGTAACTGCGTAACCTGACTCTCAAAGTAAACTGCGGCCGCGTTTCTGTCTTCCGAGATGTTATGGTCGTAACCGTATCAGACGCAACGGAATCGCATTGTCGTTCGTCGAATGGGAGCCTCAGAGGCCGATCAATTATGCCGGTCGATTCCAGGCCACGAAATGTCAAGGCTCCACCTCGATGGAATTCTAAGCCGGCCTCATCCTCGATGTCTGAATATCGGACTCCGGGGGCCTGATACATGTGTACACGTCGTATGATCGTCATTGATAATGTTATGCTCGGTGATCCCCGACTGGAATACCGATTCGATCTCCTCCTGTACCGAGAAACGCATTGGTTCGCCTGTAATTAGGCTCTTCGAAGAGGAAAGCCTCTTTTAGTTATAAGCGGATTTTTCAGGGGGACAGCGATCGCGATCGGAGATTTATGTCTGTCACGAGACTCGCCGGAGAGCTCGATACTGACTATATTTATTTTAATAATGTCCCGAGAAGTATCGCTGTTGCATACGGATTCGCGTTATTACGTCCTTTTAGTTACAGGGTTGATACTGTTCGCTGGAACCCGTGCAATATTTCAATCCGGTTCACAGCTTATGTCTTATTCATTTCTTTGGTGCCTAGCGATCCCACTTAATTTGTTCCTTTGAAATTATAAGTTTATATCAACATCTCTTTGCATTCACGTACAGAATTAGTTTAACAAGTATCGATGTGAATTTTTTAACAATGAAAAAGTTATTTTCAAATAGTCTAGTCACGTTTGGACCAGCCTGCATTAAGACAATCTCTTCCTTCGAAATTATATATTTATATCCACATCTTTACATTCACGTGCAGATACTTGATGGATTCAAATTCGAATTAGTTCAGGAAGTATTAATGAGAATTTTTGAATAATAAATACTGTGGTCACGTTTAGACCAGCCTGCACTAATACAATCTTTAATTTTTAAAATTCGATGAAGAATTCTATCACCCACGTGTGACAAGCATAGCAGTTCACGTATTAAGGGTTCTAAGTTAATTACTCTTCGCTTAAGATTTTCAATTTACGATAGAGATGAAAATTTTACAGAAAACTGTGAATAACTGAGAATATGCAGTAATACAATCTTTAATTTTTAAAATTTGATTAAAAATTCTACACCCACGTGTGACAAGCATAGCAGTTCACGCGTTAAAGATTCTAAATTAATTACTTTTCGCTTAATATTTTCAATTTATGATTAAGATAAAAATTTGACAGGAAACAGTGAATAACTGAGAATTTGCCTGGGCTGGTTAGAAAGCAGAACAATTACGATGTCGCATGTACACCCCGCAGTACTGCGAATAAATATCATGCACATCTCGTTCACGTGTACCGAAGCATTACTGTACTTTCTCAAAGTTAGCCAGCCAGTCCCGAAGAACAGGTTCTCCGAGAAAAGAGCCTACGCCCCGAAAAGTCTTAGCTGTCGGTCGGCAAAGTAACAATCATTTTCACGGTTTGGTAGTTCAGTATCACTATCGTAGGCCACCCGTGGCACCCGTGGCACCGCGAGTACGTCACGTCCCTCGCGATAATGCAACGGACGCGGCTTGGCGGAAAGGCGAGGCCAGATGTAAGTACTCGCACGTACGCACACGCGTGTGCCAAAGTATAATAAACATAATCGCGGTAGCACGATGAGAGGAGGCCTTGGCTGTCTCCCTTCGGTCGTGGCCGGCACGCCCACCGTTGCTACCATCGTGCCGTGCAAAGAGAAAATACAGCCGTGGCAATCAACGGTTTTACACCTGAGCATCTACACGTAGGTCGAAGGCGGCCGAAGAAGGGAGCCAGAGGTTAAGGAAAGGATGGAGGGAACAGACCAGATAACTTCTCAGCCTCTCCCTCTTTCCTCGTCCTTCCTCTGTTCACCTTTTCTCTGGCTCCTCTTCTTCCTCTTAATCCTCCTCCTCTCTTCCTCCAACTATTCGTTCTCTTGTTTCTTCTTTATCCTGCAGCCGTTGCTTCTGATTCTCGGCAAGTTGCCTCGCCTTGCCTCGACTTGTGCATCGGGCTCGATAGGACCGAGCACGACCTACGCTGAAGGATTATCGACGGCGCATCTTTCGATACGCTCCCGTTGCCTCGACGGCTCCCGTTGCACGTCCTGGATCGATCCTGCGCTCGGCTGCTCTCTGCTACGAGTGTCCTGCCCGATGTTCTCTACCTTCCACCTAACGGTCGGTCCGTCGGGTTATCTACGCTCTAGAAGCACGATGATCGATTTCGTGGACGCTGCATGTGCGGATTATCTCCGCGATCCAGATCCTACCGGTGCCGAGGGGTCGCACAGGAAAAAGTAGAGCCCGGTCGACGTTCATTTCCTTCTGCTGCCACTTCGAGCTTTATTTAGTCGTATACGCTCGTTACCCCAGTGTGGATCTTTGAGGAAAGTAGAAAGTTCCTGCAGCTATTGCGAGAAGGAGATTAATCATTAGTGCAGGTTGCTAGAGACTGGAGGTGAAGCTGTATCAATTGCTGGAGACAGGAATCGAATAAAAATTTTCTGGATCATTCGCAGGAGGAATGAATCGCAAGGATTGGTGTCAAATGAACATTTACATCAGTCGTTAAAAATAGGAATTCGATCGTCACTTTTCTGACAATTGTAAAATAAACATTGCCTGTACCGATTTCAAGTGACAGGACTTGACCCTTCACTGCATGATTTTATAATTAGAATGATAATATTGAAAGAAGGTCAGTTTTAGTGTTTTATTTGAGGAAAAAATATTGAAAAACATTCAACAACATATTGAGAAAAATAAACATAGTAAGAAAACACATTATTAACTTACTGTATACCAGATTTGTGAACTGATGACACGAGGAATGAATTAATTGAATTAGTTTCAAGGATTAACAGGAATAAAATGTAAATCGTTTGCGTCAATCGTCAGAAACAGGAATTGAATCGTTGCTTTTGTGACAATGTAATTAAAAATTGTTTGTACACATGTGTAAAATTTTGAAATATTTTGAGAATTTAAGTGCTAGTTAATAATTGAGATTTTTACGACGATGAGGAGCCAAGTACGACGGATCCCACAGACAAAGAAGGCGCCCCGTATCCTTCGAGACGTATCGAGATGTATCGATGATTACCATTCGAGCGGAAGCGATCTCTCTCTCTTCGTGGTCACATCGACCGGGTTGACAAGCCAGCGATCGAATTTCTACGGCATTCCGAAGGGCAATTTCTACGACGTAGAATGATTTCCAGACCGATATTAGACTCGCTGTATTCAAAGACAATTTTGCTTCGATAGCCGTAAATTACAGCTGATTAACTAGCAGGGCATAATTATTTTTTATTCGTTTTTCCAATCACTTCCAGTCATTAAAGACAAAACTGATATAAACAGCAATCCAATAGCGATCTATATAAAATTTATGTTTTAACCCTTTGCACTCGGTTGTCTCCTCTGAGGCACCACTACAAATTGCTGTACTATTATTAAAAATATTGTTTACACTATTAATTATATCTGTATCTAATCTATTATTAAATATTTAGGTATTCTATGAGGTATTATACTAATTTCATATTCATATAATTTCAAAAATCAAAGGGAATGGAAATATTCTAGATCGGAAGAAATGTTTAATTTTTCAGTTAAAATAGAATTGCTGTACCATTATTAAAAATATTGTTTACACTATTAATTATATCGGTATCTAATCTATTATTAAATATTTAGGTATTCTATGAGGTATTATACTAATTTCATATTCATATAATTTCAAAAATCAAAGGGAATGGAAATATTCTAGATCGGAACAAGTGTTTAATTTTCCAATTAAAATAGCTCCGAGTGTAAAGGGTTAAGACTCTTGCACAGAAATGATTAAAAACATTCATTTAAAAATTTGTGGTTGCATTATTAATTGGTTTATACTTTATACTAGGATAATTGATCGAACTTCTCAGAAAATTCTTCATACATAACATTAAATTACTTCGTTCATTATATTTGACTTAATGAACTTCTATAATCGACATACAGGAAGTAAGTTAAATTAATATTATGCAACCATAGTTACAAGATTCATGAAATTTAATATCACATCTCATTTAATAGTTCTATGGGAAACCTATTTTTAAAAAAACCGTTTTAACATTAACAGATCGCGGAGAACACATAACACAAACAAGTGTGTAATTTCTAAAAATCTGTAACCACGCAAGGCAGAGCGCACGCATCTAATCCGCTCGAAAAATCCGGAACGGAGAGGCGTGTCGACCCAGTTAAAGTGGCACAGGCCATAAATCACCGGGCGTCGATAATTATATCGAATAGTTGATTAACGAATCATACACGCGGCGAGTTCCCGTGGCAGAGCCGCCGGGGTCCGGGGTAATTACACGCGTCTAATGTCAGCGATCGTTAGCCGCGTTCGATCGTTGCTTCCGCGATCCACGTTGTGCCCGAGCGATCGGTAGATTCGCCCCGCGCGTACATGCCTTTTCGACAGCGATGTAGATCTTCTGAGAAAGTTGTTCGGGTCGCGGTTATTTGATCAGAGAGCTGGTACCAACGAGTCGTTAGCTCGTACGTGCCAAGATCGAGATTCGCCCGTGTGGACACCAACACTGTTCAAGAGCTCGTGCTCCCTGTATCATCGGCATATACGTGACTCGATCGGTCTTCTCGCACCGGGGTATATATTCCCTTCGATATATAGGGTGGGGTAATAACTATTGCCACTTGAAATAACTCGATCGGATACTGGCCCGAGAGGGCCCCAACCCTGAATGATACCCAGTGCCCTGCGGTGTAAGTGTGTGTGTGTGTGCCCGGTGATACCGATTTGCATGAATGGGAATTTTTTCCTGTGATTTATAGCACGGCCCGAGTAATTGGCAACCGAGTGTGTTCCACCGTTCAACCTTGTTCGGGGCTTTACACCGCAGCCCGATGATTTACATGTTGAAATACGAGGAGCTTTGAAATTGCCAGGAACGAGATCGGTAGAACTGGATCGACTACACTGAATAAGTTCAGCTGTGACTTGAAATGGTACACTGTTACTTGTGCTAGCTAGAATAGTGTTCGAGGTACTTTTATGGTGCTGAAGTTGTGGGGTTTTTAACCCTTTGTCGACGAGCAGTTTGCACAGTGGGGGGAATGGCCATTTTAGGTGGAAAAAAGTCATGTCAGAAAATAGATGTAACATTCATATATATCTTCATCTTCTACTCATCATAATTCATTAGTAAAGTCGTTAGTAAAGTTCGTTAGTAAAGTCTTTTACAATAATTTTTAGACACTGTTTAACTACCAGTTTTCCATGTCATTTAGTTAACTTTAATAGAGCAGAACTTGCAGCTCAGAATGAGTTCAGTCTTCAAACTTTTTTTTGTAATAAGTTCAACCTATACAAAAGAGATTCTGACAGAAAACACCTGCGGATTACTGTGGATCCAACTGCCACAACTTTTTAAAGTTTTTGTATCACCGTACAGTGAAGTAGGATGGCTTGGTTTTGTGGATTCATATACAGGGTGTGTCTCCTAATGGCTGTACTTCAAGTATCTTTGTTGTTATCGAAGATACATTACATCTCTTCAGGACAAAGTTGAATGATAAAATGGGTCTCACGCGATACTGAAAAATTTAGCAACCCTTTTTAAACACCTACAATGGTACTTCCTTTCGAGATCTTTTAATTCTTCAAGACAATTCAAGTTCACACATAGAGAAAAAACAAGTGAGACTTGTCGTCAAGACATTTAATGTATCTTTGAAGAGAACTAAGTTATACGAGGTACAAACGTTAGGTGGCTCACCCAGTATATTTAAGTAAACAAGAGCATTTACAAAGATAGTATAGTTGCAGTAATTTCAATCTGTGGTGGAACTGTATAAGCTTGAACGTACACAAGGATCTGCAGTGTACTAGTCGGGTAGAATCAGATAGTTTGGATACAATAGCTGATTTGATTCCACAGGTAGCTATTCAGTACACCGCACCTATTCAGTAGCAGACCATTAATTAAGAGAGCAACGTTGCAAGATACTATCTAATAATATGTGTTTCATAGTGGTTCATGAATTTAAATAAAATTACACATTGTGCTTTAAATGAGACTTGAACTGCATTACATGTAATCCTGAGACCTTTTATTTGCAATTTTTTTAAATAAAATATTCAATGGCTATTGAATGGCTATTTTGCAGGGACATAAGTATTATGTATAGAAGTAATCACAATAATTGTTCACCAGGCTCCAATCATTTCAGTATTATAATATTTAGGTGATTACAGTGGAGTGCATAAGTACTTTAATCGACAGTATGTGCCAGTGTGAAACACTGACTATAATACTTTCAGAAACAGATTAATAATACTATATTATTTATTGATACTGCTCATTAAACAATTCTGCAGGATCTTGTATACGTCGAGTACAACCTTGCAATCTGTGCAATATTTTATAATTTTATGGTCATGAACTGTAGAGTATATCGATGTATAATAACTATATTAAAACATAAATTCTGCATCTTAATAACGTGTCACTTTCTTGAACTTTTATTTACTTGTTACGCATATTATCTTAACCATTTTAACAATACTTGAAACAGTATTGTACATCAAGAGTATAGATGCAAATTATCCAAGTCGACTGCAAGAAATAGCAGTTAAACAAAACTGTGTTTCTTCTTTTAATAATTTGAAAAAATCAAGAAGAGTATAGAAACATCACTCGATTCTTCTACTATCATCAGAATTTTACATTTTACCAATCAATATTGTCATAAATGCATCAAATCCACAATAACACGTTCGTGAATTCCTGAGACCCAACAGTTCCACCCCAAAGCCGCTATCAAAAATCCGCTCCCTAAAATCATCAAGCAAACGAACACCCTCCGTAATCAAAGATCACGAATCCCGAAGAGTAAATCGAAAGAGCAAGCCCGAAGCCACACCCAGAGCAATCCGCATCCCGACACCGATCCTCCAAAAGGTCCACCACAAAGAGGTGCTCTGGCCAGGTGACACGCGATGTTCAGCATCGGTGTCGTATCAGGTGCGAATGATCGTGGCATCTAGTCCAGTCCGGAAATTACCTTGTAGGACAACGAGGTATCTGGTCCGATAGAAGAAAGAGCCAGGTCTTTGATGGTTATTTTCCTCGATAGTTATACGCGAGTGTGCCAATATACTAGAACGTTCGCTCGTAGCCGCGAAAGATATACGCGCGTTTGGCAGTGGCTGGCGGGGCTGTTACAGGGCAGCAGGAGCATAAGTCTATACTTATGGGCTAGGTGGTAGATATGGAGCGGTCGATAATGATCCAATATACTGGTACATCCTCGCGAAGTAATTACAATGATGAGCGAACCGCTACCATCGGCTGGCCTGCCACTCGGGCGAGCTCCTTCAGGAGGCTAGGCGTCGGGTCGGCAGGCCTGTCCTCTTCTCCTTCTTCTTCTCTTCCTATTTTTCTTGTTTCCCAATAGCTACGCTTCTCTCTCTCTCCTTTCGTCTCCTTTCTCTCCCGGTTCCTCTCGTCCGCTTTATCTTCGTTCGCCTCCTCTTCTTCTTCTTCTTCCTAGAGGCTGCCGAGCTCTGAACCAAGCCGCACCGGTACGCGCATCGCAACAAGAGCAAACATCTCTTCGGGGTCGTCACAGGGCCACGGAGTCACGGTGGATGGATCTCGAAGAGCGCTTTCTCGATCCACCGGAATTATCACGGGGGCCACCGTGGGGGTTCACTCGGCCGGAAGTGCGTCATCAGCGGGATACGTGCCACGATCGTAACGATCCTACGGGATCCAGGACCCTCTTTGTTCGTCAGCGGCTTTTGTATCGGCTCGCTCCAGAGAGAACACTCCGGTGCCGGTTTCATTGTCGGACACGATCATCTCGAGATTCGTATCGGACTCGGAGACAAAGATCGCGAAAACACGAACTGTTGTGAATCGGGATCAAAGTGCGACTCTTTTTTTCTTGCACGGTAGATTTGTTCAACTATTCAGTTGAACTACTCAGTTGAACTATTCAGTTGAACTACTCAGTTGAACTACTCGGTTGAAGTACTCGGTTGAACTACTCGGTTGAACTACTCGGTTGAACTACTCGGTTGAACTATTCGGTTGAACTATTCGGTTGAACTATTCAGTTGAACTATTCAGTTGAACTATTCAGTTGAACTACTCGGTTGAACTACTCGGTTGAACTACTCGGTTGAACTACTCGGTTGAACTACTCGGTTGAACTATTCGGTTGAACTATTCGGTTGAACTACTCAGTTGAACTATTCAGTTGAACTAGTCAGTTGAACTAGTCAGTTGAACACCGTTTCAACGTGCATGAAATGCAGTAATTAAATCAATCGTCGAATTAATAATTATTCTAGAGAAATGATCTGAATAGATCAGTGATGCTGCAATGTTTTAAAACTTCTAAAAGGTAGCACATGATAGACTGTGCATATAGCAACGACATTGGAACAATTTAAAAATGCTGTTGTATTATATTCAGCTTATTAAACATTCTAAAAGAGAATATAACTTTATACTTTACTTAATTTTGCATACAGATTCGCAGTCCACTTATGAATTACAAGCTAATAAAGTCGTAGAATAAATTGTTGAAAGAATTTGAAAATACCCTTTTATTGTTGTAGACATTTTCAAACGATTTAGCAAAGGAATAAACTTTTGTGTAGCTCCAGTTTCTTGCAATTAATGCAGACAATTTTGTATAGAAGTTATCTACTCATAACAAATCCAATGCAGTAGATAATAACCTTATTCGGTTGATGCGTCTTTAAATGTATCTGAAAAAAGTATTAAAAATCGACAGCTGATTAGGAACGAGTTATTTCCTGTAGTTGTCGCTCAGTTGTTGAGAAAGCGCATAAATAAAGAAAACGAAAAATATAGTTTTTAGCTACCTTGAAAAGGTGGTTGTTTTCAATTTTGGCCGTGGAACGCCGTTCTCCAGTGCAGAGTGTAGCGCAGCATGGCAGTGCACGCACCGGCGAAGGTTCATTCATCGATTTTTTGCCCCCGAAGAACCTGCTGCGAGCTAGATCACTTCGCTCGCCGGGAGCTGAATAGAGGCGATACGAAGTGTCTGATTAACGTTGCTTTTTTGTTAGTAACGACCGTAGAGCGGCTCGTCACGAGCCGACGACCTCGCCCTCTTCGTTCCCTTTCCGGTCGACTCGATTATGAGCGAATATGGCTATCGAATTCTGCAACATCGCGTTACATTTACAATACCCGTAACCGCCATGTGCCGCGGCGAGGCGGTCACCGTGTTCCCCTGCATAATTGATCAGCTGGGATTCAAAATGTTCGGATTTTATTAAGCTCGACGATGACCGGTCCATTATTTACTACCGCTTTTGGTTGTGCCTTTCCAGAGAACCTCTGGAGGAATTCTATTGCCTCTAGATCGAACGATCTATGGGAATTCTGCGTGGAAAGACTCTAGACAATAAAGAAACAAACTATCTTGAATTGGGAACAAACAGTTTTCAATTACAATCAATTGTTCTTGACTTTTTTTTAACTCTGTGTATATTTATATTATATTATATTTATTTATAATAATAACAGGATTGAATTAATTCAGATTCCATAGGATTTTTATGGCGACATGAAGCATACTAAACCATTTCTCAAGAAAATATTTCTATAAATTCATTATAAACTTATTTAATTTTGGAGCTATGAGGCCCATGAAATGAATTTTAATTGACGGTTACTGAAATCGTAAAAACGCATTTATGGGGGGCAATTATTCAATAAATTTATGTTCTAAGATATATATCATGATAATAATCACAGTAAATTTTAAAAAATACGAGCTTGTAACTATTATAAAGTAACTTAAAATAGTCCCTGGTAGTTTCCATTGGCTACTAAGATAACCAAAACTGTAAATTTAAAGTATTGATAAGTACAACAAAACATTGACTGTAAATATTTCCCGCATTATAGCTGAAACCTTGTCAGATCGTTTGACGCACGATTATCGTTTTACGTACTACATTTTGTGCAACGTTATTCAATAATTATCTATGGAATAATTAGAATGAAACAGCTAAAAAATTACGCGAAGAATACGTGTGTCATCGTACGATACATAAATTATTTATTCGCATAACCAACGACTTGAATGCGACTTCAATAATTCCGATAGCATTATTATTCTTCGCCAAGTAATAAAAATAATATAAAATACAATATAAAATGCACAGTAACGCTTACTGAACGATATCACAGAAAATAACAACTTGAGAAATATATTTACATTTAAAAAATTCATTGCATATACATTGCAAATTAAAGTACCTCTGACCTAACAAAAAAAAATTGAGGAAAATGTATGTATCTTTTTAAAGCAACGTTTCTTACGTATATTGTTGGAACTAACGACTTGAATGCGATTTCAATAATTCCGATAGCATTATTATTCTTCGCCAAGTAACAAGACCAAGTACTTCAGACAAGTATAATAAAATACACTGTAACGCGTACTTGAACAAGATCAAAGAAAATAACAACTTGAGAAATATATTTACATTTAAAAAAATTCATTGCATATACATTGCAAATTAAAGTAACTCTGACCTAATAAAAAAAATTGTGGAAAATGTATGTGTCTTTTTAAAGCAACGTTTCTTACGTATATTGTTGGAACGGCATGCTTTGTCGATGTCGAGGATTCTAAGGTTGTCAAGTCGGAGTAAAGTGACGGTTGCGACGCCACTGTAAGTGCATCCGAGGCACAAGAGCACGCATAACGTAGATGCAACGCTCCGCAGCTCCGGATCGCCGAGGGCGCGCTTCTCCGCAAGAAACGGAGGTGAAGGGGGCACGCCAGGGACCACGAAGAGGGGCCTGAAGAGAGCTAGGGGAAGAGGTCGACCGGGATAAACATCTGAGCCCCGCCCGGCACCCGAGGCTGCACCTTTTGTTGCTCTTCTTCATCGTCTCTCTTCTCTCCTTCCTCCTCTTCTTCTTCTTCTGCTGGAACCTTTTGCCCGTTGTACCCTCTCTTCTTCTTCTTCTTCTTCCTCCTCTTCTTCTTCTCTAGCCCCTTCTCTTCTTACCATCTACACTTTGCCATTTCGCTGCCATTATTGATCACCGATGCGGCTCGCTAGTGTCGATACGCAGCATTTCACACATCTCGCGTTTTATGGCGTTACGCCTCTATCTGGTTTTCTCTAATTGTATTCCCTTTATTCGGGGTTGATTAACATTCCTCTTCTAGTGTTGAGTAATTGCGATTCGATTATGTGATTAGAACGGTGGGGGTTATGAAGTGCTTTCAAGTTCTCCAGGAGGGGAGCCTTGGTTTTAATAGTTCCAGAACTTTCAACTTCGTTTCAACCATTTTGCTGTAGCTACGTTCACAGCTTTGATTGATCATTTTTAAAGATGTTCCTTGTACAGTAGTCTTTTTGATATCTCCAATGCTATTTATTAGTTTAAAAGTAGCTAATGATATGTAATAAATTAGTTGTTAAACGTTGCGTTACGAATTTATTCTAAACAGAAAGTTCCTTAATGATTTTAATCACCTAAAATGATTACATGGATATTTTTAAATTCTTTCAATCCGTCCACATCTTCAAATTGCATTTACTGATTTTTCTAAATATATTATCACGTTAAATAGTCATTTCGAATATTCAGAAACTCAGATCCATTAAATACGCAAATTCATTTGGACAAGTTTTCATACCTCTCAATTCTGGTGACCGAATGAAAATAATTTCCTACAAGTCGAAGGTGTATTTGTATTCCCAGCTGTTCCCAAAATCGCATCAGTATGTTATCAGTTTCCCGAATATGCATATTCCGGTTTCGGTTGAGAAACGAGGCCACGTCAGAACCGAGTAAAAACTGAATTGCACACCGAACGGCCATCTCGCCGCACGAATCAACAAACACTCGGAATCTCATCTGGCCGGGAGCCTCGACAAATAACACTCTGATCGATCCGCTCCGCTAGATCAAATTAGAAATCCATCAGAAAGCTGTTTTTGCCGCGGAATAGCTGCATCGAACGAGGCTACGTTTATCGGCCCCGACCCGGCAATATCAGCGCAGTCGGTCTTTGGATTTGTACCACTTACCGCCGATAACAAGAGCCTTTCTGATTAAAGTTTATTGCCTCCGCGGTGTATCAGATAAGGGCTTCCGTGTTTCTTGTCCCGAGATCATCGGGGAGCGCCATTGAGAAAACGGTTCCCGCTTTCAGCGTCCTAGACCTGGTAATACTCGCTACCTTGAAGAACGACGTGGTCTACAACTCCAAACCAAAGGAACAAAATAAAAGCGAACTAAAAACAAAAATACTGATCGACCTCGATACATTTTGTTCAAGAAAGCTGCTCCTGTTCTCGTTTGGAAGGAAAGAAATAGGGTATACAAAATCAAACTAAACAAAATTCATTTGCGAGTACAGTAGACCCTCGCTCTTTGTATACTAACGACTCCTTAGAAGTTCTATGAACTTGAGGGATTGTGATGGCCACGCAACCGAACACGGAGTGGAAAGGTGAACCGATCGCGTGATTGCTTGTCTCTTTCAACAGATTAACCCTACCACAAACCCACTCGAAAGTGCACATTGATTTATGAAAAAATCAATTGTAAATATGAAATTTGGTTAACTTCTTTCTACTACATACTCCTGAAAGTATCCTAACAAATTTGAACGGAATTTGTACAAAAATCCTAGTATGGTACTATCTAGTCTGAGGAAACAGTACAACATTTCAGGGTCAAGTGTCTCACTGGACAGATGATTTGTTCATACCCTTGTAAAATAAGTAAAACAGTGGAGGTCAAAGAAGATAGAAGAGAAAGGTATCCTAACAAATTTGAATGGAATTTGTACAAAAATCCTAGTATGGTACTATCTGGTCTGAGGAAACAGTACAACATTTCAGGGTCAAGTGTCTCACTGTACAGGTGATTTGTTCATGTTCATATCCTTGTAAAATAAGTAGAATAGTGGAGGTCGAAAAGGATGGATGGAAAAGGTGGGGAACAGATAGC
This sequence comes from Lasioglossum zephyrum, assembly GCA_028455615.1. Classification (NCBI taxonomy): domain Eukaryota; kingdom Metazoa; phylum Arthropoda; class Insecta; order Hymenoptera; family Halictidae; genus Lasioglossum; species Lasioglossum zephyrum. The sequence goes on along the minus strand of CM052330.1, from coordinate 11,341,923 downwards.
ATGATTGGTTGCATCTATCGTTGCACAACAAGCTGGGTACTACTGCATATTCCCTTACTGCAAGACAATTATAAATAAGAAATTTCTTTAACTTCTTTCGAACACTTATAACCTAATAAATTTTAACCGAGAACTGCCTTTATAGTTCAGTCGGCAGGTCGAAAAAAAGACGACTACCTGGAAAGTATTCCGAACTTAATGAAATTTTGACACGTCATTTAGGGATACTCTGGGTTTAATCCTGGTTTTTCCCCTCCCCAAGTTAGCACAGGGTCCTCGAGGTCGAAAACTCAGATTCGACACCCCAGAGTATCCTTAAATGATGTGTCAAAATTTCATTAAGTTCGGAATACTTTCCAGGTAAAAGTACCTGGCGACTGGACTATTAGTCCGAGGAAATAGTGTACCACTTCAGGGTCAAGGTGTTCGATGGGCATTTGTTTGTACCCTTGCAAAATAAGTAGAGCAGCGGAGGTCAAAGAGGAGGGATGGGAAATTCGTGAGAAAATCCCGAGAACTTTCCCAGGAAAGTTCACCGGAGCGAGGCTCGCGGCCAGCCGTAAGAATAGGGGAAAGAAAGCCAGAACGGAATAAAGAGTGAAAGAGGGATCGGGCACGCACGTTGCACAAAGTGCAATTTCGTGATTTTTGCCTCGTAAAATCCGGCGAATGAACGGCGTAAAAATGAATAACTGGAGGATCGTTCACCCGCTGCCGCCGGGGCGCAGAGGGTACCCCGCCGTTGTTCCTGTTCTCTTTCGTCATGATCGCCATCTTTGTCCATCGCATAACGCCGCGCCGGGACTGCTCCGTGGAACGATTTTTATCTTCCGGGTAGAATAGATTATCTTTATTTACGAGCAATCTGTGGCATGGGCAAATTGTTTGGGAACGGGAGGGCCGCTTATTTAGAAGCCGTAAACTATTCAATACTCGAGGAGGATCCGCAAGAAACAAGGGCGGCAATGTCGGAATGGAAGGACACCTGATCGGGCGGTTTGGTTACTGTGTGACCACTATTATTGAGACATCTTCTGGTGAATAGAATGCCGTTTTCTACCAGACTGCAGTGCTCTAGTCACTTTCTACTAGTGTTTACCTCTTGAGAGGTAGATAATGGCACATAGGTGTATCTTTTATTTCTTCGGAAATTAAAATTATTCTAAGGAAGATGATGATGATATGATACAAAAAACCTCCTCCTCCTTGCTACTATATTCTAAGGAAGACAAAATTGAAATTTATCGAAGACAATAATATGCAAACGATGAGAACTAAAATTCTCTTCTTTTTACATAAGTAACTTCGTCCCTGAAGAGGTTGAATTTTGTTCAAATAAAAATCGACTCATAAAAATTGTTAAGAAAATAATTTAGGTCAAGGAAGAACAATTTTTATTTCATATAAAAATCTGCTAGTCACTTTCTAGTGTTTACCTCTTGAGAGGTAGATAATGGCACATAGGTGTATCTTTCATTTCTTCTGAAATTAAAATTATTCTAAGGAAGATGATGATGATGTATATTTGTTTGATACCTTCAGGGTTACAAATTCGAGACCAAAAAACCTCCTCCTCCTTGCTACTATATTCTAAGGAAGACAAAATTGATATTCATCGAAGAACAATAATATGCAAACGATGAGAACTAAAATTCTCTTCTTTTTACAATTTTGTTCAAATAAAAATCGACTCATAAAAATTGTTAAGAAAATAATTTATGTCGAGGAAGAACGATTTTTATTTCATATAAAAATCTGCAGTCGAATAATGAGGATTGTAGCAACGAGACTTTAGGTCGAATTGGAACACGCATCGTCAACTAACTTAATTTGTGATGTTCGTAACAGTAGATTTGATTTTAAAGGAAGACCATTTGATGAATGAAAGAGAAGACAAGAAATGTTATTCCTCTTGTTGAGATCACTATCAGTCCCACGAGAGTCGGACATCTCGTCGTTTCAACATTTTCATTAAAACTGCAATGAACCTGTCACCGAACAGTCATTCAGCAGCATGCGAGCCGTCACCGTCAGTATATAAAATCTCCGATTTACGATCACTAACTCCGGGAAAACAGTGCCCAAACTCTCTATCGATGTTACTGAAATAATAAAAACGGATCATTGACCAATTTTATCGTCGCCCGACGCGAGATGTCGAGGTGTTAACCGATAAACAAGTGACACTTAATTAACCGTGAAATGGAGTGTCACAAATTCCACAGTGGCAGACGTTTTTATGCCCGAGAAATGGGAATAACAGGTTCGATTCGTTTATTAACATTCGTACGAGCTAGACGATGTAATTTTCCTCGTCTCTCGGAATAATCCTACGGCATAAATCCTCCTAATTTAATACATACAATTTCGGGCTTTTAATTGAAGCACACCGGTTGAAAACATCGTAAACTCGTCGCGATCGTGTTGGACCGAAGATAGAGATGGGCGCCTTGCCAACCGGTAGCCATGATTAAGGAAAATGTCGAATATCGTTCCTAGAATCGCTAGAATCCACTAAAACGACGAGTGTTTAATGGCATACTCACGATCAGTATAGTAACACGTGTACTCGATACTTTGATTTCAGAAACTTCGAAGGTGACGAAGTTTCTAAGCTTGAAATAGATAATTGATGCATCTTGCGCCCCACGTTTCTCGTTTTAAATCTTACACGTATTTTCATAGCAATTCAAAATTCCCAATCACAAATTTTCACCACTGTCTGTACGAGATTAGGAATCAGTATACGACTAGGAAATATTATTTTATACTTTTTAGTCCGTTTTTAAACACGTGGTATTTTTAAAAAATTTATTTTTCTAATTCAAATTTCTCAAAAACTGTGCATATAGGAGAAGAATTAAGGCCCGATTCGGAATCAGAGCGAAAAACTCTATAAGATTCACCCAACAGGTATATAGAAACATTTTTGTTGTTGGACAGTGTAGTCAGTGATAAACTCAAACACGTACAACCCGCCATGTTACTAAAAACTAATGTACTATTCGAAAACTGCTGATATCGCCGAGGATCTAACGATGGCATGATATCTTTGTATCGAGGAGTGTGTCCATCGTTCTAATGGCGACGTAACGGACGATCCCGTCCGAGCAGAGTGCAGTAAAATATTAGAGACAGTCGTAAAAGCTGGGGAACAGTGTAAACCAAGCACCGTGGCCGACATTATCTCGCCGTTTCAGCGGTGGATCGGTGCCCGTTCGGAGACCCGCGAATTCCGAAGAAGTGTCTAAACTGACGGGTGTTTGCCTCCACTGTTGTGTCGAAGAGTTCTCACTCTCTGGAGACGAGCGCCAAGGCGAAATTGAATGGCACTCGGCGTGATTGCAGTCGTAAAATATTAGATATCGTTTATGGCTGTCGTCGAGCGAGCGCGCACTCCGATTCAAAGCGGCGTCAGTTTGTTTCCTTGTTTATTGCGTAGTTGGACTCGTCAATTGCTAACCAGAGTCTTCAGCTGTCCGTAGAAAAATACTGAATGACGCCTATTCAGGGTTAGGATTCAAACGCGGCACTGATCTCGCACACCACAGCTTGCTCGTTCACACCATCATTATCCACCTTGACTCATGTATTAGTTTACAAGCACGGATATTCCATCTGTCTTTCCTTTTCATTTGTCTGAAAGATAAGTACGAGAAACGAGCAAATTTTTGTTGTTAAGAGGCAAGGGGCACCACGTGCCATAACTAGCAACTAATTAGAATCTTACTAGATTCTGTATCGAAACAAGGGTTTCCGGATTGTCGTTTTTTTTACCTTATACGAGCATATTTTGAGCTGCACAAGGATTCATTTGATAGAGGAAGGTTAATTGTACCACGCTGTGTCCCATAATATGAGTGAAAAATGTCTATTTGTGACAGAATTTAGACTGGATCTTCATACATTTATAAAGAAATCGTGGCCGGGTTAAATGTAAAGGATTAGAAAAATTTTAATGAAATCAATTTTTACTTTACTCCCATAATCGATGCCAAACATTTTTATTTTGCATAAAGATCCGCAATATAATAATTACTCACGGTTATAGACAATTCTTTCTTTCTACTTTAACCTGCAGAAAGGATCTCATGTAACCGATTAATAATTATAATTATTTGAACACCGTGCACCTAGACAAGGGCATGAAATAGCAATCTAGGTGTGCGGATTGAATGAAAATCAGTGGAAAAATGAAGTATGAAACTAAGTGTTCTGGAGGCGGAGTTAACAATATGATAAATATGGTTGGAAAAGTTTTAGGTAGAGGAGAAATGAATTTCTAAATCCTTTACCTGAGTTATTGAGGAGAGAATACTGTCATTGAGATGGTAAGGATGTATGAAAGGTAGAGTGTCTAATGTGAGAGTGTTTGTATTTATATAGCCTTATTAAATATTAACTATATTATTATCCTCATAATAAAAGTCTCTAATCTCTTTCATCCACTATCCAACACCAATCTCGAGTGACAAAGTCGAGAACACGGTCGACGCGAAGGCCACACAAAATGATCTTCCCCTGAACGATGTTATTCGCAACGTACACTTGCACGACGGGGCTGGTACACTAATTAGATTACTCGTCGAACATGTGGACCGTCCATTTATCGCGACTAGTAGCGACATAATTAACAAGTTCCTCAAACAGGTTACGTAATCGTCGCGCGAGGAAAGCGAGCGGTTTTTCGAGGTGTCGCGTAAAAAGCTAAGATAATTAATTACCCGATCACGTTTAGAGGTGTTTCCATTATTTTTTTCACGAGGAGCGACGGGCGACGGCCGTTTCCTTGACCTTTCAAGTGCACGTTTATCCATCTGACCTTTACCTCCGCTGATTCATCGGCATCTGAGGGTGTTACCTCGACCGCCATAATCGTGCGTGTTCGCATTTATCATCCCATTTATCGTTTCGCACGCGGCCAGATATTAATCGACGAGAACACGGCCGCAACGAGATTCGTTGAAATTGAACGAGTTTTCTGTGATACTGCTCTGATTTCCTGTCGAATGGCCTTCAGGATATGTCGGATCCTGTGAGCATAACTTCCAATAGGTTTTCCTGGTTGAGGATTCGTAGAGAAGTTTCTGAATTTTAAAATAATTTAGCTTCGCCATGCACAACCAAAGAAATATTGTAATATATCCTTCCTTATTTTATGATGTCGCTAATAACCTAGCAGCTGATTCTATATAGAACAATGAATTAAAAATACAACCAAAATCTACCACGTCTTTAGATATTTTACAATTATTGAAATTATAAAGATGCTCTTAGTGGTGCACCCAGGATTTAATCTTGGGGCGAGTTGAACAAAATGACCTTTTTTTAGCAAAAATATTTGTCAACGGTATAGCCACACATATTTACTTATATATATACAGGGAAAAGTTGTTAAAAATCTTTAGGTTTACATATAACATATCCAAAAATCATCGAAATCGGAGGAAAAAGCTCTTTTTCAGCTCTGCGGAAATTTTCCTTTTGTTTTTTTTCTTTTTTTTGGGGGGGGGGGGAGGACTTGGCCCCCTGGATGCTCTCACAGTTAACAATTATACATGTAATTTTATTCTAGCATGCCAATTTTATAAATCTTTTGCGTCACATAAGGCTTGACTAAAAGTTCCCTAAACGCAATAATATCGAACCTTGAAATTTTACTTTCTTGCTCCAA